>VXBT01016245.1:649155-819511 GCA_013400235.1 Oriolus oriolus | reverse complement strand
CCTCCGGCTCTCACTTGGCGAGCCCGAGAGGAGCTCGGCGCCTGCGGGGCCCTTTGCTCGCCCCGTCACGGCAAAGCTGGGCCCGCAGCTCGGCCGAGGCGCCGGGCGGCGCCGAGGGCTCGGCAGCGTCCCCCGCGCCGGCGAGGTGTGTGCGGGGCCCGCCCGGCTCCCGCCGCCGGAGCCCGGGAGCGGCGGTGCGGGGCCTGCGGTGCTCGGCCGGGGGTGCCATGTGAGCTCAGAGCCAGCACGGCCACCCGAGCCCCGGCCCCGGGGCTGTCACAGCCCGGCTCGGGGTGTCACCCCCGCGAGTGCGGAAACTGCGAAAGGGCGTGACTACATGGCTGGTTCTGATGTTATAATAAAGACCTGCAGAAAGGCCGCGTAGCACAGGTTCCTACAAGTCACGGAGGTTACTTCTGCAGCTTCCGCTTTATTTAGTGGTGGCCATCGAGTGTGTTTTCTGTGAGGGGTGGCAGTGGGTGCCTCCAGGTTTCGCCCAGACGCTGGGCCGTGGCAGCGTCTGGCTTCTGTGCGGTCCCTGCCAGCTTGAGTCAGAGCTGTGCGCCCAGCTCCTGACTCCGAGACCTGAGCGATGTTTCATAACCTTGCTGCTGCTTCCATAAAAGTACAAATACGATGCGCAGTGCTCTCGGGCTCCTTACGGTTTGGAAGGAACTGACAGCCAAAGGGGTTTTGTCCTGTGGCTGCAGAAATGGATGCAGTAAGCGGGTGTAGTGTTTGTGTGTAACTTACTGAGGCCTGTCAGCTTATGAATCCATTAGAACTTTTAATAATGACATAAGGAACATACACTAGGTTCCAAGTGGTCAGATATGTCTGGCATAGACAATACAAGGAGGGAAGCATTTTAAAGCAGTGTAAGAGAGTTTTCAAAAGACTGTGCAAATGTCTGCAGCGTGGCAGATTTGGAACAATATGAAAGATTGGCTTGTTTCAATTCCTTTTGCCCGAAAGTAATGCTTTATTAAAAGTTTTACCTAGTTCTGTACCTAAATTAAAACTGAAGTGGTACATGTTGTACTTTATTCCTTCTCCAAGTTAACTCTTCTTGAAGCTTTTTAATGTGTCTTAAAGTCTCAGTCAACAGCCTAGCCCTTAAGTGCTGTGTAGTTAAGCTAAATATAGCCGTGAATTTTCATGTACTGATTGATTTGAACCTGTAAGATGCCACTAAAAGCAGTCTTTCATGTTATTATTCCTTAATAAAAAGGAAACAGGAGGATAACATAGGGTAAATGCACAGCTCCCTTGGATCACAGTAGTTTCTGTGCAGTTTTTTTTTCCCCACAGAACTATTCAGCAGCCAAAATACTGAGCTGTTGTTCTTTTGTTTGTTTGTTTCAATAACCTGATTGTAGCTAATTATTTTTAGTAATAGTTTAAGTTAATATTTTTCAAAGTTATTTTTATGTGAAGCAAAATGCATATAATTCAGGGATGAATGCATACTTTTTTTTTGCTTCAGTTGCTAGAAGAATTGGATTTTTCCCAACTTAGAGTTTGTTGTAAGTCAGAAAGGAAAAGGAAGGAAAAAAGCTTATGACAAGTTACATATTTAAAATATTTTTTGTAATGATCTTAGTATTAAGTTATAAAAATATTCTTGGGTAATGATAACTGGAGGATCACAAGAAAATGTGATTAGCTTTTGGGCAGGCTGTTAAAGAGATAGATTGTGCGGCTGCTAAAGTTGTAATTAAAATGTTTTTCAAAGCATTTAATGGAGAATATCAGAACTAGCAATTACAGGGAGAGTGTATGATGATATTTCTTTCTCACATGAAGCCTTAGAAATTTGTAGTGATTGTCATAAATATGTTTTTGATGTACAGGTTCGAGGATTATATTGTGCTAGGTGGAAGGAGTGTTCTTCATCAGTGGCTTGGACTCTTTCAAACATTTTTATGTGCACAGGTAAAACATTTATAGAAGTAGTTTAATGTTTTAAATGTCCATAGGAAACTGGTGATGGTTTTATGTATTTATTTGCACCTAAGGAGGTAGATGGTGTCAGGTCAAAGTGAAGTAGCCAAATGTTGAATGTAGAACTTCGTTTGGAAGCTGACTGAAAATATTACTGCAGTTGCAATTAAAGAAACTTTGGAGTTTTAAAAATGCATGGTAAAATCAGAAATGTGTGAACTTTTATCAGTTATTTTAGCAATATTTATTCAAATAGCTGTTATTGTAATCTCTAGTCTAAAGTCCTGCTAATGTATGGTATGCCTCGGAGGAGATGCTGTTGTATTGTGGGTAAACATGTTTTAGTAGAATTCTTGTTTTTTACCACTTCCTAAAATGTTTATCTCTTCTATTAAATATGATTTTGTGTCCCTTGTTAAATGTATTTCCTCAGATACTGGAACTTTCTGTTGGTTTTTTTTTGTTTGTTTTTTATTTCCTTGAAGTAGGAATTAAGATGGATGAAATGTTTCATTGGCCATAGCAGCAGCGGGATGTATAAGGTGGGTATGTTGAAAGATTACAGTTCATATCCTTGCACAGTATTTTAGATTTTGATTCGGTGTCTGTCTGAACACAAAGACAGTTTTTGCCTCTATGTTTGAGTTGCTGTTTATTTGTTCATTTAAAATTCTTTAAGGTCACTGAGGGTGTACTCCATTGGACTTGTACTCCAGTGAAACTAATTGTTTTTATAATTTCCATAAAAGATCTTAGTGGTTCAGCAGCAGGAAAATATGTTTTGATGCTCATCCTTATTTGCAGTCAAGACAAGACATTGGCCTTATTTGCTAAGACTTAATGCTTCATGTTGGTATTTTAATTCACTTACAGAGATCCAGAGCATGCTTGTACTTAAGAAGAATTTTAAAAAATAAATTTAATACATGAACATATATTTTTGCAAGACTAACATTGGCAAATAAGAGAACAGTGATGCTTGAGTAATAATTGAGCCCTTTCTTATGGAGCATATTTGCATGTTGTTGTTATCAAAGTTGAGTGAATTACGAACTTCTTCACAGTGTAACCACCATTAAATTATATGACATAGATCTTTATTTTTATTCTTTGTTTTTTAATTTAAAAAAAAAAAAGTTGTGGGTTTTTTTAAAATTCATTCTTTCTTGTGCTGTTGTAACAAATAGATTCTTACTGCCAGCTTAAAATTGCATTTGGAGAATGCTGTTGTCTTTGTATTGTATTTGCTCTATCACTGTTGGTCTCGTCACCTCATGAAAACACATAATGCCTGGGTAGAAACAATCTTATTCAAATATCAGAAAGCGGGATAATTTCTAATTGTGTCTTGACTTACAGTATTATAATGCTGTACTTGCTGGCATTGGTGTGTCCTTAATTGGCTGTTTAAACCTAGTGTTGGTAGTATTCAAGCATTACATTTTTAAAGGACTGATTTCATGGGTATTTATAGCATAATTGAATGTTGTAGGAAATGTTAGCATAGTTTGTGTAGCAATACATTGTAATCTGATAATTCTTCCAATTAATATCAAGAATGTAATCAAAACGCCATAAACCTAACTGTGGTAAAACTATACTGTGTGTTGAACAAGGATGTGAAAGGGCATAAATTAAGGAGAGACTATCTTTGGTTTGTCACTTCACTCTTTTACCATTTTAGGAAAGAAGAATTTCCTCACCTGAACTGTGAACTGTTGTTTTTATCTTTGGTTCTTTCTTGTGTCTTTTTGAAGGCCATACAGTACTGAAAGGCTTGCTTGAAGGGAGGCTGGCTAGTGTCCTCATACCAGAAGAGGCTTAGGAGTGAGCTGTCAGCACACCTTGAATTGTTGCACAAATGGAAAGAATGTAATCAGTAGCTCAGTGCATGTTTCGGAATTGTAATGCATTGTGGTCTGTTCATTTGTGGTTAAGCTTTTATTTTGTGCAGAATGATGAGATTTTTTTTTTTCATGGAATCATAAAAAGGGTAAAATTATGGAGTATTGAATAATAAACATGCATTTTTTTTTTGAAGTGTAACTTTTACTTTTAGAGGCTGCTATAGGATGTTAATTTCTGTGTGTGTATTGTGTTGTTTCATTCTGTGGCTTAGCCCTTTATTGTTTTTCAGAAAGTCTAAACCCAAGATTGTTGCTTTAGGAAAAGTGTCATGGTTAATGTCAAGAAGAGGTCATGTGGTGAGCTTCAGAGCTGGGCTGTCTCAGCTCTGCTGAAGAGCCTCTGTCGCAGCAAGTCACTGGGGAGACGGGTATTCTTGTGGCTCACTTGGGTATTTGCCAGGAGGAGCAGGTGCTAAAGAGATGGAAAAGCATCTTGGAAAATTTGTTTGATCGGAAAAGGAGTTGTGGGGGAAAGAAGCTACCTCTGGCAGCCTTACTGGGATCTATGACTGAAATTGGTTTGGGGTTATTAGGTTGGTTGTAAATTACAGTTGCAGGGAGAATTTTTGCTGTTCAAGTTTGGGTGACAGAGCAGTCAGAGCTATGTTTCCATACTCAGTCTTCTTCATGAAGCCCTGTTACCAGTGGCTGAATGCTGAAATGTCTGTAGGAAGTACTTAATTGTTTTAAGTGACCCCAAAGCAGAAATCAAACCGAAAAACCCCTCAAAGGTGCATTGTCTTAATTTTTGGTGCTTTATTCAGCTGTTAAGGACAATTGCAAGAGGCTCTATCTCTTCTTCAAAGGATTTTTCTCTTGGGCCAACACTATGAAAATGATGCATGGAGACAAATTACATCTTAGACTGATGTAATTTCTGTTGTACCTGTGCTTCTTTGCCACTTCACTTTTCTTATATGTATGTTTGTGGTTATTTGAGATGAACTGTAGAAAGTAGGGATTTTACAAAAATGTTACTAATTTTTATGGTTTTGAGCACACTTCAGTCTTCTGCTGAATGACCTAGAACTTAATTTTGGTGGGTTTTTGGCCTTGGCTGGTTGGCTTCCCTATGTGAGACTACAGTCTGCTGATTGTGGGTGTGTGTAATCTCAGATTTATCTCAGGCTGCCCTTTCAAAGAGTGCCTGCATACACCAAGATGTGAGGTTTTAACAGTTCCTACTCTTCTTCAGCTCAGTCAAAGTGGAACTGCTGGTGAAGAAATAAGGTGGATCCATGGTTTTAGGAAGCAGGGCAGTAAAGTTGAACTACTCAGCACTGGTATCTGCTAATTATGTGCACTGTCCTAAAGATAAAACTATATGACCCCCCCAAAATACTATTAGGGAATTAAAAAGGATCAGTCTATAGAAACCTACATGGTCCTGTTGTGTGTGTAGTTGTACTACTCTGTGTGTGATGAATCAAGTACTTAAAATTGACCAGCCTGCCAGTAAATTAATATGGATGTTCAGTGGGTTGTGTTGCTTCTGTCATCAGCAGATTTCGAGGCTTTACTGAAGCAGGAACACAAATCAGTACTGGATTTAGAAAGAAGGAACTGTTCTATATTGCAGGACTCAAACGGAGACCACCCAAATGCCTTCAGCTGGTTTTTGTTATTTTCACAAATAGTTTGTTCTTTTAGCAGGGTGTTTAAGAACAGAGAGTGGGGTCAATCACTCTATTATGGTTTTCCCTAAACAGCAATATTAAGCAAACTTTACAGTGTTTTTCATCATTGAGGGGAAAAAAAAAAGTCTTATAGATTCTCTTGGGTTTTTTTTGCTTTCAGAGAAAAATAGTGATAGGCTGTTGTGATTTCAAATCTTCAAGTTATAAATTTCATGCATTGTGTTTTTGGAAACTTCTTTTCTAATTTTGGCTGGATTGTACCTCTTAAGGGCCAATATAGTATCTATTATATTTTATGGTATTTAGTAAGTTAATTCAGAGATGTTATATATTTCCCATAGTTCTGGTGGAATAAGTAGGATGCAGAATATTCTTTTCCTCCATGTAGTATGAGTTATCTTTTTTATTTCAGTCTTAATTTTTCAAAGGGCAGGCCTGCTGTATTTTTTTACTGACTTGCTCTTGTGCCAAAGCACACTTGGTGCCTCATTGAAGACCTAAAAGCAAAAAGTCTGGGCAGTTACCTTTGCTTAGTGTGTGTTTGTGTTCTCCTGTAAACCAGTGATTTCCATTCTGGGCAGATACCCTGACTGGCAAGTGACAAAGATTTGCAGACTGTAACGGGTGAGATACAAGGAAGAAATTACGCTGAAGGACAAAAAAAGCAAGGACTACCTGGCCCCAAATGATGTCTTGACATGTTAGTAATGCCACATACTCAAAGTAGGGGACTGTGTGTTAAGAATCTTGTTTCTGGGAGCTCTCTTAACTTCTGGTACCTGTGTTTGTACTTGCAGTTGAAGTAAGCAGAGTGTGATGGAGTATAAAATACTATGGTAAAAATCAGTATCTTACTGTAATACAGCATGCCATCATAGTGGATGTGGTGCTGGATGCCTCTAAAAACAATGTAGAGAAGACAGGAATCAGGGAAGAGTCTGAAAGAGGAATCTGGGGGGATGGAAATTTGCTTTTAAAAAGAGAAATTGGAAAAAAAGATTGTTTAGCCTTTGAAAGGCAGTGAATATAGAGAAGTATAACACAAGTACACAGAATGATGAATTATTTGAGAGAAGTAACTCAAAAGTTTTTTTGTTGGTTCATGCTGTAAGAGCAAGGGGGCATTCTATGAAACTAGAAAGGCAAAGTGAGAAAGGAAACTTGAGAAAGGATATATTTCTTAAAATGATAAGACTGAGCTCTGCAGTCTAGGGGTAATTTTAATTTAGAAAAATTCTAATAGAAATTGCATAAGTTAGAGTGCAAGAATATTTGCACAGGCTCAAGTTATCTTTTCTCCTGAAAGAATATAATCCCTTGTCTTATTGTCACTTGCAAAATTATTTTTTCCATCATGATTTTTAAATAAAGCTTATCTAAAACTATGTGTTGATCGTGTGAGTAAAGGCATTAAGTTTATTCCTAGTTTATTTATGGGAGAAATAGTTACGGCATCTCACTAATTTGTTTACTCTCTTTCCCTGTATTGGATTAAATCTAGGTGAGATGCCCAATAGGTAATGTGTCTAGTTCCCTTCGTAGGATCCACTGATTTACTTTGTTTTTCTTGTAGATGGGGACATTGGAGAAGAGGTTTTGGGGATTAAGATCAGGGTCCTCATCAAATTGGAAAGAATTTACATAAGCCAGTTGTTTTTGTGACTTGTCACTCTTTTCTATTGCCTGAGCTTGTGCTTTAAGTTGGTGTTCCTGCAGTAATTTAATTCAAGTCAGTACACAAGTTTGTTCTGTACCTAGAGTGATGGAATATTTTGGGAGGATGAAATGAGCTAACGCTGGCCTTCTGTGTCACCCTGCCAACTCCCAGCAAGTATGTAAAAAGTCATAAAAATAGCAGTGGGGGTATCTTAATTAAATGAGCATGCTTGTCGCTCTGCCAGTCTTTTCTCTTGGCATGGTTCAAGTCCTAGAAACTGTTTGCTTTCAGTCTCTATCAAACTCAAATATAAAACCCTGTGATAAAAGCATCAGAAGCAGTGTTCAGCAGGAAAAGACTGCAGAGCTGGCTTTTGCTCATTCCTACTGAAATGTCGTTTTCTCTCCATTTAATTGAGGCTGCAGTTTTTACTTTTGGTGCATTTAGCAGCAGATTGAGTTAAATTTGTTGTATTTGGCTCTAGAGCAGCAAAGAGCAGATGTCAGGGAGGTGCCATGACAGGAATAAAAAAATTCAGAAGGCTTGTGGGAATTTGGGGGTGAGAGGGAAGTCTTCTCCTATTTTTTCCATGCTAGAATCAGTATTATAACATTTAGAGCTGGCATTCAGTTCAAAACTTGCCGTGCTGCAAGGGTTGATGCATTGACGCAGACATTCTTTCCCACAGCTCAAATTGTGGAAACAGAGTTTATTTATAAAATAAAATATGCCCGTGAAATTATAATTGATACCTTAATTATGGAGAACTTGCCTGAAAGATGGTAACTTAGCGATCCGTGGGACATTTTCCTGGCTTCAAATAGCCACGATTTACACTGAAACATTTTCTCTGCATGAATCCTAGAAATGGAATTCCCCTGTCAAGGCAGAAAAACTTCAGTAACTGAGAGGTACTCTGCTAGGGATGATAAGTCTAAAATAATGGTCGACTTTTAAACATTACTTAGGGTTGGAACGTCTGAAAAGTAAGCTTTGCTATTTGGGATTGTCACTTAGTTTGAAAAATATGCATTTAAAAGCCACCGCTACATGTTTCCAGTCTTTACGTAATCAGGTGGGTCCCAGATGTATGTAGGGTCCTGGAGAAGTTTGTTGCTTTGGATTATTTCTTTTCACTTTTGTATATGAGCAGAATGCTCCAAAAGTCAGCAGTGGCTTTTTTTTTTCTTTAAATCTTGTCTTATTGTGGGCCATTTCTGAAAATACCTGGTGTAGTTAGTTAGTAGACTGATTACTTGTTTGTTTATCTTTCTTTCTTACACCTTTGTTTTTCATTCATCATCTACTTGCACTACAAGAGTATATACTGGCACAGTATAGTTTAGAGAAACATAAATACAGTGTAATTTACATCATATTTACATAAGTTTGATTACAGGTTGCTGTATTTGAAAATTGTGCCAATTCTCTATTGTTGTATGTGTAGAATGATGTACTTGATAATTTCTGGACTAATTTGTCTTTTTCTGTGATGAAAAAGTTTTATTTATAAGGTGATCTGGAGGGGAGGACAGTAATAAATCTACTTTTCCTTGAGATGGTACTCATTAGTCTTGTATTAGTGTTTTAGTAAACCACGCTGACTCCTGCTTTGGGTCTTCTGTTCTGGTGGTGAAGCTGGACTCTTGTCTAGCTTTGGTCGTAGCTCTTATGATTTGCTGGGGAAATGGGATTTGAAATAAAAGGAGTGTCTGTTATTGTGCATTTAGTAAGATTATAAAGGCTGGTTGTTTGTTTGGTTTTTTTTTTCCAAAAGGAATTCGTATAGTGGGGTGAGTTGACAAAAGCATGGGATGTGTAAGGTATGCTCTGTTCTCCTCTTCAAAGTCCTGAGTGCAGTCTGCTGTTCAGGTTTGAGAACAAATCTTCCCTTGTCTGGCTGATAAAAAATGTCAATGCACTGCTAAAAGAAAACAGGACAAACTAATTTGCCTGTTGGCTGTAGCATGTTGAGTTTCTTGGTTAGACAGCTAATTTCAGTGACTTGAAAGTGACAGGCTTGGAGATAATTGTGGTCAGAGCTGCTCCAAGAGGATCGAGTGAAGCATTTTTGATTTCCTAAGTGATAATGAAGCCAGGTTTGATCAACAGCTGCTGAGAGGGTTATTCAGGCACTGAGTTAGTCTAGTCCAGTGCAGGATTTTTCGCCTCTGAGCAGTTTGGGGCATGTTCTGCCTAAGGTGAGCTGGTGAAACTAACAGTTTTGGTGTGTTTGACTAGCATCTTTCATGTTTGCCCTGAACTTAATTTCTTGCAGGTATTTTTCATCTGGCTGTCAAATTCTTTGTTGTGTCAGAAAGACTTTGTGACCACATAAAAAAAGTTAGAAAAATGGTTAAGTTGTGGATTCTGTATTTAAAGACTGTGTTCTAGATCATTTAAGTAATTAAGTATTTGTAAGGTTTATTTTACATTATAAGATTTTGCTTCAAAAGAAGCATGAAACTGTAGAGTCTGTTTAGGCTACATTAAGGTTGTGCCTGTTTTATTTATTTTTTCATGATTTCATGCAAGTGTTAAACCTACATTTATGTACTAGCAGCTTTGAAGATAGCTGTGTATTGTGAGGAGAGCTGGTCTAGGGCGTTATTAAGGTATAATTGATCTAATTCACTGTAAAAGATTTGAAACCTTTTTGGAGGTGTTTTTTGCATCTAAAAATCTTCAAATATTTGGTATAAAATATTGGTGTTCATTGGAAAGAGAATTTTCTGTTCAATTTTGAGAGAAGAAAACTTGTTCATGTTCAAGATTAAAGCAGACCAAACTCTTACTTTTCTTTTTCAATTTTAAAATTATTCTACATTTACAGAAATGCAGATACCTTTGAAAGATTTAGCTGATCAGCTTTTGAAAAGCAGAAAAATTCCTTAGATTAAGAATAATGCTAGCAAAATTGATGGAAACTTCTGAATATAGAACTGGTTAATTCTACATAAGTCTCTTCCTGTTCCAGGAAGCTGTTCATTTTGGAAAAACAAAAAAATCAAGAACTATGAAGTCTTGATTACAGAGGTTGTGGAATAATGGGCTTTAATTTGACTATCAAAAATGCAAGTCAAGGAAAAAGAGTATTGTCTTGATGGCAATATCTAATAATTTGCAAAGCATCTCACCACTAGAAAAGTAAAAAAATAATTTGTAAAGTGGACTGTACCTATATACTATTGCAACTGTCCTGCCTTATCAGGGAAATAGGACAGGCCAAGTATCCTGGGTCTTAATTTAACTCTGAGGGATTTCAGTGATGAGAGACATAATAAACTTGGGCACGTTAGCCTTTTTTTGTCTAAGTGGAATTATGTTTTGAAGTGTGTGCTGTTCAGTAATGGAAACAATTTTTTTGATTTGTCTTTATAATATTTCATACATGAAACAGTAGAAAGACCATTTCCAAAATGTTGATTAATAATTGCAAAATTAAGAGATAAACTTAAAGAATTCTTAGAGGTTAGTACTGGTTGACAGACAATAGCCATGCTTGCCTTTTTGGAGGATATCTACAGAGAACATTTTCAGGTTTTCTTTAGTGGCCTCTCTCTCCAACGCTTGTCTGTGAATGGTGTAGTTATCTGATAATTCAGTCTTTGGCAATTGTCTTTAGAAAGCTGCTCTGTATTGGGAAGGAGAAAATGTTTAATGTGTATACTTGCAATGAGGAAGGCACTGGGTGGGAATATTAACTCGTGTTAGGTTGACTGATTGTAGATGTCCCCAAAAGTGGAAGTTTTAAATTTCTACTGAAATCTGGTCATATTACAAATAACTGTATTTAGAAGCATAGTAATTTTCAAAACTAGTATCTGTGGAATTCACTTTTTCATTATAAAGTGGTTTCACAGGCCCAGAATATGACATTTTTTACTTTTAAGGTTTTTAAAGTTAATTACATTTCTTTCTAGAAATAAGATGAATGCCAGTAACCTCCCGATTAAAAAGCATTACTTGTAGTGGTACACCAGAATTGTGGAATATCCGGAGTTGGAAGGGGCCCACAGGGATCACTGAGTTCAACTCCTACTAGTTCTCAGATATAAATTCTAAAGAGGTTTCATGAAGAGCAGATATGGTCAGGTGGAAAATGTCAATTTGCAAAGGAATACTATGCAATGCCCACTGTTGTGAGCCACGTGCTGCTTCAGGGTGCAGCAGATGAGTCAGTTACAAATTCCTATGTTGAAAGGAATGCTCAGTTTCTGATGGGTTGCCTACACTTGGGAGGTACAGGGAACCCTTCCTGGGGCTGTTGCCACCAACTCATTTTCACAGTAATAGCCCTTGTAGGTAGCTCCTGGCTTCTGACAGACTTCAGTCGGTTCACCTGCCTGAAAATAGGCTGGAGTTTTAAGCACATTGAACTGAAAAAACCACACGGTGTCACTGGGGGTATTTTTGTTTTACATGTAGAAGTACTTTGAAAACAGAATATCTGGCAACAATATTGAAATATTTTTTCTGACCGATCAACAAACACTGTTACATGCTGTGGATAAATTGGTGTTGCATTTATAGCTGCTGAAACACTAGTAGCTCATCCACTATTGCAGTTTTTTTGGCTAACATCTTGTGTGAATATTGTACTGCTGAATCTTTAATCTGCTGTGGAGACAGACAAATTTAGGAGAAGTGACTTTAATCTTTTGAAGAACGTGTGTTGACTGGGAAAGCTAGTTCAGTTTATTTTTGCAAATCACCAACCCTTAGAAGTGGGATTAAGTTTAGTGCAGGAGAAAACAGAACTTTCCCTTTGTCTCTGGAGTAGGGTCATGGTGCTTGTCTCTCTTTTCAGCCTCCATCTCAGTAAAATAATAGAAAATATAATTGTTTCATGTTTCAGTTTTATCTCCTGAAGAATGGGAGTTACAGTAACTTGTGTAGGCTGTAATGTCAGCAATTACTTTTTGTCCTTGTTACCTCTTTGTTACCATCTCTGCCCAGTTTGCATGCCTGTGTTTGAAATTCTCATGTGCTGCTTTTGTATTTTCTTTTTTTTGCCCCTTGATTTTATTTATTTAGAGATTCCGCTGAGAAGGTAGCTGAGTGGACTTCAGCCACGCAGGAATTGGTTGTGCATGTGGCTTTAGTGATGCAAAATCCCACCCACCTTAGATGTGAAGGAAAGGAAAAGGAAAAAAGCCAGAATGCAACAGAAGAGATGAGAAAAGAAAGGCTTTGGTAGTAAAGGAAGGTAGAAGGGAACACCTGAGCGACGAGGTTGGAAGAAAAGAAGCTAAAGTGATGGTGTGGTATGCCGGTTTTGGCAATGCAATATGTAATAATGCTGTTCTGATTTGTAATTTAAAGAACAATTACAGAAGCGTTTTGCTTAAATAAGATAATTCACTGATTCTTTTTTTAAATTTTAAAAGTATCTTTTTATCTCATTTTTCAGTTGAGCAGCTGTACACTAGCACTCGTTTTAGGGGAGCTTATTTTTGTTTAATGAGAATATATTCACAGTCATTTTAATCAATAAATTAATCAAAACACTAGTGCTTGGTTTGTTTATTGCGCATGTCTTGTCTCTCTGGGGTTATGTCCAGCATTATGTCTTGGTAGATTTAAAGGAACGCAATTTTCCTTAGTGAGGAGCTTAAAAAAAATCTCTTGTCTCGCTAAAATAGGTCCCAGTTCTGGGTGAAGAACAGGCATGTGATCACTGTTCACTTTCCAAAATTACACTTGAAGGCTTTCTAACTAGACGGAACTACAGTCAGATCACTCAAATTCCCCCATGTCCCTAGGGAATAGAAATTGTTTCACCAGCACATACATGGAGTACTTTGAGCCCATTCTGCTGAGTTACGGGGTTTATTTCAGAATTTGGGAGATTCGTTTTTGTGGAATAGGTAACAGAGAGTTAGCATTCTTGCTTGAATAATGCACTACATATTTTGGAGAGAAGTTTTCCATGACTAAATAAGAACAAGATGTTTGACCATCTTCTAGAGGGAACACTGTTTGGTCAGCATAAATTTAAAAGAAAAAGTCCAGCAGAGACAACTGGCCATTCTTGTGTGGTGTTTGCAACTTTTTCATGTTTCTTCTGGACTTTAATTATACTGCATATACATGGCAAGAAGAAAGACCAGGGGTTTTGTTCTTTTCATGGAGGTGTAGCTTTATCACATCGTTGGGAATTTATAGCCTAGTAATATATAGTGTTTTTTCCATTCCTGATTTTGCAATTGCTTTGTACAGCCTTATAGTCTGGCAGCTGAGAGCTCACTTTTTCATGATTTTTTTTTGGCATGAAAGGGTTACTGTTCACATTTCCTGTGTAATTCCTTCTGATCTTGCTGGGCTGTAATTACTTTCTTGATGTTAAACATTCCCAGGCTCCTATAACCTTCTAGCCTGCTTGCACTGGCCAAGTTTGTCCCAGGTGATCATGTGGGCGAACCTCCTGTTTTTAAGGATAAAAATCTCTCCTTCCTGTGTAAGATAGGCTACATACTCATTCCTTTGCTGTGCAATCCCAAGAGAAATCTTTTAAAAAATAGTAAGAAGGTAGCACATCACTCTTTTAGAGCCAGACTTAGCAGCCAAAATACATGACAAATCAAGTGTGTGGGTTTAGAATTTGCTGAATCTTGGTTGAATGACTGCAAGTTCACATTAAAGATTATTTTTTCTTAATACATTTGGAAAATAGGTTATGATATAAAAAAAGACAGATTTTGACTATAGCTTCTTACTTTTGACCATATAATTGGCAAATCTTTTTAAGCTTGTTTGAATGTAGAACTACTTAGCTGAGCCTTCAGGATTCTTTTTTTTTAAATTCTTTGTGGTAGCTACATAGCTAAAAAAAAAGGAAAAAAACCCAGGATCTTACTCGATTCTGTCTTTCCTACATAGTTCAATTATCTTGTATTTCTTCTGATTTTCATTTTTGGTATACAAACAGTAAACCCAAGGTATTATTTTGTTTTTAAATAGAAGTGACTACACTGCTGAAAAATGTTGACTTCAGAGGTGTGGGAACTGAAGTGTTCTGCTGCAAAGGCACCAAAAGGTTCTCCGTGGTGCTCTTCAGCTTTAATGTGGAGGAGACACCTGTAAGAATGTGAGTGAAGTTTGTTTTCCATGACCTTTATGCTGTTTTCTCACAGTGCTAAGAAAGATGAAAGGTTGTGATGGCAGGGTTTTTTTAGGGTGTGTGGAGTTGTAATGTGCTGATACACTGACATTGGTGGGTGTTGGGTTTTGGGTTTTTTTTTTTGTTACTGACAATGTCAGAGAAAATAGTTGGAGGTTCTGTGCTTTATTGGTTCAAGAAATAGCATGAATTTTGATACTTTGGTTAAGAGCAATCTCATTATCTTATTGTCCTGTTATAGGTAACTTTTTTGGTCATAATCCTAGTCTTATTGATTTGTGCATTTAATTGGCTGCTTTGTGAAATTCTCAGGCTGCAAATAATTCTGTTTTGTTTAGCTATATTATTGTACTTGCAACAGATACTCAGAAGTCTTCCCAGTAACTGACTGACTGAAGTCTTGTGAATGTGTAGCTGTGAGCTCATTGGGATTATATGATTATACCTGGAAGAAAATGGTTTATAGGTAATAAACTGTAGCAGTTTGAGCCCTTTTCTTGGTTTAATTCTCATGCATTCTGATGCCTGTGCTTTACTATATAAATAGAAATTAAAACAGTTGGTGTGTGTATTGTTGACTGTGCTGCTATGCTAGTGAAGGATAGGAAGAATATATTTTAATGAAAATGTCTTTTTTTTCTTTTCGGGAAGTCTTTAATTTGATGGCTTAGTTATAATTGGAATGCAGTCAATATGCTGCCCAGTTCTTAATTGCATACTACATCATGTAACTGGGAACATGGCTGTCAGATATGTCTATTTTTGTTGTTGAACCCAGATGTTCTTATGGGGTATTATTCAACAGAGAGAAATCCAGTCCTGGCATAAAATATTTATATAGTAGTTATGTGCAAAAAAACCCACGAAGCACTAAGTGAGTATAACTGGACAGAAAAATACTGCTTATAACTTCCAATTAGACTGTCATTTTATTGTGGCCTGCACATCATCTTCAGATGCCTGAGATTTGTTAGGAAACTTCCTATGAGGAGGGTTTACCTTTGCATTGCCACTTGAGTATGTGTTAAAAACGTGTTGCAAGTATGATAGGCTTCCTGTGCAGCAGAGTAATACTTTGGTTAAAGCCTTTTTTTCCAAAACAGCTTACTTTTCACTATATATTATGAAAACACTGATGAATTTAGAGTTAATTGAAAGGCAAACTCTATTGAAGCCTGTTTTCCATCTAATACGATGAATAGTTCATCTTGCCATTCTCTTGACCTCAGATGAAGACAGAGAAGAATCACTCGTTATTTTGTAATTAAAGGTAACCTGTGTTGCATTTACTTTGTAAAGTGCTTAGAATGTAACCGACCAGACTCCCCATTACGAACTTCGCCTTTGTGGTAGAAAGTACCCTTCATGGTAATGAATTTTCTTCTACGAAAAATCTGTGGTTTCAGAGTCTACGTGAATTGCCTCTTGCTTTTTGTATAGAAGTCATGTTACAGGATGTAAGCTGGTTCTGTTGATCCTCTGTGTGTGTGTGCACATTGATCTTCTAGTGATTTAGGTTAAAACTCTTTTGGACTTGATTTCTGTAGTGTATTAGATTCAAGGTGATGCATGTAGCTGTGATGCAGGGAAGAATTGGACTTAACCTTAAGTTTATTTAGTGCAGAGAAAGATGCTGTTTCATTTTAACATGCTGCTATAGAAATAAGGAATGATTTGAATTAGGCGAGCTTTTAAGCTTTCAGAGAATGTAGTCAACTGTATTTTTATATTCAGAGTTGTACAAGTTCTCTCTTAGGGAGGACATGTAAATTACTGTTGTGACAAAATGCATAAATATGTCTAGGATTTGATAGTAATTAATTCATTTTACTTATCTAAGGAACGATTAAATGCCTCAGTTTGAAACTGGCTATAAAAAGTAACATGTAAACAAATTTAACACACATCCAGTGTAACAGCACATTTGGTAGAACTGAAGGCACTTTGTTTTCAAGTGCAGTGGTTTCTCACTTTCAGTGTTCACAAGCTGTTTAGTTGCGAGCGTCTCTTGACTAGATTTTTAAGGGCAGTTTTTATCTCCATGGCTTTCTTGACTTGAACTATAAGTAGCAAAGTCTTAAGTACTGCTGAAGTGTTGATGAATTATGTTGTTTACCATTGGTGCACAGAAAGAATCACAGAATATCCTGAGTTGGAAGGGACCCACAAGGATCATCAAAGTCCAGCTCCTGGGCCTTCACAGGGCAGCCCCAAGAGTCACACCCTGTGCCCAAGAGCACTGTCCAAACACTTCTTGAGCTCTGTCGGGCTTGCTGCTGTGACCACTTCCCTGGGGAGCTGTTCCAGTGCCCAACCACCCTCCGGGTGAGGAATCTTTTCTTAATATCCAACCTAAACCTGCCCTGACACAACTTCAGGCCATTCCCTCATGTCCTGTCACTGGTCACCAGAGAGAAGAGATCAGCGCCTGCCCCTCCTCTTCCCCTCACGAGGAAGCTGTAGACTGCAATGAGATCTCACCTCAGTCTCCGCCAGACCAAGTGACCCCAGCTGCTCCTCACATGGCTTCCCCTCAAGGCCTTTCACCATNGGGAGGCCCAGCAGAGAGATGTCAACAAATTAGAAGTCTGGGCAATCACCAACCACATGAATTTCAACAAGGCAAAGTGGTGGATTGTGCACCTGGGACGGGGCAACCCTGGATGTACAGACAGACTGGGGAATGAGAGGCTGGAGAGCTGTGCCACAGAAAGGGACCTGGGGGTCCTGGTCCACGGCAAGTTGAACATGATCCAGCAGTGCCCTGGCAGCCAGGAGGACCACCCATGTCCTGGGGACATCAGGGACAGCATCGCCAGCCAGGCAAGGGAGGGGATTGTCCCACTCTGCTCTGCACTGGGGCGGCCTCACCTCGAGTGCTGGGGGCAGTTTTGGGTGCCACAGTGTAAGAAAGATATAAAGCTGTTAGAAAGCATAAAAAGGAGACCCACAAAGATGGTGAAAGGCCTTGAGGGGAAGCCTTGTGAGGAGAGGCTGATGTCTCTTGGTCTGTTCAGCCTGGGGAAGAGACTGAGGGGAGACCTCATTGCAGTCTTGTGAAGGGAAGAGGAGAGGCAGGCACTGATCTCTTCTCTGGTGACCAGTGACAGGACATGAGGGAATGGCCTGAAGTTGTGTCAGGGCAGGTTTAGGTTGGATATCAGCAGAAGGTCCTTCACCCAGAAAGGAGTTGAGCACTGGAACAGGCTCTCCAGGGAAGTGGTCACAGCACCAAGCCGGATGGAATTCAGGAAGCATTTCGACAATGCCCTCAGCACGTGGTGTGACTCTTGGGGATGGTGCTGTGCAGGGCCGTGAGTTGGACTCTATGATCCTTGTGGGTCCCTTCCAGCTCAGCTTACTCCGTGATTCTGCATTTTTAAGGCTTTTTAATTTTATGGTTTTAGATGAACAGTCGTGAAAACAGAGACCGTTACAAGGTATTTAGCAATTTGAAAGATGTTAGGAAACAGAATACACTGTATCCTTAATATACATGTGTTTCTCCTGTATAGAAAGAGTTCTGTTCTTGTCATCTGCTCTGATGCTCGAAGTAATTTTATGTTTTGTCATCTGCTAAATATATATATCTTGTTTAAATTTTTTACTCATTGGAGGCTTCTTCTAAAATTCCTATCCAAAACTTCACATTTCAGAAACTTAAGCTCAATTCTTCCATCTGTATAAAATGAATTTGGCTTCCAGTCTGTGAATTTTCATGATATTTAAGTACCATGGGTGCTACAGCTATTGCAGTCAACAGTTTTGAAAATACTTGCAAATGAAATATGTATATAGCCAGAAATACTGAAAAAAGTACTTATTTATCTTTGAAGATAACCGTCATCTATGGAAATACTTATTTTTTAGGTTAATCAAAGGACTTTGGGTTTGAAGGGAACTCTTTGTCACTGCAATTTTATGTTTCGTTTTTAAGGTTAATTCAGTTCTAACTTGTAGCATGATCACTGACATTCACATGGTATGGGCCATGGGGCCTGCATGCAGCAAGTGAATTCACACAGATCAGAAATAGCTTAGAAGAAAAGTGCAAAATGTCTTTGGCACTTATCACCAGTATTTTTAATCTCCCCTCCTCCCTTCCAGCGCTCTAAAAAGAAGTAATTGAGCTGGATGAATGAATGTTTGATACAGAGGATGATGCAGATTGTTGGCATGCACCCAGTGCACATCTCAAAACTACAAAGTTTGCAACACAGATGTTACATTAGTTCACTACTAGTGAAAGGTGAATGACTTTGAAGAGCAGAAGCGAATATGGTAGAAATAATGTGCACGGTTCTCTGCTTTGCTGTAAGGGAAGCATTGATTTTTATTTTTACAAAAATATGTTTGGTAATGTTCTTTCCATATTAAAACTCTTATCTAAATCTTACAGGATATCGTGTTCTTTGTCTGGGCTTGTATATTTTGCTATTTAGTGCAATTTTTTTGAGATAAAACAAAATTATAAATTAAAAAAACAATTCACATCTGTGTGAAGAAAATTATAGCAGACCAAGATAATTTGTATGTTAAAACATGTTTAATGTTCACTAGAGAACCTCTCTAAAAAGGGAAATGTCACAGCAAAACCTTACAGACTTTTCTATGGTCTTGTATATGAAATGTTCTGTTGCCTGCTTGAAGAGTTCTCACCATTCAAAAGATGAGTAGTACTGTGCCAATGATTTTTATCTGAAAAAAATATATTGGAGACTTTTTATCGATGTAATTCAGATCCTGGAAACATGAGCAGTTTCTTAAAAGTCATTCTGTATTCAGTAAAGGAAAATAATGAGAATTCAGCCTGTTGCAGGCATTGTGCTGATAAATCATTTGGCCACTAATCAATTTCTGAAGCTTCAGAAATACTACTTCACATGTATCTGACAGTTTTCAAACAAATAAAAGCCACTCTGTTGTCTTCTGTACAAGTTTTCCTTTCTGATGCATGTAGAATAAATAGAGCAGGTGTGTTAGGAACTGTGATCTAATTTTGCGGGTTGGGAGCCAAGAACAAGTTCTGCATGCACATATCTCCAACTTTAATCTTTAGAAGAGAAGACTTAAAAAACAAGGAGTACTTGAGCATAAAAATGTGATTTGCTTGACACCTACTTGTTCATTTAGTTATTCCCAGAACAGTTCTTCTCTTAGGAAACATGATTTGTTTGGTTGAAACAAGGTAAGGAGGGGAGTGAAGCAATACAGTTTTAGAGAATGGGGGGCTGATGATGGCAAGCACTGTATGGCTTGGAGACAGGAGATTAAGGAGGTAAAGTTATTAATAAAAATCTGTGGGCAGTAGAGTACAATGGAGTTCTTTAAATATAGAGGATGTTCTTGAAGGGTACAAAAGCTTAGTAATGATAGAAGTCCAATACTGGGCAAGGATGATAAATTTCTGCTGTGCAGAAAAAGGCATAAATATTCAATAAATATTTTGTTCTGTATTCAGAAAGAGGCTGGATGATGCTTTTACATCTCACCACCTCCATCATTAGTGATGCGAAGAATGTATTATCACTGTACCAGCAACTATTAATGTTAAATGTTTTTAAATCTGCTGCACTGACACCTACAGATACTAAAAAAGAAAAAAAGCTTAGACACTGTATGAATTATTCATTTTGAGTTTTAACAAATCATGGAACAGTGGAGAAATTTTAGAAGGCTGGAGGTGAAGGGGAACTAATGTGCCCAAATTTAGAAAGTATAATAAGTGCACCTTGAAAAGGCCGATAGTAGTATGCTGTCAGTGAAGATTTAAGAGAGAATTGTATAATTAATGCTGATGAGAATGGGCAAGTCAGACTTACATTGTACTGCTGCATGGGGTTACTCCTTTCTGTAAACTGATATTAGGCTGACTGGCCTGTAGTTCCCCAGATCCTCTCTCTTGCCTTTCTTGAAGATGGCTATGTTCCATTTTCCAGTCTTTGGGAATCTCCCTCGATGCCATGACTTTTAAAAGATGATAGAGTACATCCTTGCAGTGACACTGATCAGCTCTCTCAGCACTACTGAATGCATCCTTCTGATCCTCTAGATTTGTACGACTGCATCTTCATCTACTGTTGGTAATGTTATATCAGTGCCTCAGCCTTTCCCATGGCTTCCTTCACCTTCTCTGCTAAGCATTAGGCCCACTTTTTCCTTAGCCTTTCTTTTGTGACCTTTGCCTTTCTTAAGTCTCTGTGAGCAGTGTCTTAAATAATTAGAACTCTGCTGTAATCTACAGATGCTGAACATGACTAGCAAAGTTTGGATTTGGACATAAAGTAGGAATCAGTGCTGCTATTCAAAAAAATAGATGTTTGGTTTTTTAATTGCTCTAAGTGAGCAGAACTTCAGTGTTAGAATTTGAAGGCTTGACATGACTCAAGCAGTGTAGGTGTCCCATGGCATGATTTTTATGGCAAATTAATGAAAAGGTACTGTGTGTCAAACCAAAAAAACCTAGTTGCTTTAAAAGCTTGGTCATGCTTAATTGTTTTCCTCTTGAAGTACTAATTCAGTTTGGTCTTGCTTAGTTTGAGATTTAACTGAATGCATTTGGAATACAAATATCCGTAGGAACAGAAGACAAAGCTGGAGGCCCATAGAGAAAGAAGAATGTTCCCAGGGTTAGCATAGACTGCACACCACAGCTGGTTGCTGGACAGCATCCAGGAATAATTTTGACATGTTTATTTCACATTTTTTCTCCGTGAACATGTTTTAAGGACACTTCATTAAAAATGTCCGATAGTCTTTGAAGCTCTGTGCCTTTAACATTTTTCAAACAACAAGCAGGGTGGTGGATACAAAAATGAAAATTATTTTGGCAAGGACTACTTGCACAATGAGAACAACACAAGCTAAATGAGTGAAGGCAGTAAACTAGGACAGGTTAGATTTTGATTTATTCTTTTTTGTATTTTTAACTGTGTGGAAGATTTTTTTTAGTAAGTATGGTTGGTTAGTAATGTAGTGCTGGTAGACAGTAATAGACTACAAAAAAAGAGAATTGTTTAAGTAAATCATAGAATATGTTGTCCTGTATGTTTTCTAGGAGTGGTATACCAGTTTGAACAACAGCTGATACTTTATGTGTTTCTTGATGCTAGTCAATAAAGTGTGTCACCAAAACTAGTTAAGCCTGTGGAATGTTTGTGTCTATTTAAATTTTACTATTTGTATTAAAAATGTGTTTATACCAGATAGACTAGAAAATACACTCTGTTATGTTCTGATTGTTCTTAAAATAAATTACACATTTGTCACTTCAACCCAGCAGTTTCTTTTTCAGTTGGGTCAGAGCTCTGGGAGCTCCTGACCAGGGAACTGGGACATTCCATGCAGGAGAATCCATCAAAGTGGTGACAGTCCTTTCCCAGAAAATGAGAGGGATGTGACCGAGCAAAGAATGCAGGCGAACAGCTGAACTTCACTGCTGGGGTCTGTCTGAATTAGTCTGGGCACAGCAGCAACAGCGAGGGCAGATGCTGCCTGTGCTCAGCGCTCAGCTGGGCTGTCACTTCCTTGGCTGCAGCTCTCACGAGGGTTCCAGACCTGTAGTTCACATCTTCAGCTGTGGATGTTGAACTGCCCTTAATTATGCAAGATAATTTTGAGTGCATTGGTTGTGTGTTGGGAATTCTTTTTATCTACAAGTATAAAATTTATGCAATATTCTTTAACACTTAAGGCACCTACTGTGACAGAACTTTTATAAAATGTGACCTTTAAATTTTTGCACTAAATTTGGAACCCTGGCTTTTATGAGGGTGCTTCAGTGAGACTATATTCTAATCTGTAAACTTACTGTTTGATGATTCTTCCAACGTAGAACAGTTTATTATACGCTTGGGAGGCAGTAAAGGTGGAAGTCATGTAAGATTGAAGTTGCTTATGCTGGTCATTAGATTTTTAGAGGTTTTTTAGGTGTGACCTGTTAAATACATATTCCTTTCTGGTGAGTAGGATCATGTTTGGGAAACATAAGATACAACTCATAGTTGGGCAATATTTTTAATGTTGAGTATTGTTAAAAAAAAATCCAACTATTGTATTTACATCTCCGGTTTTAAAAGTGTATGCGTTCTTGAAGTGTATTGGATGCTCAACTATGCAGAAAAAACCCCACCCTTAGCCCTGAAACAGTCTGGGCTAGCAGTGTTAGAGGCAGAGTTTGGGGGCAGAATCAGTGTAACACCAAAACAGTCGAAGCAGTTCTTAGTACAACATCTGCTTTGTTACCTGGAATATTTCTTACTGCAGGGCTATCTGCAAGGACCAGCTGTGCCTCACAAAGGGTACACACGCTCAAATGAATTCTACTTCTTCAGTAGAACTTAGAAGTTAATTTTGAGTTCAGCTGAAGAAAATAGGCTTTTTCCTTCAACATATGTCACTAAATATTTGAGTGTATAATTCAAATTAAGAGCTTTTTTTGTTTGAGAGGAATTAGGCCTTAGAATTTAGTTTGCTTTAGTGATCTGAGGCAGTATTAGTTTTTTGGGTGCTAATACCATTTTCCTGTTCTTTGTTTCTTTAACTTCTGTCTTAAAAGTTTGTGTGTGTTACGGGTGAGCCCTTTTGAGGGGGACTTTTAACAGAAAGTTGTCAGTGTGTAGGCAGTTTGAATTTTAACATCTTGGAAATAGAACCCGTCTTGGCCTAGGTCATTTATTGCTTGATTGGGCACAGTCAATGGTAGTAGACTTCTTTATTTTTATTTTTAATTTTAATTTTGATTTTTTTAGTTCTTGAATGCTTGTTTTTCTTGGGTCTGTGAATATGATACATTGAAGTTACAAAACATTCACTGCATTTTGTAAAGTGTAGAGGATATTGCTGCACAAACTTTATAAATGCCACAATGCAGCTTTCTTGATCTTTTAAGAAACTTGTAATGGAAATTCCTGTGGAAACAGCTGTAGATGATGCTCTTATTTGGTACCATGGCAAAATTGAGTACTGTGCTCAAGTTTGCAGCTGTAAAATCAGAAATAATTCCATTATTTTAGTCAGAATTGCAAAAGCAATTCACCTTGCAAAGCTTGGAGTGTTTTTTTGGGTTTTGTCAGCTGCTGGTTTTTCTTCTAAGTAGAACATTAACAACATACCCAGACTATATGAAAATAATGGAACCCTGTAAAAAATCCTTCCTGAATGGCACAGGGAGTTTTATCAGAGTGATGCAGATTAGTGTCAAAATAACCCAAAATACTTCAGTCAAAATAGAAGTGATTGATTATTTCTTGTTTAGTCTCTACAAAGTTTAAGGGCCATCTGTGATTCTGTGAAGAATTTAGCATCACACTTCAAACTTAAATCAGTCAAATTGGGCAGGTGAATGTAGGTCTTAATCCTTTAACTATTAATGGAATTTTTAGGGCTGTGTTATCTGACACATTCAAATAAATTTTTTGTATGTGTGATTACATTTTGAGGTATCCAGTATCTCCAGAATATATTAGGACTACCAGATTAAACAGAACTTGCTCACCTTTCAGCATTGCAGACCTGGCTGATTCTTTCTGTAGTCTAAAATTGATAATTAACAGAATCATAAAGCTTTCGGTGGAAGTGTAACTACTAGTAATAGCTTATTCTTCAAATGTTAAAGTTGAAGAAGATAAAAAAACCCCAAGTAAAATACAACTAATGGGGTTTTTTTTGGTCTTTCCTTTAGTCCTCTCTAATTATTTTGGTTGGTACCTTTGCATGTTGACCTTATTCTGCTCTTTGAAATAACCTGGTCTTCTGTAGTGTAAAAACTAGTTATTTATGAGGTAAATAAAAAGTATATATGGCAATTTATTACAAAATATCTTTATTCTCTGCTGATCACTGAAGTTCTCTTTAATCCATCCGCATAGCTGATGGATTAAATATGAAATACAGGAGGCTTAGCTAATTCTGAAGTGTGGTAACAGCATTGCGACAGGAACTGATGGAACAATCTATACTATGTATGTAGACCCAATTTTTCTGCCATTTTCAGGCTACCCTTTGTTGTTGGTTAGTAAATACAATTTGATTTCTGAAAGGCAGTTGTTGAGGTTTTCAAGACCCATCTGGACGAAGCTGTAAGGCCAGTGTTGACCCTGTTTTAAGCAGGGAGGTTGGATGGGATGACCTTGTGCAGTTCCTGCCAACCTGAATGATTTTGTGAGTAGCTGTGTACACAATCATAGGTGTTTGTCTAGTTCTGTGAAGCTTTAGTGTAATGTCACTGAAATTGCTGTTTAGTGTTTGTGATATTGTTTATCTGAAAAGAAAGCTAATGTACAGCAGCAGGTACGCAGTGAGAGATAAAATATGTAGTCTGCTCTTATTAGATCAAAACAGTAATTAATTATGAACAAAAGTCAAGAAGTCTCACAGTTCAATCAGGCATTGCAAACTGAAAACCATAATGGTGTGCTGCAATTCCACTATGAATGATGTAACATATTACTAACAGAAGTGTAAGATACATAGATTGTGTCTTATGAAACTGCATTGTTGAGAATCCCAGCAAAGCTTCTAAGCAGTTTGGACCCAAGCAATAAATTAATGCTTAATTAAGAACCAGGATAATGCGGTGGTGGGGAGGAACAGGAGCAGAAGGAACTGTGCAGTTTGAATTTTAAAGTGAATTCTAGATTAGTCATTACCCACTAAGAATGGTATGTGTTTTTGTTTCATGTTTTGTTTTGTTTTAAATACTAAGTTAATTTGATTTTAAATTATAAGAACTATGGACAGCATAGATTTCAGGTCGTATGTTATAAAATGAAATTTGTATTTTTCAGGACTATTGTTTCTAGCTGTCCTCAGAATCAAGAACAAAATGTATTAATTTGTATTGATTCATCATTTCACAGTTACTTTCACACCACTAATAACCAAGACTGTATTTTAAATCAGAAGCTTTGACCTTTTAATACAGAGTAACGGCAAAGATGTCTAACCCAGACATAGAACTTATATGGGTCTCCAGTTTGTGACATTCAGAGCACTCCTACCGAGAAGGGATTTATTAAGGGAAACATAATATGGCAATCTGTCTTTTTAAATTGCAAATTTGGAAAAAAAGATGTTATTTTTTGACATTCAATGAATTGCCTAATATGAGGCATAATAGTGACCATGCTCTTTTTAATTTTTTTCGGAATGGAGTTGTTTTCTTAAACGGAAAATAGTTGGGGTTATTTATAGTCATAAAAACTGTTCAAGTCCACTTTATTTAATAGACACACTTTTCATAAAATGAAGAATCAATATTGCACCTTCTTTAGCCTTCTCTTCTCCCAGTGTCTTTTTGAGAAATTTCACTTTTATACATTTTTTTGCAGGTCCTTGAATTTGCTTTTTTGGAGATAATTATAGTTGTCAAATAATAATTGGTGAGACTGTATGCTGGTTTGTCTACAATAGTAGAAAATGTGTGGAACAGCCTCATTTCTTGCAGTGTGTGCGCTAATCTTTATTCATACAACTGAAAAACCTTCAAGCTGATTTCAAAAGAAATCAAGAAAAGCAATCATTTTTCATTTGCCTGCTATTTTAAGCCAAACGTTGATGTTGCCCTATGTTGTTTCATAAATAAGCTTTTATTCTCAGCAACATGTTACTGAAAGTGGCATAGAACCTGTCGTGTAGGCACAGTTCCACTCTGACAGATGGGCAGAGTGTGGGCTTGCCAGCCAACCGTTCCCCACATCACCCAGCGGAGTATGAAGGGAAGCATTTTTGTCCAGGATTGCCACTGTGGCATTCAGTGCATGTAAGGCTTGAAGTTCAGGAAATGTGCTCGGACCGGTCCATCTCACAGGATGACCAAAAGTTTAAAAATAGCCTAGGTTTTAGGTGACTCTGGGTTTGTGCTGTTCTGTTTCTTTTTGTGGTTCTACTGAAGTCATCTAATGGGCTCAGCCAAAATAATTCTGCCATGGACACACATTTCTCCGTGATGAATTATCTAAGTATGGAAACATAAGCAGTGAGCAATTTCACACACTGTTGTTTGCGACTACATGCATATCTCTTTGGATACAGAACAGGAAGACAGGGATCTACTGACATAGGATTAACTCCTGATGTAAAAATATGTAAAATAGAAAACATTGAATAAATCAGACATTTGAGACTAAAGATGTGAATAGTGAAATGCAGAATATTTTTGCAGGTTTTCAGAAATGCAAATCAGCTATTGCTTGGTTATTGGGGTTTAGGATTTTGGAGGGGTTTTTATTTTTTAAACAAATTGGCTTAATGCCTTGTGTTTGATTTTATAAAGTAGCCAAGCACCGCAGGCTTTTGGCAAATATTCTTGCTTGAACAAATGCTTTGTATGTTACACTAGTCAGTCATTGTGTCTGTCATTTTTATCTTCCTTTCTATTTTTGCACAGCTTCAATGTTTTAATCTTTTATTTCCAGTCTAACTTGGCCTTTATATAAAAATTGATTTTGCTAACTTTCCTGGAAGCTATGCTGATTCAATACATTCAGGCTTCTTGGGGAACTTGGTTTCAGTTGAAAAGTTTCTAAATTATGGGGAATAACGTTTGCATGGCACTCATTTACTGGATGGCACAGTATGTGAAAGAACAGGTGTGAAAAATGAAATGAATAAAATTGCTTTTGAAATACAAATGGGCATTTCATGGGTTTCTGTCAGGAGAATGTCTTTTCTAAACTGTACTAAGTGTTTAATTTTTCTTTTTAGCTGGATGTTTTCCTTCTGAAATTAAATTACATAATATTTGACTAACACTTCTTTACATGCTTAGTTTTAAATTAAAATTCATAATTAAGCTTAATATGAAATTACAAGATTTGATTTAATGCTCTCTTCCAGCACCTGAACTAATGTTCACTGCATTAGAAGGTGCAGTCATCATTGAGAAGCTTTGTTCTTTTAACAAAAGGTACCAAAAATAAATTTGGGTAGGGTCATAGTGGTCTAGTTTAACACTGTTATGATAATAAGTCCTATAATTACTTTCAGGTAGTTCTTCCTTCCCAGAGGATGAGGTTTTTAGTTTTGATGTCTGCTTAAAGCATGAGGATGACAGTAAAATTAATGTCATAACCTTTACAGCCTATTTATCGCTTTCTCTGTAATATCCTAAAGGATTTTGTGTAACATCTAAGATAAATGTCTTAGTATGGACAAGCATCAAATTAGGTTAATTGGGTTCAACTGATACTCATATTCAGTGTGTCTATCAGGACACCTGTTTCCTATAAAAGACCTGTGGGTATCTTTCTGTGAAAATTGCTTTTAAATTATTATATGTATATGCTCTGCTTCCTTTGGTTGTTAAAGACCAAGTTACAGTATAGGATTTTTTTCCAGTTTGCTTGCTATTTTTGCCTCTTAGGGATAATGAAATTTATCCTTTCATTCTCTGGTAACATAAGGAATACTACAGGCATGATAGAGCTTATTTTATGGCATTAAGAGAGATTTTACTTTCTAATTCTGTCCAACTTCAACTCCACTTCACTTGAAATTCTTTGTAATAGATTTCTTTTCATCTCTGAGTAGTCAGCAGCGGATTTCTAGAGAACTCATTTGCGTTCTGGAGTGCTGTGACTTGAATGATTTTATTTAGTGTCTTATAAACTAAAGCAAAAGAGTAGAGTTATAAACTGAGCAAAACAAATTTTAAGATTATATAGAATTTAAAAAATTTTATCATTTTGATAAGCTCTCAGGTGGAGGAGAATTTATGATACTACCAGGTAGAAATAACCCATATAGTCTGCTGTATTTGGAAAGAGACAGTTTTGGACTCAAATATAACCAGGGAAGAGTGAAAGAACATTTGCCTCTTCAGTATTCAGTAAAAACATCAGGACATACTGAATTATTAGTTGGTGACCAGCCTAAATTTTTTTCTGGATGTAAGAGTATAGAAGAGATACAAAATTTAATTAGTAATTTTAGTTCTTAGCTTATGATTTTTTTGAACATTGGCATGTTTTTTTTATGGGAAGTAGTCATACCAAGCCAGATTTATAGAGAAATGGAAAAAAAACAAAACCCAAAACCTAAAAACCTGCTCAGGGCAGGCATAAGTAGTTTTGTGGATGTTATAACCTTCAGATTCTAAAAGTTTGAATCAATGCACAGTACAGAATATTTTGATAAGGCTGTATTTTATGTTTAGGACATGAATAAAATGTGTGTAGATAATACATACCTGTTAAACATGTTACAGCCTAGCAGAAAAGTGTCAGAAACTGTCAGAGAAAGGATCAAAAAGACAGGATCACAGCTGATGTATTTGAAAACAGTGTAAAACACAGACCGGACAAGTGCACAGTGTTTATGGTTTGCTTTGTAAACTGTTTATGTAAAGAAAACATGCTTTAACACTGCCATACGTATAAGGATGGCTAGAAAAATTTGAAGGGATGATAAGAATTTGTCCTGATTTCAGAATCTTGAGCTCTTCAGTTTTTCCAAAAAGGAAGGTTACTTGATTAAATAGCTCCAAATATAAAGTGTGGTGAAAGGTTCTTTCATATAACAACAATAAAAAAACCTATTCATGACTTGCTAAAAGAAATTATCAATGTCATTTGGAGAAATTATACTCTTAAAATAATGACTATTATTGAGAGCAGGTGATCAACGTACTTGTCTGTCAAATAAGCGCTGGATTTTCTAGGTTAATACCATTACCTTACTGCAGTTGGAGTTGAATTCAAATCAGAGAGGCCTCTACAAAATGTTTGGATTTATGTGATCCAATTTTGTGTTGTAGGGTTAGGGTTTGTGAATATGTCTGGGAAGAACATTGGAAGAATGTCTGGAGCTTCTATTTCCACATGGTATTCTAATAGTTGTTGATCTGTGTCCTGAAGTCTGGTTTGTTATAATTCTAAAAGTAGTTAGTAACTCTAGATGGGGCATCCTCTTAATGTGATTTAATGCTCCCATACATAGGGAAAGACCATGCAAACCTAAAAAAAATATGTGACTTTGAAATAATAATTTTGAGAATCTTTATTTGAACATCGCTTCTCAAATTGTTTTTACAAGAATATGTGTTGCTTTAAATGCTTCTTTATGTTTTGAAGTGCCGTAAATACTAAGGGGGAAGAAAAATTTCTGACTTTGATTCTCTGAAAAGCTGTTATTGATCAATACAGCCTTAAAGAAGGATGTCTTACGTGGGCGACAGAGAAGTTGGAAACCCACACTGGTTTCTAGAAGTGTCTCACCATTCCGAAATTACATCAATGTGGTCTGTTCCGTTCTTGGATGTATAGGGGGAGTTTTCTATATGTTCACATGGCACCAAACTGTGTTTAGATAAGCCGATGTGTGTTTGTGTGCTGGGTCTGACAGCTTGGGGGTTGGCTGCTTAAGTACCACGGACAGAGGCTCTTTGAGGCAGTCGGGGATCTGCTGATAGGCATCGGCAAACCACTGCCAGGAGGTGCTGGTTGATGTACCAGAGCTGCTTGGTACAGCAGCTGGCTCAGCACAAAGATACAGGTACCAAAGAGCTTCACCTGTTTGCTGTGTGAGAGGCCTCCTTGCAGCAGCCTCACTCAGTGTTCTTTGTATGCTTTGATGTTGAACCTCCTGCAAATGGAATTGTTTTTGTCATTTTTTCACATTACTACTACCTACAGAACCATCTTTTTCCTAGAACCTCACCATTGCTTTTTGAGAGTCTATTGCAGGATAGTAAAGAAATATATTCAAGGCTTATTTTGTTTGGTAATTGCATCAGTATTTGTCCTATGTATTTCTGTATTTAACCAAAACTAATCTTTGGTACTTCATGTGCTCAGAAGATGGGTCTTGAGTGCATGTCTGGCATGTTCTTTACGTAAGATTCTCCTGGCTGTTAAACTGATCAGGAAAGTAAGCAATCTCCACATCTGTGCAGCTGGCTTTGTTCATGGGAACGTCATAGCTGTACATGAAAGGTATGAAAGCCTAGATCTGAGTAAACCCCCAAGAAGTTGTAGTTCCATCTGTGTCAGTCAATGGACTTTCCTGTTACCTTCCCAAAGCCTCCTGCTGCATCAGGAGAACAAGAGCTTTATACCCTTTCTGATGTCTAACATGCTAGTGGTGGTCAGTTGAACCAAACCACTATGCAGCCATTCCAAAAGCTAGGCCACTTTATGAAAAATAAATCGGAGTGGATAACAACAATTTTATATTATACTATGTTTCTCTTAACTGACTGTTGAATCCCACTTCACCAGAGCTTGAATAGCACACTCAACAGCACTTGAAAGAAGTAGCCAACTCTTAATTTACTGGGTGGCCATTTGATGTAAAACCATTTTGTCAAATGTAGCGCATCAAATCTTGTTGTAAGTACCAACACCACATTAAGGAGAGATGGCAGTGTAATGTTTGATTCACAAGAGCAAGCTAGTATCTTCATTGTAGCATCCATGGAAGATTCTGCTGGTCAGACAGTTACATAGGATCTATGCAGTCCCATAGAATCACAGAATGCTTTGGGTTGGAAGGGACCTTAAAGGCCACCTAATTCCAACTGCCCTGCCATGGCAGGGAACCTTCCACTAGACCAGGTTGCTCAAAGATGCATCCAGCATGGCCTTGAACACTTCCAGGCATGGGGCATTCACAGCTTCTCTGGGAAACCTGTTCCAGTGCCTCACCACCCTGACAGTAAAGAATTTCTTCCTAGTATCTAGCCTAAACCTCTCCTCTTTCAGTTTAATGCCACTACCCCTATCTGTATATGCCCTTGTGAAAAGTCCACTCCAGCTTTCCTGGAGGGTGCTATAAGGACTCCCTGGGGCCTTCTATTCTTCAGGCTGATCAGCCCCATCTCTCTTGGCCTGTTTTCGTAAAGAGGTGCTTCAGCCCTGTGATCAGCATACGGGCTCTCCTCTGGATCCTCCCCAACAGGTCCACGCATTTGAAGGGAGATGACTGCTTAGCCCTGTGGTTCTTCAGAATGCTTTGTCAGGTTGGGATTCATGACTGTCCTCTTTCCTGGCTTTAAGAGGGGTGTTTAGTTACAAGAAGCCTGAGTTAGTAGTACACAGTGTTGAAATATGGAGAGCACATATAAGGGTTCAAAGAAACGCTTGGTTTAAAAGTCAGGCGGTGGTTTTATGAGAGCTATGGACTTACTGGGGTCCATTCTGAAATACATGTCTGGAAACTATGGCCATTGTCCTGTTCATTTTTTGTTAGTTTCTAAAAAATTATCAGAGCTTCTAAGTATCTGTATTTCTTTCTAGGAACATTGTCGTAACTATTAAAGGGCATAATGCAGAATCCGTTAACAGTTTCTGCAGGTATAGTATGCTTTCTATACTTTTTTTATAAATTAGATGCTTGTGATTCAAAATGTGGAAGAAATCTCATCATTATTAATCTCTGCATTACTTATGTCTAGTATTCTGCTGTGGTATGATTAGAAAAAAAGCACCATTACTGCAGCATTTATCACTTCAAACAATTAACAATGCTAAAATTGTTTTCTTCTTTAGGGCATTGCTAATTACTGTTAACACCTGTAGTTGAAACTTGAAGTGCATAAATCTGCTTCTTGTTTGATTCAGCGGAATTAAGTATCCGGGTTATATTAAATTTTTTTTAATCCTCATATATTTGAAAATCCCTGCTATATTTGATCCCCATATTAAATGGGGTCAAATCTGTCTGCAAATGATGCTACACAATTAGCAGAAACAGGAAAATAAACATTAACTTTGAGTTTTTAAAAATGTCTTTTCTCCTGCATTCCCGTCTGTACTATTATTTTTTTGTGTTTAATTCTTTCTTCTGTGTGGTCTCTTCAAAAGTTGTCTTTCATTTGATTTAGTTTTCAGTAAGGTCAATGTCTTTATTTTTTCCCTCCATTATTAATAAGGATATTTGTGTATTCCCAAGCCTCTAAATGTGTAGCTGTAACTTCAGTTTCCTTACCCTTTTGATCTGTGTCTCAATGCTAATGTTTAAATATGATTTTTTAACAGGAATGACGTTTTTAATGATACTTAAATGTGAGTGAATGTTTGATGGCTGTGACATCAGCTCTAATGGACCTTTCAGAACCATTGCTGGTTGTCAGTTAAGTTTGCATTGTTAGTACTTATGTTAATTAAGAAGAGCACTATATATTACTCAATTTGAAGCCTTGAGCTTTTACTGTCATGTAAGTTTATACTTTACCTGTTTTGTGAAGACTGAGTATTTTTATGATGCTATAATAATTCTGAGGAAGCTGTTCCAGAAGCATGTCATTGTAATTGATCTTAGTTGATGAGTTCTGTGTCTCCTGGGACTATTCATTCAAGGAAGACAGTACTTACTGTTGGGTAAAGCTGTCCACCCCAGAGGGTGCTCTACGTTCCCATGCTGGTGACTGAAGTACTTAATTCTAATACTTAAAAGCATTAATTTAATTTTTCCTTTAAGTAACAGGAATTTGACCCTGGTTATAGTCTTATGTTAAAGCTATTTCTGAATAGTTGTAGGAGAATACAGACTATGAAGCTGTTTGTAAACTTCAGATTAATCATTTGCTTTGAGATCTTTTTGAAGACTTTTTCTTTTTTCCCCTAAATCAAAATCCATTCCAGTCAGTATCCTGTTACTAACTTGTACCCGGAGGGAATGGTAAACTTGGAAGTGAGCTTCCATGTTAGAAGTCACAGAATAACAGAGTAAGCTGAGTTGGCAGGGACCCACAACTCCCAGCCTTGCACAGCGCCGTCCCCAGGAGCCACACCATGTGTTGACAGCATTGTCCAAAAACTGCTTAAATTGTTGGGTTTGGTGCTGTGACCACTTCCCTGGAGAGCCTGTTCCAGTGCTCAACCCCCCTCTGGGTGAAGAACCTTTTCTAGATATCTAACCTAAACCTAACCTGACACAACTTCAGGCCATTCCCTCATGTCCTGTCACTGGTCACCAGAGAAGAGATCAGTGCCTGCCTCTCCTCTTCCCTTCACAAGACTGCAATGAGGTCTCCCCTCAGTCTCTTCCCCAGGCTGAACAGACCAAGAGACATCAGCCTCTCCTCACAAGGCTTCCCCTCAAGGCCTTTCACCATCTTTGTGGGTCTCCTTTTTATGCTTTCTAACAGCTTTATATCTTTCTTACACTGTGGCACCCAAAACTGCCCCCAGCACTCGAGGTGAGGCCGCCCCAGTGCAGAGCAGAGCGGGACAATCCCCTCCCTTGCCTGGCTGGCGATGCTGTCCCTGATGCCCCCAGGACATGGGTGGTCCTCCTGGCTGCCAGGGCACTGCTGGATCATGTTCAACTTGCCATGGACCAGGACCCCCAGGTCCCTTTCTGTGGCACAGCTCTCCAGCCTCTCATTCCCCAGTCTGTCTGTACATCCAGGGTTCCCCTGTCCCAGGTGCAGAATCCAGCACCTTTGTTGTGTTGAAATTCATTCTGGTGACTGCCCAGACTTCTAATTTGTTGAGATCTCTCTGCAGGACCTCTGTAGATCATGACTAGGAGCAATATTAGTGTGAAATGATGATATTCTATACATACACTAGTCTCAGTACATTTTTTTGCTATGATACTTTTTTGTCCTTATATCAAGTACCACTTGTTTCTTAAATGTAGCACTTTGAAAATATGGAAGGTATTAGTAATTTGTGATGATTTATGTGCAACTCTAATATCGGTGCATTTCTTACAAATGAAACTTTTGAAAATAGATTATATTGGAAATGGAACCTATCCATCAGTTACACTCAGTGTGGCATATTTGTCAGTGTTTCTGTACTTTGAGTGTGCTCGTTATTTTTCAGTTAAGTACGGAAGTAATGATTAGTGCAAGTTCTGAGTGACAGCTAAACCCTTCACTGCTGCCATTTGTCATGTAATAGCAGATGTTCTGTAATTTGATTCGTACTCCTTCAAGACATCTGTATTTTTCTCAGTTTAAAATATTTTATAAGAAAGGTGACTATCTTTTATGTAGCAAGTAATTGTAACACCATGTTCAACTAGACGCACTTTTCTGAAAAATGATAAGTATCTAACTTGTCAAATCTTATTTTTTCCTCGGAATTATGAAATTATAATTTCATTCATATGGCAACATATGACATGACAACAATCACTGAAGCATTATATTTGACTATTCACACTCACGTTAAATATTTACCGTTGAGCAAGTGTTGGTATTTTTTATAATGCTCTATAATGACATACAATACCACTGTGCCTTAGTGAACTGAAATGCCATTGGCATTGTCAGATTTATGAAATGTTTTTGTTAAATGACTCTAACATGAAAGAATTGTGTATCTTATACAAATATTTCGCAAAATATAAGGCTGTCCTGGTTTATTTATCAAATTGGTTTTGTGTTTTTAAAATATATGTTGGAAAAGGGTATCACATGCTAAAGTAAAAGTTTTGGTCTTTGAGCATGTTTATTTTAATTTTTTTAGAATCATAGATCAAGTGTGGTTCTGTACATTTTGTATCCATGTTAGTATGGTTATTTGGTGCTGGGAGATCTCAAACTTCCATTAGCCTTGTAAATGTGTTTCTGAGCATTAGCTCTCGCTTTGCTGGAACCCCTGCTGCCTTTATATCATTAACATAAATGCAGGTGCAAATAGCATTTATGTACTTTGATAGAAAGCAGTTGGAGACGTTTCACTGTGGGACACGACACTTTCAGATTGTGTACATCTGTTCAAATAATGTATCCAAGCCAGTGACATGAATGCAAGGATAAAACATCTGCCCCTGAGACCATTTGCCATACAGCAGATGCTTACATCTTTATTTATGCAGATGGTTTGTGTGATGAGCTGAGCAATGATGAAAGCGAGAAAGTTTGACAAAGATTTCAGGGTATTCCTTGGGATGGGAAAATAGTTTGGTAACAGTGCTTTGTTTTCATATGTCTACTGAAAGAAGACCATCTGGTGTAAATACTGGTGCTTCTAGTAACGTGGATGTGCAATTTTGGGCATTGACTAGATTAACACAAGATCAGTAAAGGATTTTTTTTAATCTCAGGCACAATAGTTGTACTGCAGTTATAGAGGATGCTAAATAGTTTAATAGAAGTAATTACTTTTAAACAGGAAGGCTCAACTGCTTTGCTTTAAGATGTTCTGAAGTTATAGAAAACATTGAATTGACTGAAAAGTTTGCAGACATAGAATGTTTTGAAATACTAAGGTAACTTGTCACAAAGTTGTTTGGAGGTTGGGCGCGGTGCTGTACCTGATTTTTCAGGACAAACCGTATTTAGCATTACAAAATTATTAGGCCAATAGAACAGCCTGTCTGTTGTTTGAAACTCACAGTCGGGCGGTGGCCGTGAGCCGCGGCTCCAAGCCGGGCCGGCTCCTGGGGAGCGGGGGCTGCGGGCGCGTCCTGCGGGGCCGGGCCGGGCCGGGCAGCGGCTCCCCCTGCTGGGCTCCGCGGCTCCCCCTGCTGGGCTCCGCGGCTCCCCCTGCTGGGCTCCGCGGCTCCCCCTGCTGGGCTCCGCGGCTCCCCCTGCTGGGCTCCGCGGCTCCCCCTGCTGGGCTCCGCGGCTCCCCCTGCTGGGCTCCGCGGCTCCCCCTGCTGGGCTCCGCGCCCGGGGCGCCTTTGTCTGCAGCGCCGGGCTGCGGCTGCGGCACGCGCCGGGCTGAGGGGGTCGTCTCTGGCCTTCATTCCTGGCGTTGCTCTTTCCATCCCCTCGTTTGCTGGCACTGCTGCCGGGCTTTGCTGATCCATTATCACCTCTCGGCAGTGTATTCCATAGTTCCTTTACTGCACATCCAGCACCTTCTCTTGAGAACCAGTGCTGCCTTTAAACATCCCGGTGACTAGCATGGGCAAGCTAGCAATGCCAATAAGCACTGCAAATAATTGTAATTATGCACTGGGAGAGGAAAACCAATCAGATACTGTAATTTAAATTGTTTTCTGCTGCATCCTACTGCCAGTAAGGCCTAGCTGTGTTCAAGTTCAGCAGCAAGTGATAATTTTATATGTTCTGGAAACTAATGTTTGCCTAGCCAGGACCATAGTATTTCAGAAAGTGTTTTGGTTTTCCTATGCTATACAGATCTATGTCTGTCTTTGAAAAAATATACATACCTATTTGAAGCACAGTGGAGATCCTTTAATCTTTATTTTTGTTTTAATCTTTAGTGGAATTAACTACAGGTAACAATGTTTTGCATATCTCAGCCAGAGCTGGAGAGTCTTTTTCTGAAGAAATCTGGCTCATGAAGAAAGTAAAGGGGGCACAACTAGAGCAAACAAAAACCTTAGATAGGGATTCCTCATTCAGAACTCAGACCACTTAGGTAATTTTCAGTGAAATTACCTGTTAACAAAATCCCCCAGCGAATACTCTCCAGCTATTCTCGAAGTTTAGCAATTGTTCTGGCCCTTTCTTTGGGGAGTGATAAACTTTGTGTATGGTTTATAACAGAAGACTCCAAATAGTCCAAGCCAAGACCGACAGTCTTCTGATCCTCTGGTTATGTGGGAAGATATTTGAGGTTTGTTCTACAGAAGTCACCATGCAGATGTTTTTAATGCCTCAGGTAAAATATAGTTGCAATATTGAGCCAAAGTGGCAATTTAATTGTTTTCTCATGCATACAGTCTTTCTTTAGAAAAAAGTGCACTGATTCTCACAAAAAAAAAAAAAAGTGAGATTCTTTAGCAGGAATAAAACTTTTGCTTTTTTGTTGTGTTCTCTATTTGCACATCAATATTTGCAAAAAAATTAAATTTTGGGAGTAAGAGGCCTAATTCCCTTGCTGAAGTGAGACATGTTTTCAGTCCCAAAGAGAGTTGAACTCTCAGTAAGATGTAGATAAGTTGACTTTTTTGAAGGGAGAGCAAAACATCTAATCAGAAACTATTTTATGATTTATTAATGAAATTGCTCTACTTGACCTTTTTGTGCTACATTGTTTTTGAAGAATTCTGCCTTCATTTTTTTAGCAGACTTGGTCATTACTGTTTCCCGTACTTAAGAGAAAGTAAGTCCATTAATTACCACTTACATTAGGTATATTAAAACTTTGTCCATGTTGATTTGATCTCTATAGACCCTTTAAAAATGACTTTACATTGACTTTACAGGGGATGAATTACTGTTTAGGTCCATATCTTTCCTGATGCTCACTAAAAGAAATTTCAACTGGCAATTCTCCCTGGAATTTTTGAAAATCCAGTTACAAGTGTTTATCCTCAGTTTCTAAAGTACCTAATTTATATTTGCAATGCTGTTGGGGGGTTATGAATTACTAGTTTATGACCAGTGCTTCCATCGCTTCCCTTCAACTATTTTCTGAACAATTAGTTCCCCCAAGTGGCTGCATCACTGCAGCCTTGCTTTACACGTCTTTGGGGATGGTGTCCTCTATGGAATAGAATGACTGGGCAAAACCAGCAAAGGTAACCACTGGACTTGAAGTGATACCAAAATAATTTCCATTCTACTCAAGTGCATCCTGTTACTGCACCAAGGTTTCTAGATAATGCCCACTTGCAGGCTGACATGGTTGGTGGCTGAAACTAGCAGAGGCATGAATAAGTTGAAATACAGTCTTTGATGATGCATCTAACAGTGTGTCTCAAACAGAAGTTCTGTACTTGAATAGAAATTAAATTCAATCACTGTTTGTGTGGTTGCAGGGGCCAGGCACCATTTTGAGCCCTTACTTCTTATATTGCCATAGTGAGAAAAGTCTGTGTGTAATTTCTTCGGCTCTAAAGGTGGAAAAAGTTATTAATAATTACAGATGCTTTATGTCTAGCTTTCTTTATGCCAGCTTTCATTTCCTGATATGAAAATATTTTGATCTGCTTAAGAACTATTAATTTTGTTGACCTTAATATGAAATGAGTAGCTTATAACTTGAAAGACTGTGCCTTCAAAAAAATGGAAAGCTTTTAAAGTTCACAAACACTGCATGAGAGGTGCTAAAAAAGCATGTAGATCTGCTAATAAATGTATTTTAAGTCACTGCAAAAGTGTTTAAAAATCTCTTATGTGTATGTATTCCGACTCAAAGGAAGGACTTTGAAGACTTTCTTCCTTTATACAGTAGCACAAAAAAGGCTTTTTAAAATAGGAGGATGTGTTAAGCCATGCATTGCCCACATTATATATAGGAAGTTGCTTTTGAATAGTGATTTACCTATGTGTGGCCAATACATTTCAGGTCGCAGCTCAAAAAGGTTACCTCAAAGCTGTTGGCCACTTGTTATTCCCTATAGAAATAGTATTTTCTACGTATTTTAAACGTTATTTGTGTTGGGACAGTACAGAGATCTATGAAATCCAAATCTATGAGAAATCAAAAATTATGTCTTAAGTAGTCCTGTTGCTACTGCTGCTAATATAGTGACTAAATTTCTCGATGTGTTAACTTGTGTTTACAGGTCTGCTTTAGTATGGGTATTTTTGTGTTATACTTTCCCATGGGCACAGAGGTACTAAAGCCAAGACACTGGTGAGATTGATGGGCAGTTAAAAAATTTCTTCCTTACATCTAGTCTGAATCTACCTTCTTTTAGTTTAAAAGCATTATGCTTTGTCCTGTTTCTGCAAGCACTGTAAAAAAGTGTCACCGTCCTTCTTTTCAGTGCCCTTCAGATATTTTAAGGCCCCAATTAGATCTTCTTGGAGTGTCCCCCAGACTCAACAACACCATCACTGTCTCAGCCTTACCTCACACAAGAGGTGTTCCATCCTTCTTATCATTTTTGTGGCCCTACTCTGGACTTGCTCCAACAGGTCCACGTCTTTCCTCTGCTGGGGTCCCCAGAGCTGGACACTGAACTCCAGGTGGGGTCTCACCAGAGGAGAACAGAAGGGAAGAATCCCTTCCCTTGCCCTGCTGCCCACAGTGCTTTGGGTGCAGCCCAGGACACTCATGGCTTTCTGGGCTGCAAGTGCACATTTCCAGCTCTCACTCAGTTTTTCATCCACCAGTACCCCCAAGTTCTCCTTGGCAGAGCTGCTCTGAATCACTTTAGCCCCCAGCCTGTATTGATACCAGGGACTGTCCTGACCCACGTGCAGGAAATCATGAGGTTCCCATGGGGCCACTTGATCTTGTCCAGATCCCTTAGGAACCTCATCCTCCAGGTATGTCAGCTGCACCTCTCAGCTTGGTTTTGGCTGCAAACTTGCTGAGGGTGCAATTGTCCATCCCATTGTTTGTGTCCCTCATGGAGGTAGGAAACAGCACTGCTCCCAGTATGGACCCAAGGACACCACTTGTCACCCATCTCCATACAGACACTGAGCTCTTCACCATTACCTTCCAGCCAACTCCTTATCCATCCAATAGTCCATCTATCAATAGAGTCTGTACCTCTCCAGAGAAAAGGGTGTTGAGGAGGACTGTGTGAAAGGCCTCTCCTATGTACACTTTCAAACAACAAAGGAAAGCAATTCGGAAAGTTGAGAAAGTTGCGTCATCTAATTTTTTTTTTCTTAAGTTGTATTAGATCTGTATAAACTTTGGCATAGATCAATAATTGGTTAATAGTGCAGAAAGGACATTTCAGGCAAAAACAAAAGACTGAATTAGAGAGGAAACTGAAGAACTTCTCTAGATACAAACTATGTACCCATGATCTTGGATTACTGTATGACTTCCCTCTACAAGGTGGAGGTTTATGCTAAGAACAGTTTTAGCTTATTCTCACACTGAAAAATGCCACTAGGAATTTTAATGTTGAACATCCTCTTTAATGGAGTCCAATTTAAAAAAAAAAGTGTACCTTCGTTGTTGTTGTTGTTTTGGTCTTTTGGAGACCATTTAAGGAATTCAGAAATCACCCCACTGCTCACAGAATTTCTTAAAATGCACTATAATCCTAATCCCTTAAAATAATAAACTTATTTACAGACTGTAAAGAAGACCTTTTAAATTATAAAATGCTTATTTCACAACTAGCAAATGACATTTATGCTCAAATCAAATTTAATTATATATAGCTTTAAAGATACAGCTTAAAGCTTCTAGAATTTTAACAAATTGTTTTGGGCTTGTTTCTCCTGTAGTATACTAGAATAAATTTTCTAAGTGTATTTGCACATTCTGTATCTATCTTAGTGTTGGTGTGAATGATCTACGTTGATTTTCCAATCTTGCATTAAAATACTTTGTTATATTATTTGTTTTTCTAAACTAGTTTAAACTGCACAAAAGCACTCTTATGTAAACATAATTATATTACTCTTTTAAAAAATCAAGTACTAAAAAGGTAAGAAACGTGAGATTCCTCTTTTGGCTTAAATGCTTCTCCTTTCCACATCACATGTAATGTTGATTACTTGTCTTAAGTCTGCATTTAATTCCCATATCCCACCCTTATTCTTTGGCCTGGACACTTTTCAAGTCTCATTTCTAGTCTTGTCCTTTTTCTGCTTGCCCTGTATATTCCCGTGTTTCTCTTCCACACTGTCAGCTCTGTAGTTCAGAGATAAGGAGAGGCCATTTCCTTGTTCCAACTTGGGTGCTTGGACCTAAAGCTGTAGTTCAGGGAAAATCTGCCACAGCCTGAAGCAGGAGCACGTTGTAATCATTGGAAAAGTTAGCTGCTTGAAGTATCTACTGAACACATGCCCAGAGTCTACAGCTTTGCCTAATTTGGGCAGCTTTTCACAGATCAAAGAGACATTGCTGTGTCTCATATCAAGGTCTTCACCCAGTGCAAGATGTGTTACTAGATTAATCTTTTTTTTTTTTCTTTTTTTAAAAATGCAGACATACTGAGAATGGCTGATATTTTCTGCTGAAATTAATTTTAGAAAATTATCTGATGCAAATACACAGAACAGAACATTCCACCTAGGTAGTTATTATTAGCAAAGGTAGAAACAACTGCAAATTAATTGCTATAGTGTATAGAGCTGGACACTCATGATTTGTAGGCTTTGTTACTAATCTTACTTTGTACAGGTGTGTGGCAAAACTGGTTTTAAACATAGAAATCCAAATTCTGTTTTCTATAATATCTGCAGTTTATTTACTTGGATTTATGGGAAGTGTAAATGAGCATAGAATTAAGTCCCTGTATTAAAACTCCTCACTAAAGCTACTGAATCTTCATTTTTTGAAGTGTTTTGTTTTGCTGTTGTTGACTGTCTGCCATGACACTGAAGCTAAATCATCCCATCTGTTTGCCACATTAACCAGCTTTACTCAATTATTAAGCTATCACCTTGCATTTGGCATGTAATACATTAGATTTTAAAGTGTATTTTGAGGAGAGAAAAATGGTGAAGAGCAAGAAGCAGTAGTTTCCTTATGCATTAACTGGAAGTTAATGTTTTATATTGTCATTTTATACTGTCTTTTTCTTGTTTTTGCTGGTTTGGGGGTTTGGTTGTTTTGGGTTTTTTTGTCCTGGGATCTATTTATAACTGACTGAAGTACTTTTGCAGGTGGTGTTTTTTTGCATGCTAATCCTGCAGAGAAACATTGTGTCCAAGAAAGTATGCTGGGTCAGCAAAAGGAAGAAACTTGTGCTGGAAAGACAGTATCCACAGGTATTTAATGTGTATGGAGAGTTGGCAAGATGAATGATTGACTAGCATTGGCAGAAGAAGATCTAATGCTGTGTGTTAGAAAGTTGTGCTTTTCTTTTTTCCCCACAGAACAGATACTCTTCCTTTCAAAGTCAGCAAAAGACTCAGCAGTGTTAGTGTGCATTTGAATATTCATTAATCATTGTCTATATTCTGTCTTTTTCTTCAAAACAAGATGATCCTTTTTTTGGTGTTATTTTCTCTCATATGTTCATTCATACGCAAATTAAATATATACCTGCACAACTGAGGTGGACCTACAAGGATTATTTTTAAAATGAACACTGTTACTCTGTGGTTTCTGTGGTGGTTATTTTCAAAATAGACCAGATAGTGCTGAAAATTAAGTTCTCCTGACACTTTCTACAACGTCTGCCTTCAGCGGTGTTGTGTGCTTTACATAGGGAACAAACTAAAGGAAGTACAAAAATAAGGCAGATTAGGCTGGGCCTGACTTGGGAAGGCGGGGGAACCATGAAGAAGCAGCAACCCACAGAGACTCCGTTTCCTCCAGAGGACTCTTCCCAGCATGGCTCTATTGATGCCTTTTCCTGGTCTTAAAATTAAGAGAGCTGCACACCGTTAGGAGGGAAAAAGGGTTTTTACCTTGGTATTTATTTAAGGATCCTTAGGTGTGATGAAATGCACATCGAAATGCACCCCAATGTCCCCACCGAAGAAAGTGGCCACTGACGATGTGATGAGTATACAATGATATGCCTTGCAAAAATTAGCATATCTATCAAAGGCTCCCCAATGAGGGACTCGGGTGAGACCCCCCACCCAAGGGACCCTCCCCCTGGATGGGCCTATCTTTGTTTACAGAATGTGTTCTGGAGAGGACCTTGGTTTCTTTGGGCTTTTAGAATGTTTGGTCTCTAAACTTAACGAAATACTAGGTCTAAGGGGAGTTACCGAACTTAAAGAATTATAACTATGTAAGCTAAAGGCACAAGGAATATATAAAGCTATATAAAAGAGTGTATAAAAGGGGGTATAAAAGAAAGGCAAAAAATCATCATGGCATCACTATCAGAGAATTTAATGCATCACTGGTTTTTGTATTGGTGTGTCACTGTCCACTTCTATACAATTTTAAGGTCATTTAGAAGGGATGAAAGCTTATGACATCCTGCAAGTTTCTGAGTGATTTGATACTTGCAAGGTCCTAGCATGGTAACCATTAATCTTTTAACAGAGACTTTTAAAGTGAATGGGTTGAACTGCATTTGGTTTAGCCTTGTGTGTAATTATTTAAAAGTGTCTACCTGTTGCCCCAACTCCACACACATCTGAAAGACAGTGAGGACGCAGCAGTTAAAAATCACCTTCACCTTCTTCAGATATTAAATCTAATGTTTTCATTTATTTCCTTTGTTATTAATGAAAATTTTAAAGACAGTATAGAAGTTATTGCCTTCCAGTGAAGGATCTGCAGACTGTAGAAAGAATGTTGTCTAAAACGAGGGGCCATCCTCACAAATGCCATTGCAGAGCCTCCCTTAACTGAAACTTCCCCTTCTTAGGTGAAAGACTTCATGGGATTGCATAGGCACAAAGGCTTTTCCTCAGGTCACAGCTGACAAGTCAAAGTGAGTCCCTTGAATCAGAGACAGAAATAATTTGGAAGATACGGAATGCCTCTGGAAGATGTATATGAAGTTTCCAAGCAGCACAAGCTAGACAGCCAGAGCATATCCAAGTCCTTCAGTGGTGAAGACATGAATTACTATAGCTCTGTCTGTGTGCAAAGGAAGTTGTTGAAACTTTTCACCAGCTATAAATGGAAAACAGAATTTTGGTCACTGATGATACTTGCATGCTCTGGGTGGGGTCAGCAGAACCTCCAGTCTGTGAATTGACTGGCTGCTTTCTCCTGATCCAGGATGCTAAGTAGTCTTCCACCAGTTCTTCCAATTAGCTTTCCCAGTCTGCAAGTAGAATGTTAACTGAGCCTGAAGCACCATCAGACAGCTAGTCTGCATCTAGCCCTTCTCTATATTTAGGCACTGGCTAAGCAGCTTAACTACAGAAGCTGTGTTGGAGGGGAGGGAAATGCAGAGCTGAGTGTCCTTTGCTTACCAGAAGCACTGCAATGAATATTTCTGCACTAAAATGTCTGATGTAAACTTGTGAAAAAAGAAAAAAAAAAGTTGTACTGAAGGTTGGTACCAAACATAGCTTATCTGGAAAACTTATTTATGATAAAATTATACTAGTTGGAAAATGTGTTTGAATAAAAATCCCTTCTCAAACAGCTGTATCAGTTCTTAGTATTGTGTTAACTGGGTAAGAAGGTTATTGATCTAAACAGACCTTGTTTCAAAGAGCATCATGTGTTTGATACTGATGAAGGTCTTGGCTTCTAGAGCAACACTCTCCTGTGGAATGCTGAGAAAATATGTGGAGATACTTTCTTTATACAAAAGTGATTTTATTGCTTAATTTTGCATTAGGCAAGTTAATGCCTTTGAGAAACATATGGTTCTTTTTAAAGCTAGTGCCGTACATTATTTCTACAAATATTTCCTCCTAACCTCAAATTAACCTTGTTTTTGTGGCTGCCATTTGCAGAGGTGGCATGTCCACAGCGAAACTTCCACCTTTTCCTGTTACCTTCATTGGTTGAAGAGTAGGTGCCCTGTAACTTGGAGTGGCACAGGTAGTAGTCTGCTGAAATGCTGGATTTCCTAAAAGTTTTATGCAAATCAATGAATTAAATTTTGAAATAAAAAGGGAGAGGACCAAGAGAAATGAGAGAGAATGGAAACAGCTTCATGTTGAATATTGTGGCAAGCTGAATAGCTGCTGATTTGGAGAAAGTCTTTATTGTCAGTGTATGGCAAGCATAATCTGGAGAAATAAGAACTGGCTCTGTCCCCTAAAAGGAAAGTACCCTTTTTTTGTCATCTGCTGTATTTAAGCTATACAGTTTGATCTGTAACTATCATTGAAGCTCAGGGCTAGTTTGGTTAGTGATTACAATACTTTACATAATTTTATTGTTCTTCTCAGAAGTATTTAAATTGTTTATTCAAGAGAAACAACAAGAAGATACCTTGCAGGAAACAAATCATTATCTGAGTACTAACAGAAATCTTAGCAGCTGAAAATGTAAGGGTTTCTATCTATTTAGTGACTAGGTTGTTGAAACAAAGAAAAATTAAAAATTGAGAATAAAAAGTGCTGTAGGGAAACAATTTTAAACATGCCATGTTTCTGCTTTTTCCAGGCTGCACAAGTTCTGTAGGCCTGGACTTATCCCTGTGTGCAGGGATCTTATATTTGAGTAGGAATCCAATATGTACAGTAACCCAGTCTGCACAGAATGTATAGAAATTGAGAACATCTCTACAGACACTGAGCAGAAAAAAAAGTTATGGTGGTGCCCAGTAGTTTCACTTAACTGGAGTATAAGGAAAGTACATAAGGACTTGGGGTTTGATGCAGTAGATGGCAATAAAACAATCAAAGGCTTATGCCCTGCATAGTTATTTCTCTATGAATCTGCTGATCAAAGAGTTTTGAAAAGCATCAGATCTACTGAATATGAACTGTACAGTTTATATGTGATTGCTCAGAGAATCCATCATGTCCTGAAGGCAGTGGCTTTACTGCACATATGCATACCATGAATAAGCAGGTATATCTGTCCAGAAGTTCTGGTCATGAAACATGATAGGTTTGTAGCTTGCAGTGCTTGTTGCAAAGTGTGTGACATCTGAGAAGAACATCCAGGATTAAGGTAAATTTACTGGAATTTCCAGTGTTGGTAGTAATTTACAGTTACATTTTAAAATCCAGAATCACCTACAAATGCATTTGTAATACAAGTCTTTAAAATGGCAAGGAATGGAAACTTTCCTATGGAATTATCTTACTACAATATTTCAAGGTTCCAGCATTTACTTTCACATGTTCTATTCAAATGTGATTCTTCTCTCAAAATGATTTTTGCTTATATCCAGATTGTCTTTTGGACTCGGATCTGGTAGCTGAATTTTCAGTGGTTGAGATTGTTGGGACTTCCTTTTTTAAGGAAACCTGTCCCAGGTTTTAAGAACTGGAAGCATCAATAATTCAATTTGGGAGTGGATAATGAGACTGATAGATGAAATGGTAGTGGTACAATAAACTATGTATCAAGTCCTTTTCTATGGAATCTGAAAGGTCAGCAGGTGTCTTTCCTGCCTAATGCATATTATATCATATGAATTTTGTCTTTTTCCTTTTGTTTGTTTGAATTATCCTCACATTCTTTACTAAAAACATTTGTGACTTGCATGAACACAAATAGAAACAGGAAGGAATTGTGATATAGCCTTGATAAATTGCATCTTTCAAGAAAATGTTTAAATAACCTACTGCAGTAGTTCTGTTGTGCCTTAGTGGCACATGAGTAATTTTTGTGATTGGGTATTTAACCAAATACCCAATCACAAAAGTAGTGATTGGGTATTTGGGTAGTTCATATTCACGTATTCTTTCAAGCCTTCTTTGATATTATCATACGTTATTTACATGTTTTGCAGCAGTAGTTTTTCTAAGACTTCATCAGGCAAACTTTGGTCTGTATCTGATAAAACCCAAAAATTCTAAATATTAGAGAAAGTCTGAAAGATAGCATGATTCTGTTTGAGTGAGATGATCAGAGCTGGTGCTCAGAGAAGTTCTGTGTCATGGAGCTTAAATCCTGTCCCTGTTCTTCCAGCACAGTATTGGCAGTGTGCTATTGCAGCTTTTCTAGGGCTGAAGAGGCTTATTGGTGTATTTGTTCTGAAATGTCATGTAGTTTCTTACCTCGAATGAAACATCCAATTAATATTTGATTAACAAGAGATTTTTTTGCATATCTGTGTTCAAGCATGTTTCTTCAGATGGTGCTTTTGTCTATGAAACTTTTGCAATTCTACATTTAATTTAGTGGTCATTTAAATGCCTAAATATTTTTATAAGCTTGTGTGTAACAGTATCCTTTGCAAGCAGAGAGTAATTTTTGGGAGAGTAATTTTTTTTAAATACTGTGTATCATATTACATCTTTATTATGTTATTCTTACAGATAAACAGAAATCCCCTTCAGATATAATACAAAGTTTTCAGAAGAAAAGCCAGTTTAGGACCATTGCTCCAAAAATGGTACCAAAAATGTTGACATCTGGAGTGGTTTCTTGTCTTCAGTCATCTTTGCCTGAGCCAAGTACGCCAATTTCAGCTTCAGGTTCCAAGCCACTGGTGGTACCAGCTCAGAACTACGCTGTCATGCAGGTGGCTGCTCACAAGGGGCCGTTTTCCCTGTTGGCTGTGCCGTGTGTTGCGCCTGCCCTAACACAGCAAGTTCAACAGGCGGCTGTGGCCCCTTCTGAAAACCTAAAGCTGCCCATCCCCAGGTACCAATCTGTAAGAAATGAATTGCTGAGTGGCAAAAAGCGGGCACAAATCTCTGGTTTGAGTGCATGTAACAAGATTCCCACCAAAGCACTGATCTCATCACAGACTTCCCCCAGGACTGCTCTAACTGAACACTGTCATGAAGCTCATTCTAGTTCAGATTCTGCTGAGCAAGGGATGATAACAGACTGTGACTCAGCTGAAATTGGAGCTGCTGCATTAATAAATAAAAGCAATTGTATGGAATCTGGATCTCCTTCAATGAACAAAACTGAAATTGCTAGCAATAGTATTTCTGGACCATCTGTAATTGAAGACTCTCTATCCAAGCCAGCAAGTACAACTAATCCCATGAAACTAAGTCTACACTCTGTGAAGACAGAATCGGAAACCACAAGAGAGTCACTTCTGACATCTGGGAAACTAAAGGAAAAACCCACAAATTCTCCAAATCCTGTTGCTGTCTTGTCACCAGCAGTTTTTGGCAGTACAATTCAGATGACTCCATCAGCACCAAAAGGAAAACTTCCTATTTGGCCTTACTCAAGGATGAAAAATTCAGTATTCTGTAAATCCAAGCAGAATACTAATGTCATGGATATATCTGGTCATTCACTAAAATCTGAGTGTGAAAAGATACCACCTTTGATGAAAACCAAAGCCTTTGATAAGCAATTAGTTGTATCATTTACACAAATACCCAAACAAACCATTCGAGAAAATACCTTCTCTCCATCCAACAAAGTGGATGATGTCAACAGTCTTAAAAAATTGAACAGTGCAACCTCTAAAAGAAGAGGCAGGAAAAAAAGAGCCCCGGATGATTTATTGGCATTTCAGGCCAAGCGAAGGAGATGCATCATTAATAAGTTTAGAGAGATAAGAGCGAGGCCCGAGGCTGATACTCAGACACCTGGAGACAATAAAGCAGAAGCAATGAAAAAATACCGCAGTATCAGACCAAAACCAGTGGTAGCTGTGCAGGCGCTGGCACCGCTGACTCCTGCAGCAACCGTAGAGACACCGTCTCATGAGCAAGACTTATTTTTAAATGGCTCACTCGCCAATAAATGTTTAAGTTCCAAGCATAGTGATGCTACATCCGCTAAATCAAGTGATCTAAGTAGAAATACATGTTCAGCCATCCCTAAGCCGCTGCACAGATGTCATGTCTGTAACCACACGTTCCAGTTTAAGCACCATCTCCAGGACCACATGAGCACCCACGTGGGCCGGCGGCTGTACAGCTGCAGGATCTGCCGGAAGGCGTATATCCGTTCTGGGAGCCTCAGCACCCACATGAAGCTTCATCACAACGAAGGCAAGCCCAAAAAGCTGGTGTGCTGTGAATTCTGTGCTAAAGTTTTTGGCCATGCAAAAGTGTACTTTGGCCACCTCAGGGAAGTCCACAGGGTTGTTATCAGCACAGAGCCCTCTACTAGTGAGCAACAGATGCAAGATACTTTAAAGAAGGGAGACAGGAATATAAAAGATGCAGAAGAAGCTACAGAGAGGTGAGAGTTTTCACTAATTAAATGTTAATGAAAACTAGATTTCAAGTCGTCAGTGGAAATCTATAGACCTCACCCTTACGAAAATAGTTGCTTTTTTCCCCCCAAGTGAGATTCCTAAAGGTTTAAATATTCAATTTGAATCTAGTCAATCCATTAGACCAACCAGTGTATTTTAGCTGATTTATTGATTATAAATCATTATTGACACTTGAATATGCAAAGTAATTTTGCATATATTCTAGTAACACCCAATATACTGCCATATTTGGGTCAGTTGGTTTCTTGTGGTTAGCATTCTGTTAATCTGCACTGTCTTCTGTCCTACCCACTTTGGGGTTTTCCCTAGAAGATAAGGGAACCAATTGCAGTAAGCAAAAACCTATTCATTTTTCAGTATTAGCTTGTAGTTTGTTTTCTTTCTTAAATATCATTATCCCATTTCCTTTTAGGGAATGCTGTGAGCTAATACGTCCTGAATTTACTGCTGCTTTTGTGATCACTCAGCCAAGTAGAAAAGTTAATTTATCATATTAAGATGGATAGAACATTCTTTTACATCTGTGTTATGATTTTGAGGTGTATGATTATACAACAGTATAAACGTTGTCTTTTTTGTTTGCTCCACTGTGCATTTATTTTCATTGAAGAATACTCAGGGCTTTAATGTAACTCCTCACTGCAGCACTACAGTTCCATTTTACTTGTTTTACTTTGCACAGCTCCATGCTCTGGAGCATCAGTTAGAAATTTTTAAGGTCTTGAGATTAAGGTCTTGAAACACCAGTACTTTTCTGTCTGTCTTAGTAGCTGTCATGCAGTGACTCATTCAGTTTATCTGTTTTGTTGCGTAATCTGTCTAATATGTATAAATACACAGTGTTATGAGGTCCTTTTCTTAGATGTTATGAAAATATTTCCGAGGAGATCTTGTTTTGATTGGCTTAACATAACCACGGGCTGCCTGTGTATTCTTGATACTGCAGAGCTGTCCTAAATCAGGGAGAAGGGCTGTCCAATTGCAAATTAGGTATTTAAACTTTTCTAAACCATGTTACTGACTTTTAGAAAAAAAAGAGCAAGAAACTTTGAAATGTCATCGTTTCCATCTTGGAAAGGGAGGTGGTTTCGCCTCAAATTGACCTTAGATCACTCACTGTAAACAAGTAGGTTTCTCTTACTAGTATATTACAGGTAATAGTAATTTTCACTTTCTTGGCACAGCACTAGAAGTATTTGGATTGACCTCACTGAATCAGAAACTTTAACAAGTTATCAGCCTTTTATTAAAGGTTGGTGTTGTTATAAGGTTATTTCTACCACAGCTAATTTTGGAGGCAATTCTTAAACTCAGAAGTGTCATTTGGTTTCAGTTTTTTCCATGCCAGCCTTCCTATTATTTATTTCATTTCTTTTTTTTTCCTCTACCAAATGAATTAGATACTGTAGAAACAATGCCTGTTTTTAATTAAAAGTGTTTCATGACTGTAATCTCTTCTTGGAACGTATAAAGACAGAAATTGCCATCCCTCTTCTCTGCTTGGCTAATACTAAAATAATTTGTATTTCATTTTTTTAACAGGGGAAATAAGTGCAATTTTGAGGACCTATTCCATAACCCGGGAGAAGTGAAATTACAGGTCAAATGTGGTCAATGCCAGTTTATTGCAGAGTCTTTTGGTGAAATGAAGTTTCACTTATTGTGCTGTCATGGAGAAGAGATTCAGGGAAGAGTAAAGGAAGGGGTTTTGCAAGGAAACAGAGGAACTGAAGGGGAACTGGTCAAACACACAACCCACTTGCGGAAGCAGCGCAGCGAGCGAAGACGTTTAGCAAAGTGCAGTGCCCGTCAGGAGGAGCTGTATACTGTTCCAAAACCGAAGAGACAGATATACTTCCACCATCAAAATAATGTCAATATTTTACCTAAAAGTGAACTGACTCAGTCAGGAAGTAGTGAAGCCTCCAAGGAGATGCAAAATGTGGGGTTTGGTACACCAAGCAAAAAAATAGAATTTTGGTCTAAAGCAGGCTATAACTGCATTTTATGCAAACGATTATTTGGAAGAAAACAAGATCTTCGTAGTCATTGGCAGGGTCATCATAATTGTGAAGACCCTTCCACTTTATGGACAATTTTTACTTCGGTATCAAAACAAGGAATTATTGAACTTTCTGATAATGGTGAATATTGAGGCCTAACTCTACAATGCTATGAAAACCATTGACTACCTTACCAAACGGTTTTTTCACTGTCTTGCTAAACTAACTCAACAGATGTATCATTTCAAAGGTTTGTTAGTTAGATTTCTTTGGGATTTTTTTAAAAGTTATACTAACCTTTATTTTGGTGACTAGAAAATGTATTTATTCAGTATCATTCCAGATGGGTACATGGAATCTGATTATGAATCACTGTACTTAAAATTAATGCTTGAGGAACTTTATAATGGCAAATACTCAATACTAATGATTAATCTCAAGGAAATAGATTTGTAAGTTAAATTATACTGTCCACACAAAAATAATTTATATGAAGTAATCTTAATCTTGAACAAAATTACAAACCTGACAGTAAGTCAGGTCCCAGCTGTGCTTTCAGGTTTTGTGGTAAATGCATATTTCTATGCAGTTCTCTTGATCACTGGAGTGTGCATACATGCAGCTTGCACTCAGGAGATTTATAGTGTGTAATTTAAGAACTTTTAGTTCTTGTTGTCTTGATTTCAGTATCTTCAGCCATGTTCATTGCTTTCAGCTGTTTTTGTGTTCAGTTCTGTCCTGGTAACAGCAAAGATCTTTGTATTTTAGAAGTAAAACCTCTACATGTATTAATTTGCCAGTAGCTTTTTGGGTTGAAGATGAGTTGCCACACATTAGGATGGAGCCCAGCACATCTCCAGGGGGCAGGTGCTGTCAGGCTGTAAGGGGGTGGAGTTCTGGAGCTCAGTTTTGATGAAAGGGTCACTAAAACCATTGAATCCAATTTGAAATTGGTGTTTAAACTGCTTAAAGCCTTATGTACCTCTGAATTATTTTGGGAGCAATAATGGAGGCAGTCTAAGAAACCACTACATCACTCTCCAGTGGAAGTCAGAGCACGTCAGAGGGCAAGCTGAAAAATACACCAGTACTGTCCCTACAGTACTACTCTATTCATTCCTTCTTGTGGTCAGCTGTAATTGAGGGATTGCAATGATGAAAGAGTAATTTCTAAAATGTCCTGGGCCACCTCTCACTGTTTTGCAAAAATTATGGTGACGGAAACATGGGATCTAAAAATGTTGGGCTTTCTGAGTGAGATTCCAGAGGCTGTTGCAATATTTTGTGTACGTGTTTTGTTTTTAAACAGTAAAGGCAATTTTGATGACCTAAAGATTTTGAATGCAATTTCTTGTTGTATGGTGCTTTGCCCTGAAGTTGAACTATAAGGCAGGAATGAAGAATAATAGAAGACAAAAAGAAAATGCTCATAGATCTGTACAGGTGCCTGGTAAGGCAGAAGAATTCCCATGGATTTTCAAAACTTCCTTCCTACTATCTGTTGCTATAAATTCATATTTTTGGCTATTTCTTTTCTTTCATATATTGGGGGTTTTTTATGCTGAATTATCTTAAGAGTAATACTTGTTCTTATTTTTGGCACATTCATCTTTTAATGCCTACAATATATTCATATGTATTTTCACTGGCATATTTGGAAAGGAATAGCTATTTTTAATGTCAGTGTTTCATATCAGACTGAGACTGTATTTAACTTAGTAGAGTGTGTTGCATTTAGCAGCATTTTTTGCCCCTGCAACTTAATCCTTTAACTTAAAAAAACAAAGAGCAGGGTGTTTTCCATGAAACAGAAAGGTGAGAACAATCCCTCCTTCCCATAGTTACACTGTATCAAAGGAAAGTTCATTCCCAGCACAAAGCATGCATTTTATGAGTTGGGAAAAACCATTTAAAAGGTTTGATCATGATCTTTTTTTAGAATGGACTTTAAACCACCCATCCCAAGGTATAGTTTAAAATGAGCAGACATCAATGCAGTGCTGAGGCGAAGTCCCTCCTGTTCAGGAACAGCATCAGCAGTGGCAGAGTGGCCCTTTAAAATTATTTTCAAAAAGTATTTGTTGAAAACAGTGATGCATCAGAGCCAGTGATGTAGATGTGTTGTTTGGGAGTGGTCATCAGGCAAGAGGTGCATTTTCCCTGGAGGGGGAGGTGCAGTGGTGATGGGAGGAAGGGGCTGGAATGAGGGAGTCAGCTGCATTTTCTTTTAATAGAAATTTTCATGTGCAGTCTTCTCATCATATTTTTGTACTTCTCTCCCTTTCTCCAGGCCAAATGGGTAAAGGGGTCTCAGCTTTCAGCACTTTAAAGCCTGAAAACATGTTTTAAAGCATGGTTCTAAGCCACTTCTCAGTGTCCTCATAAATGTTTAAAATTAGAAGCCTTTTTTTTTCTGAGCCTGAAAGCATTCTTATGTTTCAGGCTATTACGATTATGGTAGATTATGAAACGTTGGGATTTTTTCAAAATAGCTTTGCATTAAATACAGATGTGTCCTTTTGTTTAAAATGGTGTGTGTTTGGCATTTGTGTTCACTTTGATAAGATCTGGAGGTCTAAAGTGAGCCTTTTATACCGCAACATTAAGTAGTGTGTGTTTGCTGTCCAGCAGAAGGGTTGTTGCGAATACAGTTTGCTGTTTACCTTGAGGCTGGACAAGTTAACATCTGGTTTTGCACACAAATTACGTTTTTAAATTGTTAAACCGAATGTTATTGTTTTTGTAGCTGTAGTTTTGTTCCCCTCTGATTTTTCATTAAATCTCTCTTTCAGCTTCACTGTTCAACTTTAAAGCTGTTCCTCACATGGAAAGTTGTTCCTTCATCATCACACCATAAATAATCAAAGCTGGAGGAGTTCCACCACTTTTCTGGCTTGCAGAGTATTGCCCTTCTCCAGCTGCATAGCTACAGTTTCCTATGTCTAACTTGACATAGTTGCTGGCAGTAAATATTTTGCTTCATTTATTTATTAGAATTCACCTCTCTGCTGTTTAGCTCAATCAGGGTTTCTGTCACACCTCATTAGAGACTTATTTTATCTACTATTCACTGAGCTCTTTAAAGAAAGTGTCATAAGAAGGATGAGCAGGTATTTAAAGGAGCAGGTTTCTGCCCTAACTTTGTGCAGATGCTGCTGATGTTTGAGGATCACCAGCTTACCTAGGCTCAGCCATGTTGTACATTGTATTTCTACAACACATCCACCTACGCGTGCATCTGTGTTGGAACAAAATGTGTACTTCAAATTCAGCTGTCAGCTACTATTATCAAACCTGTGCAATATAGGTTTGTGATTGTTATGCATAAAGATTAAAATGCTATTAACTGTAGTAGGTTTACTTGTCAAATTCCATAGAGCTCTGAAAAATGAAAATCTCTCCACGCTGAGTATGACACAGGAAAAATCTGGTCTCATGAAGAAAATTCTGATGGCTTAAAGGCTGTCCTGATTTCAGTGTGCGCTTTTATAGCTGATCTGTCACATTGCAGGATTTTCTCCACTTTTTATTAAATTGCCATAATTTTTCTTGGTGAGGAGTACTGAAGAAGACCTGAGTCTGCAAGCAAGTTTCAGTAAAAATGTGTCTCCTTTTTTCTAAGCAAGCAGGCATGTTCCATGGACTCAAAAGAGTCTTGGTGGCATTACATATATATATATGCACAATGTGGGGAAACATGCAAGGTTTGGGTTTCAGTGGATGACTTCATGAGGCTGACAGTTCTGCAGTTCCCAGACAGAAACTAGAAATTTGAGTGTAAAAATAACTTGGTTTTCAGACTTGGGGGAATTTCTAATACCTTATTGACAAACCTTCAAGAAATCCTGAAAAATGACAATAACATACTTATCTACTTGTGCTTTGTTAGGCAATTTTTTTGATGTAGTAGTACCAGAGGCGTTGTAAAATATGATGCTGCTGATGCTGTCGGGTACAAAGGAAGCTTTCTCCCTTTTATTTTTTTTTAATTTTATTGACTTTTCTGTGTAAGCATTAGAAATGATGGGATGAATTATGATTTCTGCTGCTGACAAACCCAGAAACAACATTCTGAAGTTACTTTGCAAAAGCCTCCCATTTTAATCTAGAATAACAGATGAAATCAGGAAGAAGCAAATTATATTGGAAAGAGATACATGGGCAAAGTGTTCCATGTATGGATATCTCTCCACACTCACAATGCTGTAGGTGATGTTTATAGATGATAGATCTTCTACTGGTGGGTACAAACAGTTTGTTCTTATCTAGAGTTACTTAGATTGGCCAAGGGAAATAAGAATTTTAAAATGTCCATGCCTTCTCTTTGGCTTGAATTTTTCTGCTGAATATTTCTACTGTTGTGCCAGTCCAGACTGTGGTCCAAGCCATGCAGATACTCAAGCACTTTCTAGGGGACTTAGAGCAGAATTCAGTGTAGGAAAGGGAAAGAAATGTGTGAGGGAAGTAGAGATGGTGGAGGTTGCACAATGTGTTGGACCTAAGTTCAGGCTTCAGTGTGACTGGCCTTTGGTGGAAGTGTCCTGGAGCCTTAAACTTCTCCCTTCCCCCTGCTTTGTTACATCATTCCAGATTCTGCTTCCACTTGAGGTACCTCAGTCTGGAGCACCCTCAGCTTCCTTAGGCATGAGCTTTTCCAAATGGCACAGCTTTCTTTGCCAGTGTCCTCTTCTTTCGGTGTCTCAGTTGCATGCTTGTAGTTGGTTGAGCCACATGGCGGCTGCTGAGACCAGCTGCTGCCAGACTTGAAATGTGGTCGTTCAGCTTTCTGAGGAAAGCATCTTTTAGCTTTAGTCCATAAAAATGAAATCAAAAGCTGCATCTGTGCTTAACAAAATAGGAAAATGGCTCACTCAGTTTCCTGCAGATGCAAGACTGATAAGTAGTAGGGTAAAAATAGTGAAGTGTTGCTATAAGAAAAAGCAGCTGCTAAATGTGATTTGGGGTATTTATGTACCATTTAAAAAGACTAGAATGTCCCATCACCTAGTTAGAATTGAATAATGGAATCAGAGAAGTTCCATAAAAGTGTCTCACGCAGATGTGATGGTATAAAGCAGCAGTTCAGAGACACTGTGACTGAGATCTCTTCCCCTCCCCTCCCCTCCCCACATGTTCATTTTCCAAAAGCCTGGGATTGAGTAGCTGTGAACACTCCTTTGCAGAATGTTTCAGGAGCACTGGTTGCAGGGGACACCAGAGTCCGGCCAAGCCAGCCTTCTGCCCGAAGCAGGGCTTAGCACCAGCCCAGGAGCAGAGCAGTGTTTTTTGCTTTTTGGAAGCCATTTCTGTTGCAGTTCCCACTGGTCCATTGCCAGTGTGGGGGTCATGAGTGTAAACAAGGCTTCAGTGTGTCAGCTGACACTTCAAGCACTGTCACAAACAATTTTTTTACTTTTTTGAAGAAAACATGACACTTAAGACAAAAAAATCCCCACAACCCCAAATAAAGTTCTAGTTTCAGCTGTCCATCCTTCAGTAGTGCAAACTTCTCTCAGCACAACCCCCTGGTTTTGTTGCTGCAGACCGTGGCCAAGCCTCTTCTCTGTCCACGTGAAGCAGCTCAAGCTCCTTTGACTCTGCTTTTCCTGGGACTACAGGCTCTCTACCTTTCACATGTGGTGAATAGACTACTTTTTTTCTACAGTTGATTTAAGACAAAAATAAAGCATTTTATTTCCTGAATGCTCAGTAATTTTGTGCAGGTTCAGGTTTAATCTGGCTTTTGAACGTACACCTGATCAAGGAGATCAATACCCGTTCCTATTGCTAGGAGCAGTAAGTGACACAGTGAGGGAGGAAAGCAATAAATATCCCTGTGACAATACCTTTGAAGCAATGCAGTTGCTTGCCTTTCACTGGAAGTTTAATTTCTTCATGTTTTCAGTTAAAAGCTTCTAATAATTTTAACTGCAGCAAATACACTGCTATACTTTGCTGTTCAAATAAATTCTTTTTCAGCTCCAAGTCCTTGGAGTTTGAATCCTCTCCAGCCATATTCTGCTATCTGCCAATTCTTTGCTAAGTGCAGACCTGACACACTTGCCAATAAATCCACCTCTGTGCCATTTAAAGTCATCTGCTCTCTTTTCTCTGGAGCTAATCAAAGTTTGCAAGAAGATATTTTTTAAGGGGAACTGGTCTAGAATTCAATCGATTTAAATTGCAAGGTAATTAAAAGAAATTGCAGTGAACTATAAAATAGAGAAATGGTATAGACTGTTTGAAAGCTCACTTATTTTTATTCTCTTTTATGAATATTTGGAGGCAAAGTTTTCCAGGGTAGAATTTAGGGGGTTTATGCTGTTTTACGTGCTACTCTTAAAATTAGAAGCCTAGACTGCCAAGCCCAGCACAGCAGAGCCCAGCCCTGCTTCTTAAGTCAATTTCATCCTGTTAAACTGAAAGCACCATTTTATTTTTACCTTGTGAGACAGCTGGGCTGATAAATGGATGGGATTCCAGCACTCCAGGAGACAACTGCAATATCTGCACAGGTTAATAGTCTCGTGTCTTTCAAGAGCAGCGTTTCCAGTGTCTTTGTACAGGCATGCACACACAATCACACACAAAATTATAAAAGGATTAAGTCTCTGGAACACTACAAACTTGTGTGTTAGTGTCACACTGGACAGTATGTTCTAATTTTTTTATTAAAAGGCAGTAACAGTGTTATTATTGTATTGCTAATATATGTATGGCTGACCTGAACCCTGAAATACACAGTGGTCATGTGAGTTCTTCCAGGAAATTGGATTAATTGTTGCATTGTTGGAATCTCTTTTTAAAAAATGTGCCACTCCTGCTGGTTAACAGCACTTGTAAGGTTTAAATGATATTTCTGAGAGTGATTTACTGGTCCAGCAGAAAAGTCTGTGATAAACCTTTCCACTGGGATTTGCTTACATTAGGAAGCAATGCAGGTGGCAGTCTATTTCAACATGGAATGGATTTTTCCCCCTTTCCTTGTGATAAATGAAGTGCTTATGTAAGGTGAGAGATTGAAAAAAAAAAGAGAAACCTGCAGGCCTTAGAAGATCCATCTGAAAGCTCCACATGTAGGCAGAGGAGCACAGGGAAAGTCTGCTGCAGTTTCTGTGCCTGCTCCCCTCACGTGTGATGGGAGCCCTGGGTGAGGCTTGGCCAGTCTGGAAAAGCTGCTCAACAAAAGCTCCTCATTGCAGCCAAGGGTGTGGGTTTGGAAACACTGAGCATCATGTGCAGCAACAAGAGGGTTTGCTTCATCCATCACTTGGTAACAAATTGTTCCCACACCTTCATGGTAGGAACCCTTCATCCTTTGAGCTTTTGTCTTGTGTTCATTTTGTGCATAATAGATGGGATCTCGGTCTGAGTTAGTGCTCAGCAAACTCTGTTCTGAAGCTTCATTGCTTGCCAGACTGCTCCCTTTGGCTCCTGCTGATACTGACCATCTTCCTCCCAAATGATTCATTTGGTGTCAAGGGCAAACATTTGACGGTTTTTACTGTCAAGTACCATATGCAGATCTCCTAACAGTGTCATATTCTTAAATTATTGTAGCATTTGATCAAATTAGCCCTTTTAAAAGGGATCTGGGTACACTAATAGTGGTTGCTCTAGTACACATCTCTGGAGAAAACTTGAGATCTGACTTCTATAGTCAGAACCAATTAGGCTCATCCTTTTTTCCCCCCTTCCTCTGCAGTGTTCAGATGAATTGCATTTTTCAGGCATTTTTCAGACAGTTCAAGCAGACTGTCAGGTCTCCAGGGCTCTCTGGCTCACTGTCAGCTGTGAAAAATAATTCCGCTTTTGCAGTTGTGTCCGAGGAAAGTAAGATGATAAATCAACAGGTTAGATTTAGGAGGGGAAGTACATTATTGTTTACTCAGCAGTGAATAAGGTTTTGTTCTACCTCATGAAGTTTTTTAGGATTCATTCTCACTCGAAAGAAAATTTAGGGGTTTGTTACTCAATATCTTTTCAGAGTCCCTGAAATGTGGCAGTGATTTGGAAAAAAATCAGGCTGAAAAAATTAAGACAGGAAAAAGAAAGTAAACTGTAAACAGAGAGTAACAAAGCTTAGAGAAAAACTCAGCAACAATCCCCAATGCATGCAGGCTCTCTGAGTGTGAATAACTGCTTTCAGATAAAATTCACAGTAGAGTGGTCTTGCTGTTCAGCTGCTCTCATGAAACTGCAATATAATTGAGAGCAACTTTTCAACCAGAAGAAAACATTAGATCTTTTAGTTTTGGGGGGAACTGAGAAATTCTCCCTGAGGCAGGGGAGAGGTGCAAGGTATGAAGTTAACTTGGAACCATTGTTCAGCTCTCTGTACAGCATCTCTTTGCAACGTTCCTTTCTTTTCCATAATGCCATAGCAGTACTTTTCCGTGGAGAATAGATGGTAGAACTTTAATCACTCTAAGTCTGCAAATCAATTGAACCTTCAGTGTTCAGCAACAGGAGTCTTTAATAAAAGAAAAAGACATTGTAATGAAGCCCCAAGCCTCTCATCATTCACCTTTTCGCCTTTCAAGTTTTCTGGCCCTGCTTTGTCACTGTTAAATTTGGTACATGTAAGTATCAGCTCTGCACAGCCACCCAGCATCCTGCTCTGAAGAGGCAAACCCTGTTCTAATAAACCTCTAAATGTATCCAAATGCTTCTGAAGACTTTCAGACAACACAGCAAATAATGCTTTGCTTGCTGTGAAGTGGAAGTGGTTAGTTTATTTCTAAACACCAAGCTTCTGAGAAATAAAGCAGCGTGGTAGATGCGGCCCCCTTCCTTCTTTAACTTGGCTTTAATAACCTGCTGCACTAATGGCCAGGCCTGTAATTGGGTGGCAGAACTTTGAGCTGCTCCATAACTCACCTGGTGGAATATTAATAAAATATACTGGAAACATTTTCACAGCCCACAAAGGCTGATGTGTCTCAGGAGCGAGATTCATTCAGGAGGGGCCGAGGTCCCCACGCAGCTCGGCTTGCCAGCTCCCGGGTAAGGCAGGCACATCCCGTCCTGCGCCTCACAGTGCCCTGTCCCAGCCTCTGCCTTCCCCTGCTGTGGCTGCTCAGGGCTGGGCAGCGTGGGCAGAGATGGGTGCTGCCTCCAGCCAGAGCTGCCTGCCAAGGGGAGCCCTGCACTGAGGGCCCGGGGGGCCATTTCAGCAGATCTTGCAAACAAACACTTGAATTTAGACATTTTGGGAATTTCTGCGGCTGCTAACGGTATTCTCACTGCAAGCCTCTGCAGGATGGATGCCTGTGATGTGACGTCTGTGACAACCAGCCCCTTCTGGCACATGTGGCTGCCTGCTGGCCAACAACCACAGCACTGGGAGAGTTTATGGGAGGATATGATGAGAAGGGAGAATTAATCTGAATTATGGAGCAATGTATCTTATCTCTTCTCATTAATTCGTAAGAAAATTGTGTTTGTACCAATAAAAATCCTGCTCCTCGTGCTGATTACAGCAATCAAAACAGCAAGATAAGAAATCTCAGTACAAGAACCTTACTTGGATTTCAGTGAATGTTGTCACTGGTGGGTTATTAGGAATTATGGGACGAAGAGTGAGTCTGACAGGAAGTCTAAAATGACACAGAGGAAATCCAAGGAATGGTTTTATTTACTTACTTAGGGAGAAAGATGTTAATTGCTGTATACAATTACAATATAAGGTGGAATAGACTGGTGGTCTGAACTCTCCCACCAAATTGCATTTTGCAGAAGGTACCAAACCAGGGCAATAAAAGCATGAGAGGAGCTGAAGAAATTTGAAAGTATTTCGAGAGCTGGATGTTTAGTAAGAGTGAAGGCAAGATAACTAAAAAGGTATTCAATTTTTTTTATGTCTTTTTAAAATTACTGCTAGGGATTAAAAGGAGAAGAGTATTTTTGAAAGAAATTAAAAGGAAAGTGCATTTGGTTCCCCATTTTGGGTTAAAGTCAGTGAGGAGCTTTTCCTCCCTTCCTGTGTTCTCTTTCAGACACGGCACCATCCCCATGGCAAGACCCTGTGCTGGTTCACTGTGCTTCCTGGGCTCCTGTCAACTGCAGTGGGGGTTGGCTACTCAGCCAGAAAGCAGAAAAATGTCTTTATTGTCATTTGTGTAAAAAATCTCAGTCTCTGCAAAGAACAGCAGCATTTAATGCCAAATAGAAATTAATGACTGAAAGCTGACTAGCCATGGATGGCTACAGTGATTTCTTTCTTTGAAACTCAAAGGACACATGCTTTACTTTAGTTTTTTTCTCCCTCACACAGAGGTTTTAATCTGTAGCATTGGTTATTGATGGATGTTTTATAGACAGTGTAAGAAAATTAATTAAGACAAGCAGGTCTGGAGGTGTTTTCAGGGATTTCAAATAGAGTAAGATCGTAATGTACTTTCAGAAATAGCCATGAAAATGTAATAGCAGTTTGGTTTTCTCAGGTGTGCTGTGGTAAATGGTATTTTTTGTTGTACTTCTGTCTATACCCTCCTCTTCTCTGCCTACAGAAGTCCTTTCCAGCAAAATCCCTTTTAGTCATTCATTGTATGAGACTTTCAAAAAGTATTAGAAATTAACAAAAACCTATGTATTTTTTTTACCAAGTGGTGAGCATCACAGTTGACTGAAGTGCACCCATGGACATACAGTGGAATCCCTTTTCCTCTGGGGAGATGTGTGCCCAGAGAAGGGGAGAGGTACAAGCACGCCCAGCCTGCCACTCTTATTTCAGCGCTTCCCATCACAGGCTCCATCAGTGCCCAAATAAGAAAAACATGACTCATGGCTGGAAACAGAATCTTTTTGTCCCACATTAAATGCTTTGCTAGTGAAATCTGGTACAGGCTTCATGTTAAAATAATGGATGTGAAGTTCAGCTTGCTGCATTATGACACTTCAACCCTCAAGCACTTTGCTTACAGAGCAGGAGTGAGGAGCGCACAGATCTCTCCTTCTCCACTGAGCCCTGGGCCACCAGCAGCAGAGGGGGAGGATTCTGGAGATGGTGGCAGGCTAGGAGGAGCAGAGCATCTATTCCACTGCCCAGCTGCATGGATGGCCTACAGTCTTGGCCAAGTTTCGGAGACAGTACAAGGCTTCACGTGATATCATTTTTTTGTCTCTTGTTCCCCACATTTGGTGCGAGTGCCCTGAGCTGGCGCTTGAGGAGAGACCGGCAAACATCCCTGGGAGCTCTGCCGTGCTGGGAGGGCTATGGCAGCTCCCAGAGGTGCTGCAGGCAGCAGGGAACTATGAGGCTCTTCCAGCCCCTTGTAGAAGAAAGCATGAGTGGCTGTGCATGAAGCTCAGAGCAATAGGAGTGAACTTCTCAGGTCCTAGAGTTTGATCTCCTTCCTACTGCCTCACTGCACTGGTAGCTTGTAATCATATTGTGAACTAAAGCTCTCCCCTTTCGATGTCAAAGCAAGTAAGTCCCCACGTGAAAGCTGCAGTTCCACTTAGGAGTTTCCAGGTGTGTGATGAACAGTTGGTGCAGTCAAGTTTAATCTGTTTTGAATATTTGAGCTCACAAAGTCATCTGGGTCTCATGCATGGTATTCCAATCACCCTTGCTAAACCAATTAACTTCTGTCAGATCCACAGATTTCATTAGGATTCTCCTACCTCGTTAATAAAAGGTATTAAATAAAATAACTTGAATTGCTGAGCCTTGTCTTTCCTGATGGCTCCTCTCTCAGCACAGCCCAAGGCTGTCTTCCTCTTGGCCTCTTTCTGCCCACGACAGAAGTGCCTGGTTAAGTGCCTGGTTTCTGCATGGCACCTCCTCACTGAGGTGCAGGTCATTTACACCCAGTGCACCCCGCTCACAAAAGGTCACTCGTCCTTCTGAGGAATGGAGGGAGATGAGGTAGAGGATCGACAACTTTGGGGTGTATATACCAACCTTCATGTCTTCCTTTTTCTTTTGATTTCATAAATGGTTCCAAATCATAGTTCAATATTGAGAATGAACTAAACCAGCTATAATTGTTGAGATTGCTTCGGTTTCCCTCTGTAGGATGTAGTTTTGCCTCACATACTGATGCTCTTCGTTTCATAGATGTTTGGCAGCAGAAACAGGTGGGTCATTCCCAGTTTCTGTGCATCAAAATCTTTTTCAGGTGATTTTTCAGGCACTTTCAGTTTCAAATTGCCATTTCTGTTTCTCAGTTTTCTTTTCATGGCCCAGCTGGGTTTGTTCACATCCCTACACTTTCTTTCCTGTAAGAGTGAACTATGCATTTTTGATCATTTTTCTTTTCAGTAACTGATTCAGTGCTTACTCCTGCTGAGGTGACAGGACAAGGCATCTTTCTTACAAGCTTTTTCTCCTTGTTTGGGGTGCTGGTTTCTAAACAGTATTTTTATGTTTATGGAGAGAAATGTTATGCTTGTCCCAAACTCGAATTCTTCAGTTCAGCTGATGCCATTAAACTGTTCCATCCATATCTTAAAGCCTGGCATTAGAAACTGAAAATCTAATTCAAATACTTACCTCAAATGCTTTTTTCCCCAGTCTAATTTAAAATAAATCATATTGGAAGGAAGTGGCTTTGATGTCTTATCTAGACAGGCATTGGCTAAGACAATTTAGCTCAATTCCACAGCAGTTTTTGGCATATAGAGCAAAACTTTTCTAGGCTCAGTATCAGGTGGGTGCAGAGATCCCCACTGCGGGCAGTGAAACCACAGAGCAGAAGGAAAACATTAAAAGTTTTGAAACAGTTGTGAGAGGCCCTGCAGAATTTATGGCCTTCGGGGGCCTGTGAGAGGTTTATGAGGCTGGAAGGTTTCTGGGGAGCACTTTTGTGTGGGCTTTTGCAGGTGGCTCCCCGGGATCACACACCTCTGTTGGCTGGAATTACCGTGCTGCTGGAACTGGTGCTGCTTTGGGTCTCTGAATGGCAACTCACGTCCTTCAGGGGAATTGGGCAATTCTGCTGCAGAGCAGCAATCACATTCTGTGATCCTCTGCATCCCCAGAGGACAGGCAGGCCCCTGGCATGCAGTACCAGCATTGCTGAAGATCGATACGCTGATTTGGGAAACAACTGTTTGTGAAATGTCTGTGCAAGGCCACAAGGAAAACACCCCTTTTATTCTGGTCAGCCTTAACTGAAAAAATTTATTCCTCCAGGTGGTTTTATTTTTCAGTTGGGCTACTTGCAGCAGTACAGAAGATAGTGAGTGATGTGCTGCAAAAATCTAGTTTCATGTGTGTTCTCTTTGTCTCTTCATCAGAGGCCTATTGGATGTTTTCTGATAATCAATTGTTACAAATGTTTAAATACCAACAACATAATTTTAAGTGGTTTATTTAGCACTATGCACAAAGATTGTAATGAGCCAGGAACCTCTGCAGGACTGGTGGCCATGTCAGAGCCTCCTTTCCCGAGATGATCTTCTAGTCCTTAGGAGCTTGCTAAAGCTATTGAGCACAGCTGGAAACAAGTGTCCTTGCCAATATTTTGTGTGCTTTTCATCCACTGACCACGAAGGCTTCATTTGCCCATCTGTCCTGACTCTCCCTGTGATTCCAGTGGGAAATTAGCATATGAGCCTGCAGCTCCACATTTGCTGTGCACAGGTGACTGCAGAGTTTCCCCCTGTGAGTGACCTGTGCCACACAGGTACCTGGCTGCTGTTACAAATTCATGACAAATTAATTCTTCTCACAGACTGCTGGGTCTCCCCCTTGCAGGATTTGAGGCAACACTTCCAGGGAGAGTGAAGTCCCTGGCAGCTCCCCCAGCCTGTCTTGGCAGCACCAGGTCCCAGTGCTTTGTCCCAGCCCATGCTGGAAGTTGGGAAATTCCCACTCTGCTCCTGGAGGATGGAGGTTGCTGATTTCCCCAGGCTTGCCTCAGTGGCCACTCCTGCCTCCCAGACTTGCTGGTTTTCTGTCTTTCTTGTCTATATTTAATATGTGTTAGCTTAAACTCCATTTTTTATAGCTTTGGCTGCAAAGCAAAGTGATGGAGAGGGAAGCCTCAGCTGATGTGCTACAGGCCATGGGGGTTCCCCAATGCTTCTCAGACAAGAGCATCTCCTAATGCATGTCCCACTTGCAAGATGCATGCTGGTGAGGTGAGCCCATTTTCTCTGCTTCCAAAAAATCCCTGCTGGGGCTGAGAGTCATGAGGATCTATACTATTTCACTGAATCCTTTATTTACACAATTGGTGCAAATATAAGGGAAAGATTATTGCAGAGAGGTGGATGAGGATTGTCTAAAATGGTTTTCAGAAAGAACATAGGAATTGAAAATTCAGCTTTCTGAATCACAAACACCTGGCAGCTAAAACTTAAACAAGGAGCTGTTTGGTCACTTGTAGCATAACCTGCCCTCCCTATAAAGGTATCCATCCTTGAAGAGGTTGTGCTACCTGTGTTTTAATGGATATACCTGAACGTGGTTATTTCTTTGGTTTTGTTCCCGTATAGGGTTAGCAGATGGACAGCATGATTTATGATCTTATTTTCATCTTATTTTTAATTCATTTCCCCCACCTTAAAGTATTTATCAGCTGCTGTAACCTGTTGTTTCAGACAGCTGCTATATCCTAGCTGATGGAGTTTATTGATTTCTGACTCTGATCTTGCAAATCTTATTTCAAATTCATCACCTGCCAGGGCTGTTCTGGGAGCCCGAGCTGAACCGCAGCACGTTACAGATCAGAGAGTTCCCCCGTGGGCTTCCCAGTGCCACCTGCTGCAGCACCCCTCTGAGTGCCCTGCTCTGGAGCAGCCCATCCCCGGTCTCAGAGCAATCTGAGAGCAAACCCTGGCCCCTTCCCCTCCTGCAGCTGCGGGGGTGGCTGTGCCTGACACCTCTGTGTGCTGGCACTGGCCGTGCTGTGCCTCACTGCGCCGGGGAAGAGGAGCCAGGAGGAGCTGTGCACAGCAGACCTCAGGCAGTGTGTTGGTGGCCCAGCCGGATAGGTGGCAAGCCCCCCTTGCCGCAGCCCACCTCCAGCCCTGCTCTCCTCACACACAAATTATGATCCCGTCCTCCCCGCTGCAGGAAAGCCTGAAAACCTGAACCAGATGCACGGCTTCACCTGAGTTTACAGACAGCCTGGAAGCAATAACTCTGGGAGGTATAAACTGCGCCTTTCATCGTAATAAGATGTTAATGGGGGGAAAGCCCTGCTGCTCCAGGCAGTCCTCTATTAACGCTGCAGCTGGGAAAAAGGGATCTTCTGGATCAGTTTCAGCAATGCCCACACCTGTGCATGCCCCGTGCCCATAGCTCAGGGCCTTTCAAATGTCCCCACGATATGGTCCCGACCCCAGAGGCAGAGGATGCCTTCTTGTGTCCTCCCACCCAGCTCAGGGTCCCCCATGTCCCAAGGTCTTTGGTGAGGGCCGTGGGCAGCAGCACGCAGGGCTCCTCAGGGGGCTCAGCAAAACATCTGTTTGCCATTGCTTTGGGTTGTTTATAGCATTTTGATGCTCTCTTCTGCAACATTTTATTTTAAAGGGCCTTGTGATACTCCCATGCAGAGTGCATCTGAAGTGCAGCTTGCTCCTGGTTTAAGTATTCCAGCTAAGGTTACCTATAATTTGGGATGTTCCCCGGGCACGTGCCCCTCTGATGCAAGACCACATACAAGAGCATCACTCCCAGCTCATCACAAACTGTGATGCTCTGCTCTTCCCCTTGCTTTCCATGGGAAGCAGTGTTTGGGCCAAACCAAACTGCCCCTTCTTTGATTTAAAGTAACAAATGACTTTGGAAGTCAGGCTTCAATTTCTCAACATGCGGCATGGGATTAAAGAACCAAATCCAGCCGCTGCCACCCTCTGCAGTGCTCTGGACCCGTTTGTTTTTCCATTGTGGGAAGTCCACACACACAGTACAGGGCTCAGGTCGTGTCGAGGTGAGGAGGAACAGAAGGGTGACGTGTTTTCTGCTGGGCAACCTCATCTGCTCTGACTGTGCTGGATTTTCAGCCGAGGGGAACTGTGAAGGATAATTACCATCATGGGTTACCTGAGATTACAGGGTTGTGTTCCAACTAATGACACTAGGAGAACCAAGCAGTTGTTAATATTTAATCAGACTCCTGGCATAACAATTGGATAAATGAGCTGTGTAATTACACAATTATAGAAGACATTTCAGATAGGAACTGTGCTGTTATTAATAGTGAAGGTGAAACTGGTGAACATACACCGTTCAGTCCCATCAAGCATGTCATTAAAAAAGATCTTCAGCATGAGACTGTAACAACATGTCCTATGAGATAGTAAACAAAGGTTTCAGCTGCTTTTGGTAAAAATTCCAATTAGCCAAGAGGTTTCAATGTAAGAAAAATACCAGACCAGGTGTTTTGTTGATGTGGCAAGCTGTAATCAGGGGTAACTAGGGAATATTTAAATATGTACATAGAGTATATAATGCATTTATGACTTTGCTTTATGTATAATTTCTCAGCAGTCAGGCAACTATTTTCCCTAGATTATTAATTTTAAATCTTATAGGAAACAGAGAGGTACCTTTTAATTCAATGTAGTGCTTATTTCCCCAGTGGAAGTTTTCTTTAAAATTAAGTGTTGTCATATAGCACACACAAGGTGTTGTGTTTGACTGCAGAGTGCTGGTCAGAATGAAAATGCAAATGCTGGCTATAATAATTTCATTAGTCTGTTTCTTTAATCCTGTGCTTTATCTCAACTCCTTAAAACTTTTTTTTTTCCAAGTGATCTTGATTTGAAAAGATTGCAACAGTTGTGGTTTTTCAGTGTTCCACTACACTGACCACTAACTGTAATTCTCTCTATTGAGTCAATTAGTGGGACACTGGAAAGTTAACATCAGAATAAAAGAACTCATTGACCAGCATGATTTCAGTAGTGATATGAATTAGAATAATGCAGGCAATTGAATCTTAGAAATGCTTTCCACAATGAGGCATTGTGAGGTGTTAATGTGTTTTCCGAAACGTGAGGTGGTAAAAATAAAAAGCACATTTGTTGGCAGATGTTATGGGCAATAGTCTTTTCATTCCCTCCTCTTCCCATCTAACCTTCCTGAACAGTTTGCAGTGATTCAGATCTGGATGGACAGACACTGCTGAATTTCTCAGTGTCCAGATCGAACTGTGACTAGATGCCACCACCTCTGGAGAGTGTTTTGAGATCAGGGGAAGAAATGTCCTGTCAAAGGCACATTAATGTTTTTCTTCCAGAGATACTGACATTAAGAAGTCATGTAATTAGAGGTGGCGTGCCTGCTCCCTGCTCACTGAGAGCTGGTCCTGTGCCAGTGGCTGAGCTGCACCACGCACTGTCAGGTCCTCTCGGCACATGCTCACACATCGGTTCCTCTGTAAGAGCAATTTGTACTTGCTGAGCTCATGCTGAGAGAAGAGCAGAACCCTTCAATTATAGTGATGCAGAGCCAACAGGGATAATTGGGAAAATAAGATTTACCTATATGATATGCTGGCATAGAATTAGAAAGGAGACATAAAGAAATGCACAACCAGAATAATTTCCTGTAGAACGTTGCTTTGTGATCTAGTTTAGTACAAACAGTTTCTCCATCTTCCTTCTTCTCTGCCTCACCTTGAGTCTGCCAGTCCTGTCTTACCAAAACTGGTCCCACTGAAATAATTTTCCTCTATTCTGACTTTGTCATGCACCTTCCTAAGGATGCATCTGTGCAGCTCCCAGCCTCACTTTTGAGTTTTGTATAGCCATGGACTGTGTCCTCTCTCCTCCTTGGCAGAACTCTTTTGTTTGCATGTGACACCCATGTCCTTGTGTCCCCCAGGTCATGCAGTGGGTGAACAACTGGCTCGTGGGCTGGGCACAAGGGGTTATAGTGAATGGAGTGACATCAGACCAGTGACCAGAGACCCATGGGGCTCCACAGGGCTCCAACCCCGGTGTGTTCTTCAAGATCCTCATAAATGACTTGGACATGGGACTGGAAGATTGCAGACGATACAAAACTGGGAGGAGCTGTTGACTCCCTTGAAGGCAAGGATGCCCTGCAGAGAGAGCTCCACAAATTAGAGGTCATCAGCAACCACATGAATTTCAACAAGGCAAAGTGCTGGATTTTGCACCTGGGATGGGGCAGCCCTGGATGTACAGACAGACTGGGGAATGAGAGGCTGGAGAGCTGTGCCACAGAAAGGGACCTGGGGGTCCTGGTCCATGGCAAGTTGAACACGAACCAGCAGTGCCCTGGCAGCCAGGAGGGCCACCCATGTCCTGGGGGCATCAGGGACAGCATTGCCAGCCGGGCAAGGGAGGGGATTGTCCCGCTCTGCTCTGCACTGGGGCGGCCTCACCTCGAGTGCTGGGGGCAGTTTTGGGTGCCACAGTGCAAGGAGGATGTAAAGCTGTGAGACAGCATCCAAAGGAGGACAGCAAAGATGATGAGGGCCCTTGAGGGGAAGCTCTATGAGGAGAGGCTGAGATCACTTGGTCTGTTCGGACTGGAGAAGAGGAGAGTGAGGAGAGACCCCATTGCAGTCTGCAACTTCCTCATGAGGGGAAAACGAGGGGCAGACATTGATCTCTTCTCTCCGCTCTGGTGCCCAGTGGCAGGACATGAGGGAATGACCTGAAGTTGTGTCAGGGCAGGCTTAGGTTGGTTATTAAAAAAGGTCCTTCACCCAGAGGGTGGTTGGCTATTGGAACAGCTCCTCAGGGCAGTGGTCACAGCACCAAGCCTGACAGAGTTCAAGAAGCGTTTGGACAGTGCTTTCAGGCACAGAGTGTGACTCTTGGGGCTGTTCTGTTAAGGGCCAGGAGTGGGACTTGATGATCTTTCTGGGTCCCTTCCAACTCAGCTTATTCTGTGATTTTGTTTCCTTCTAGTCTTTCATTATGTTGTCACCAAGTTTATCTTTGTTAAATATAGAGACTTGAAGCTCTCTTTCCTTTTCAAGACATGATTCCTGTGCTTTGCTGTCCCCATGGGACACCTCAGAACTACTGATGAAACACAGTTTAGAAACTGAGGACCTTGGGAGCTGTTACATTAGAACATTGCACAGATAAGCTAAAATACATTGAACCTGTTTGTTTGAGAACCCACCTTTACAGCAGCTCCATCCCATGAATTTTCCAGGCTGTATATTCCCCAAGGAAGGGCCACCTATGGCACTTGGCTGTGAAGCACTTCAAGCCTTTATATCCCTGCATAAGCAGATTCAGGGTATGGAAATAAGCAGCTTTCCACTCCCACCCTGCAGGCCCGTGCTAGGTGCCCTCTGAGGGGCAGGTGCTCACGTGGTGAAATCCCTTTGGGGTTTTTCAGTGAGCAGCATGGAAGCCGCTTGGGTTTGTGCTGGGGCGGGCAGAGAGCTGCCTGCAAGGTCCTGCCTGTTGGAAGCGTGGGCTGGGTAATGCATAACTTCCTGTAACAGCGTCCAGTCTCCTCTCAATGTACTACTTTAGGGAGATGGTTTCATTATCTATAAAGCTTTTTATTGCATCATACCCTGTCAGTCAAGACATGATCTGTGCCCAGTGCTGCTGCAGCAGTTATGATAAAGGCTTTGCTGTTGGCTTTGGGGGAAAGTCCAAGACTGACAGAGGACATTTCTAGCTAAAGCAAGCAAGATTCATTTATTAATTAATATTTGTGGCACCTTGAAAACAGAAAATGCTGCATAGGTACCTAAGTATTTTTCTAATGCCAAAGTGGTTCGTATTTAAAGTTTCTGAAGCCATAATGACTTGGTCTGTCAACTCTTGATCAATTCTGTCTATAAAATTAAAAATAAAACAGACAGATACTGAGTCCTGTCATCTGAAGAAGACTCTTCTCCCATATGTGGGACTCTTTGAGGTTTGAAGTCCAGAAGACTGCTGAGTCAGTGATCATAAAGTACTTACAGCATGAATACACAAAACATCTACTTAATTAAAAAGTTAAAATATGTACAGTGTTGCAAGGATGCTGCTTTGAAGCTTTCTGCAGGTAGGGCACACCAGTAATTTATGCACTGTCTGGCTTTGCATGTTGCACTGCGCTACCTCCCCTTGTCCTCAGCTGAAACATTGACCGTGGCAGCCTTTCCACCCCGTGACTACCCCGGTGAGACAGGACGCTCCGCAAAGGGAACACGCAGTGACAAGCGCTGTCTCATGAACATTTGAAGCGGTGCACACAGAGATACACACGGACAAGCAATTCTCAAAGAAAGATGAGTTGCTGTTACCGTGGAGCTTGGGAGTAAATTTAGCTTTCTGCCAAACTGGTACCTCCATTTCTCCAGCCATCATTTGCAAAGGCAGCTTTCATGGAATTTGCAACATCAGTTTGTTTCTGTCTTTTCCTTTGAAGAAAGTCAGTGTCACCCAGACCTCACAGAGCTCGCAGCTGGATGCACGTGTTGGCTGCCCTGTTGGATCCCCACTGAGCTAATTGTGTTTGTTTGCATTTAACCTCCTTTGAAAGGAGAGAGAGTCTCTCATCGTACAATCTCAGTGCTGAGCCAGGGGAATTCTTTCATGGGTTCATCTCATAGCCCCCAGAAGTGGTATTCAGGGCACTTAATAAAAAGTTAAAGACACCAGCTATTAATCTGTGTAACAACTCCCAAAAGAAAGAAATAAAAAGAGGCTGCACAGAATATGGATAAAATTCAGGGCACACCCTAGCTTTTAATGAAACTCAAAATATCAAAAGTAAATCTGCTAATGTAGGTGATGTAGTCAATGGAGAGGAACCAAAAGGCTTACTGAACTTGCTTTGAAGGTTTGAATAAAGAAGGATTTCTGTCGATGCTTCTGGTCAATGGGCATGTTAAGTCAAGTGCAGTCACTGGAGTGCAGAGAAGCACGATGGCTGGGGAAGCCCAGGCACAGGGAAGATGAGCGACGAGCTTGTATTTTGGCAGGGAGATGACTGCAAGCCTGAACTCATTTCAGCATAAAGAGACAAGTGAAATAAGGCAGTGTTGGGTTCTGCATGATCCACTTATCTTTTATCTGTAGATTTTAATTTCTATTTGTAAAAGAATAGATGGATGTTATGCAACATTTTTCTAATACTCCAACTGTGGAAAACAAACCACATCTGGCACATAAAATAACAATGAAATTATCTGAAAGCTGTACTGTTCTTAAAAACAGCTACAAGTATGCGTTCAAATAACTCACTGGAAAAGAACAGATCCAATTTGTCAGATGATAATACATAAGCTTAGAAGGAGGGAAAAATTAAGCCAAGAGAAATATTGCACTTCAGAGAGTTCAAATAAAGAGGTTCCTTTCCACCAAACTTCTGTGGGCTTGCAAGGCATAAATTACACAAACAGCATTTAAAAACAGGAATGCAAAAATCAAAGAGCAAAATTAAAAGCTCTGTTCATGTTCCAGCCATGTAACAAGTGTGCAGCAGATGTTGGAGGCCTGTGATTGAGAAATCCTCTGGTCTGGATGCACAATTTCCAGTATGTCCTGCTGGCACGCATCTGAAGGTAGGCTGTAACAAATGCACTGTTGGCAGTGTAAAGTACACAGTCTGTGAGAGGGGGAAATAGTGCAAATCTGGCAAGGAAGCTTTCCCTTGCATTTCTCCAACAAAGCTGTTATTTCATAGAATGAGGTGGCCTGAGGGCTGTCACACTCCATCTCGGTGAGGAACCATCTCCTTTCCCGCACTGGTGCTGAGGTTTCCAGTGAAGCACATGGTGACTCGCTGCACCTTAGAATGAAGCAGTTCACCTTAACTGCTGCTGACATTTGGGTTCTGAGGATGTATCCTGCTTTCATGGTCCATTATACCCTATTTGGGTGAAAAGACCTGTGCTGCCAAAGGCAGAAAGAAATAATAAAAGTAAAAATAGCGTATTGAAATAGTTTAGCTGAGGGAAATTGTCAAAAGACTATGGATTTATTTCTTTGGGTTTTTTACGTTTAAAGTGATTTCTAAAGCTGCAGTTTGATCATGTTCTTAAAATACGTCAGACTTTACATGTTAAGCAGTAGAAAACTACCTGGCCTCCTACACTCACAGCAGCAGGAGAAGCACGTTGTGATGACTATATAAAGCCCTTCCTGCAATTGAGTTGTTCTTAAGTTAAATATTTTTATCTACCAAACAATAATAAAACATCAGTCAATACCACACACAGCTCCCAGATGAATGCAAGACTGAATGCACATTAAAGGCTTCACTGACAGCCCAGATGAGGGTTTTTCATGCAGGTTTGCAGGCTTAACATTGTTTAAACAAACTCTCCTTTACATCACCTCCGCAGCTGCAATGGACCTCACTGTGGGAGTAAATTACACGCCCGCTTAATCTGAGGGGGTTTAGATTAAATGTGAAGTGTCATCCCGGAGGTGGAGGGGATGGGCTGGCTGGGGAGAGGGAGGTGGCAGGGGGAGATGCTGCATACGAGCCCGACATGGAATCAAATTAACTAGTTCTGCCCTGTGTACATTTTATTCCTCCGAATAGCTGTGAGTCTGAGCTGAATCCTGTGATGGGAAATGCTGTTTGTCAGCACCTTCCCCTTTCTACTACTGAAAATATTAAGAAAAAGTATGTTCCCGTTCAAGTTTCCAATATGTTTATTAATAAGAAAAGTATAAAGATTTTGGAGTTGTACGCCACAAGAGCAAAGCACAGGAAGGCAGGTGTAAAATGTACTGTTTCATGTTGGCAGCCACAGTTTAATTTTTGTGGCAGAGTGATAAATGACAGAAATTCACAATGTTCTCCTGACTCCCTTGGAAGATGTATTCTATAGAATGAAAATAGAAGCACTGAATTATTAAAAATCATCCCATTTACATATGAAAATGGTACGGTGTCACATTAAATACACCATATTAAGAGGTCAATTAGAGACCTATTTTGAGTTAATGGAATTAGTTCTTTTTTTATTTTACATTTTAAATGCAATATTTCAAGGTGTAGTGGAGATCGAAGGTGTAGTGGGATAGAAAATAGAGTAATCCAGTAAAAGGCTGTTAATGCTTGTGGAATGCCAGCAGGTGGAATGGGGCAACGGCTGAGCAGGCAATGCCCTTTTCTTCCCACCTACGCTGACTCCCCTGTGCTTAGGAGTGAGAAATGCTATTTTTTAAAGTGCATTCCCTATATCTGAATAGACCGTAAAAGAAGGGAAAACACGCTTGAGCCCTGGCTCCCAAACACAACCCTCATTTCACTAAATCTCACAGCACTTCTTTAAATCCTATTTGGTTCAGTGGAAACTGAGAATATAAAAAAATCCTGAGTGCAATATTGCAACTGGTCAAGGTACAATTCTTGCATTAGTCACTGAACAGTTGTTCAGATGCAGATTTGCGTTGGAATCGGCTCCAAAGGGAAATAGCTAGAAAAAGCTTCTCTACCCTTCAAAGGATTTGCTGCTCCTGTGATGCCCCTGGAATGTTAATGCATATGGAAATTGGCCCCCTCTATGTTAGAAGAGAGAAGATGGCTGCAAAAGGGGAAGCCTCTGGACTGAACAAGTCAATAAATGAGGTACGAGGAATCTTTTGGCATCCAAGACAGTTCTTGCACACAACACCCCAGGACCCTTGCTAACCCTCTCCTTCCACAGTGCCCAAGCATATGTCTGTTGGCAGTTGCTCTGGTGATGTGGATTCAGCTGGAAAATCAACCAGAGGAAAAAAAACAATAGGATGGCTTTCCTACAACTGGTGTATTCTTGCCCATATGGCATAAATTGCTGCCAAAATAGTACAGTTATGTATCTACAACTATACTCTTCTTCTTGCCTTTTCTCTAGATAAGGTGCAGACTTAAATGTTTAGAATGCTGTTTACAGTACAGGCATGCAGGAAGGCAGTTCTGTCACCAGAGTTACTCCTTAGCTAAAGAAATGACACATACAGTGCATGAAAGAGGACATATCATGCTGATGCCTTGAAGTGGCTACCTGAAAACAGAGGCTAGACAAGAATAAGAGAGCAAAAGTAGGTATTTATTTGAAGGGCCTTCAAAGGTACACCTTGGGAGTGTAAAGCCTATGAGGGGCTCCACCCAAGATGGATGCCGGGTCACGGGCTCTTCACACTTTTATAAGTTTGGTCCATTTGCATATCAGGGTTAATTCTGCAATTATAATTTCAATTAATGATGTAATTTCCCCAAGTTTGCCCCTCCTCTTCAAAGACTTTTAGTTTACACATTTTGGGGCCTGAGACAATCAAGGTGTCCTTGAAGAGCAACCCTAGAGAGGCTTTGTTATGTCTAACCAGCATGAGAGAAGAGAAGTAGTTTACAGACCACAGGAAACTTCAGAGTTACACACTAGGCAGTACCGGATTTGAAAAATATAAGTTAAAACCCAAGGCATCAAGGCTGTCCAGAAGAGCCTGGTGATAGTTTAGCTCACACTCATCCCTGTGCACACATGCTGCCACTGCAGTGTCTGCATGGAAGAGACCAGACCTCTCTCCCAACCATTCTCAATTTCTGCAGCAGACCAAGCACAAATTCCTCTTGATTCATCTTGTCTGGTCACAGTTCTAAAAAGTTTCCAAAGTGGTTTGGGTCGACAGTTTCTTTTATTTTGGTGATTTTCTCCCTGCAGAGCTGATAATTGGTACCAAACAAAGAAAACCACCATATCCTAGGGATTCCAATGCTTGTATAATGATAATTTGAAAACTATATTGGGCATAAGATTAAGAAGGTTGCATTTCCAGTTGGTTGAACCATGTAACTGGATAGAACTCTTCTCTCTGCACATATGAGACTAAAGAGTGGATGTCAATTTTAACATTAGGAGGAAACTTTTCATCCAGTGCTTTGCCACAGAGCCCACATTGACACCTCCTTCTACTGCAGCAGCCAGATTCTGCACTAGAAAGATGTCAGCAACCAAGCCAGCTATCACATCTTGGGAATTTGAGCCACTCACTTTCCTGTAAGCTGGGCCACAAGACCACTCATTTCCTGGCATTTTGTGACTCTTGGTCTTGTTCCACAGATTTTTCCTTTACAAACAACAGGGGGAAAGCTGTGGAAAACAGAAAGGAGAAATAGGTCACACTAGAAATTCTGAAACCTCAGCAAATCTCTTGTTTAAAGTGATTAATTCAGTGACCTCTGACCACAAGGCAGACCTTCAATCTGCCAGCAGAGGATAAAAGAGTCAAGATCTGAATGAGTAAAGAGGGAATGAAGGGTGAGTTAATCCAGTAGCTGTGAAGGAACATTGGAAATAAAAATACTGACCAAATATGCATCTTCACTTTGGTCCTTCTATTGCATGCAGTTTATTTCTAGATATGATAGAATATCAAGTACATTTATATTCTTTTTGATCTCTACTGTTTGATCCAGATCCAGCCACCAGAGCAGACTGATGCTCTTAATGCTATTAAGTAGCACAGTCTGCATTTATTTATCTTTTAGAATAGAAACTAGAAAAGTGCTTGCACAATGATACAGGGTTAAAAGGAAATCAGGTACTCCAGCAGATGTTAACATTTCCATCCTTCTTCGCTGAGGTTTTGTGTGCTAAAATATATATTTTTTTTTTTTTTGTAATGGAAAGAGACAAACTGGTTAGTGACATTAAACACTTTTGCCTGAGTTCCCTGCAAAACTCCCATGCAGAATATAATCTTTCATCTATAGTTATAAGCCTGTAAGCTGCTTATACTATTTTTAGTCTAAATTCATCTTTCATTTGGTTAGTCTCCAGCAATGCAGACCAAATTTGCACTTGGAAATTTCCTTGCCATTTCCAGCTAACACCATTAAAAAGTGAGAAAGGAGTTTTGAAGTAAATTGTCTCAGCAATGCACATATTTTTGCAGCTGGATAGTAAGCAGATACCTCAGCATTTCCTTTGTATGACAGCTTTAACTGTACTGTTTTCTCCCAAGTAGAAAGGAAGACTTGTGGGAAGTTCATTTTGAAAATGCTACTGTCCAGCAATGCAAATGGCATGAAAACTTCACCATAATTGTTTATGCCAGCAGCACTTTAAAATGAGAGAGAGTCCTTGGAGTAAGATAAAATGCCCAGTTGGCACCTCCTGTTGTCCATTACTTAGTTAAGGTTCAGTCGCTAAAGGTTCACATATTGCTTGATGATTGAATTTTCCATTTTCATGTGTGGTTTAGGTTCCATTTGACACCAAAATACCAGCCTATTACTGATTACTTGATTTTATTGTAAGAATAAATGAAGACGTGAAGATGAAATGTATAATAAAACCCTGTCTTCCCACCATCATAAATGTTTTAAGATTCGGCCAATAATGTATTAGACTTCAGTCTTCTCCTCAAATAGAAAAATACTTTTTAAAGTGTGTATTAACTCTTATTTCTTAAGTGTCGGGTTTTTATGGTTCTCAAAAAGGAGTCCTGAGAGAACCATAAACTCTGTTTATGTCCGGGCAGCAAAACTGCCATTTGAGTTGTCTTTGATTAAATCATTATCTTCTTGTTTTACGCTTTGTTCTTTCTGGAGACATGAGAAGCCATTAGTAGCAAAGATAAAGCTGTTGAGAGTCCAAGAGACAAAAATGGGAGATTATTTATATTCAGCTGTCCGGTAAAAGATTAGAAATATGAATCATTATTTTATAATATTATAATAAAGGATGAGGTAAAGTTTTGGCTTTTGACAGGTATGGTGTGATAAAACCAGAACGGCCTATAATTAATATTTATTATTATTTACTGAGCATGCTAAAGTGCATACTGATTTACAGGAAAATACACAGATAGAACCCTCCAGACAGGAAATTTATGTAACAAAATAAATTGTGACAAAACTGATGATGACAAGGAGGGTCCACATGTCTCCCTCCCTTCCCAAGCAAGAGCCCTGCAACTTTGTGGAGGGTAAAAGTTTCTCACTGTGTGCTAATTAAGCCCATTGGTGATTTAGTGTTTGCTCTGCTAGATATGGATCACCAGTACATTTTAATGCTACTGCATTACAGCTGCAACAAATAATCTGCTTAAACTGAGAAAAAGATGCCAATATTTGCTGTTATATACAACATTCTCCAGATGCAGTAGCTGGAATTACACTGACAATAGCTGCAAATTCGAGTAACAGAAAAACATTGACACTATCAATCACAACAGAGCCTCAGTGGCAGTTAAAATTTATGATGTCAACCTTCTAATATAGACCTGTTAATGAAAATCAAAGATTGAAACAATACTGATTTATTGGGGCAGGCTCATGAAGGCTTTAATGAGAGCATCTTTCTCACTGAATGGCTACTTGGAACAATACTGTTCCAGTATTGCAGGACCTTCAGCAGTTACAGCCCTTGCACATTGCCACTGCTAAAATTTTAAATGGAATTTTGAAAAGTTTATGTTTTCCTCCAAAAAGGATATGAGACTACTGATCTTCAAATATTAGCTTTGTGGTTGTAAAATTAATAGTAAAAATTACAGGTAGGAAGCACAGAAGGTCCATTAATACCTAAAATGTGTGGTGTTCAGGACCAAATATAGCACGGAAAAACTATGGGGGAAAAATTAATCTAACAATGCAGAAGCCTTGTTTTTGCCTGTAATAGTATCACTAATGTCTGTCATTGCATGGGGGCTCTATCCCCCTTCATACCCTTAATGAAGGAACAGAGGTCACTAGAGGCCAAAGTACCCACATGTCCTCTTTCTTCCTTAAAAAATGCCCCTGTTCTGACACCTCCAGGAAGCTCATGAGCAATGAAGACCACTGCCTGTCATGCAGGTCACTTTTCCCTGGCCATCCTCCAGACCGGCTATGTGAACCCATGGGTGGCTCCTGGCCAGCTCACACCTTGGCACCTCAGGTACCCTTGGCCACTGCCAAGGGCCAAGGAACAGCCTACAGGAAGGGCTGGTGACAGCAGGAGTGTATAACACCCCCAAGCCTTGTGCTTGAAAGATTGTTTTTAACAGAAATTCTACCTGGATCAAGGTGGGGACTGAAATCTTTCACCATTCCTCCCACGTCATCATGGGCACAGCAATCACGTGCCAGCAGACTGGCCCCCGTTACGCTTGGCACATAAAAAAAAATACGTTGCCCCAGTCCCTGGTTCCAACCTCAGATTTGAGGTATTCATGATTCCTTTCCTACCTTGAAAAGGGTTGTGGTCAATCCCATAGCATTTTTCGATGTTGGCTGTAACTCCACGTGAAATGTGATGCTACCCTTGTAAGTAGATGCACCCTTGAAAAACTGGTGCAACATGCAGGTGCACGTGCTATTATCTGCATTTAACAGCTACAGGGGTCAAAGCTGCAAGGGAAGCTGGAAGGGCTCGTGTGAAGGACATGGAGAGACATGTAGTTGGGATTAAACTTCAGGAATTCCTTGTTTACCAGCCTTATTATTAATTGTTGGATCAAGCACTACTCTCCAACATGGCTTTCACATTCTTCATAAATACACAAATTTTCCAACTGATCAGCCAGTAATTCATCCTCTAAGCTTTGTGCCCAAGTTAAGGCAGTGTGACTTGGGGATTGAGGTGGATTGATTCCTCCTTGTCAGCAGTATTTACAAAACTGACTTTGGTTTCAAGGCACACACCTAGTAACAGCGAAGTCAAAGGGTGGTTATAGCTAGGAAAAAAGTGTTTCACATTTCAATGCCATAAGTTCTTCTATTTTAGTTATATTATAGCTTAGTTTGTTTTTTCAAATTTTCTTTATGTTAATATAAAAAGGAATTCAAGCCAAAATAGTTACCATCTGTCTGAAAGAGGACAGGAAAACATGGTTACTAAAGAATGTTTAAAGTGTGCAGCAAAATACAGTCCTGCTAATGGTAAAATTTCTGTCATTAACATTAAAGATTAAAGGCTATAATTTACAGGAAAATATATTGCATGGCTTATCACATTTTTAATGAAGGGTTCAGCGTTATAGCAGGCAAGTGCTGAGAAGAAAAATGTACCTCTTGGATTTTATTTGCTCCCTTGAGACACTATCCTATCATGATTGTAGCCCGTAGGATCAGCCAAATGAACACTAGGCAGTAAGTCAGCAGCCCCCAAAAGGTTACCAGAGCTTCTTCCTAACGTTACAGCAATGATTTGAAAAATTAGCTTGCATTAACCTTTCACCTTTCAGTGGATGGTTCAAATCTAGTATGGGTTGGTAGCGATTGAGAATGGATCCTGTAAGTTTAATGTTTTTTTGGTGGTTTATGCAATGCGAGCGGGTGGTCTCACGCTGTGCCCCAGGGGAGGTGTGTCTGCATGAAGGAAACCTCCCAATAACTTGACTCAATTGGTGCTAATTGGAAACCTCCCTGGCAATTTCAGCAGGGACTGCCCCCTGTGTGGGCACAGGCACTGAAAAAACTGCTACGGACCATGGCTGCAGCAGAGGCTGCTCTTAGACACTCTGGCTTCATCAGCAAGACTTTGAACATCTGAATTTTTAATTAAAGCAGCTTTGCCCATCTTTAGTGCTGAGTCTTCCCAGGGACCTGCTCTAGCTTTAGCCCCTTCACTCCTTCCCTTCCCCACACTCCCCAGGTCCTCCCAGGGGTGCTTCCTAACTCCTCATTCCCTCATCATAGGACAGACTAGATTTACATGTGTGCATCTTACTGGACAAAGTCTGGGGACAAGGCCTGGCCCTGTGAAATTAAGGTCTGCTCTCTTCAGCTAATGTAATTTAGGGTGTAGGTAACTTTTGCCCTATAGTCATTGGCAGTGAGGCCATTCACTCCCCGCCTTTGTGTACATGATCCATCTCCAGACTGTGCCCCTTTCCCACTCTCCCAAACCAAGATCCACAGCATTAGCGTGTACATGAGGTGAGAGACCGCAAGCAAGCACGTGCCATAAGGTAATAGGCACGGTGTCGTGGTTTAGGAATGGTATTTCCCAATTTAGTCCTCTCGCTAAAAAGACCATGAGCCGCTCCCCTTGCCCCCTCCAGTGGGAAGCATAAAAGGCAGACATCACAGGCTGAATAAGAACAATTTACTGGAAACAGCAATGAGATAAGAAAACCAACAATGGTGGACAATGCTGCTGTGTTTTTATGACCAGAAGCTACCCCCTATTTTTTGGAAGCCAGAGAGAGTCTCCTTCCCCTGCCCCTGGCAAAGATGTGAGGTAGTATCGAATAACATTAATGGTCATTAACGACATTAATAATAACATCATGGTCAAAACTAGAACACACGGAATGGCCCAAGAGCATGGAGGTCTGGCCCAGTGATGTGGACCCAGAAACACAAGGTCCAGTGCACTCCCTAAGGCTCACCACGATGACTAAGACAACATTAGCACAACCCTAGGACGTCCTGGTTCCCTGTGTTCCTTCAAATCTTGTACAATACTAAACATTTGTCACATGCACAAACACAGCTCTCTGTAAATCCTGCTTGTTTTCTGCAGAAAATCCTTTACCTGGTCTAACAAACTACTCCCTTTTCCATTCTGTGATATTTTGCAGCTAGAAAAAATTATCAGGCGCTGGCTGTGAGTATTTCTTGGGTGAGAGAGAAAGCAATCAGCACTCTTGGGTTTTTTCTTTCTTGGGTAAATAGTTCTTGTTAAACCAACCTAAGTAAGGTGATTTGCAGTATGGATTTTTCCCATCTAAGTTACTAGAATAAGTTCAGTCAGCACATTCAGCCTTAGTCTCTAGTGGTCCATAAATTTAATGCAACACTCAACTCTCCTTCAGTGCTTTTGGTGTATACTTGAGTTTTTCTTGGCACAGAGAGAAGTGGCAGGTGGAGTGATCAGAGACTTTTTTGCCGTCAAAGTGAGATTAGGGGGTTTTCTAGGTTCCTTTGTTCTGTAAAAGCCCTGATCTAATTCGCTACAAGCTATCTATGGCTGAGAATGCCATTTCTTTACTAATTTATATGTTTGGTTTAAAGCTGTGCACCAATCTCAGTGGAGTTCCTCTATTTTCAGTATCCTGCTAAGAACTTTTTACCAAAGGGTTTTATGCACAAGAAGGGAAGGTTTTACTGGGATTTCTTTATTTTTGCATTACATTATCAAAGCCAAACAGTTTCTTCTTTCTTTGCCCTAATAACTTATCTCAGCAAGAGAAAGTGGGACACCCGGGCTAGCTTGAGGCAATGGAAACCCACTGGCATCTGCTCAGGACAACATTGATTGACTTGAGCCTGGGCTAAGCTGGGTATGTAAAAGTTAAAATCCCCAGAGTGTATGAGCAAGTGTGCTCAGGAAGGAGAAACAGGAGAAAGAGGATTTGCAATGAGCTGTCTTCTCCAGGAATATACTAAATAGAATTCACCTGGCAAAGAAAATCAGAGAATGCATGCAGCTTTCTTGGCAGGTGCAGAGGCAGCCTGTGACATGATTTAATGGTATTTTAAAAGCCAAGCACCAGAAACAAAGGGAGTGCACGGGGATGAATTAGATGGATTAAGATTCAATGCGATAACCTAATGACCTCAGGAATAACTAATGACCTACCCTAACAGAAATGTCTGCTGGGTAGGGAACAAGGCAAACCTGTTCACTTTAATGATTTCGCTGGCACTGAAACCCCTCATTTGGGACATTGAGCAGAAACAGCTTATAAAAAGTATTGGCTGAAGTCCTCAATTTGTGCAAATTGTCTTGGTGCCTTTGGCATTGGATATGTGACCCTCTGCCCTGCTGAAGCATCTGCCTCATTCTGGTAACAAGACAGAAATCAATGCAAGCCTAAATGTGAATGATATATTGATGGCTGCTGAGATACTCTGGTTTATAGAAATGCTTTCATAGTACCAGGAACAGGACAGCTAGAGTTTAACACCCAGAGGTGCTAGGGACTGACTCAAATGTTTTATGTGTGAAGAAGTGGCAGCAGTGGTTAAAACATCTGAAAGGGTGACTGTGGTGTACAGGCGGTGGTCTGGCACCCAGCAAGACTCCCTTCCACAGTAAAAGTGAAGCTTTGTTCCTGTGACATTTGAAATAAGGAAAGAATGGTAGTGTACCCAAAACTCTCCTTAAAAGTAGTACTTTGCCTCAACTTCTTTTCAGTCTGATAATTCACTGCATCAGTTCAAAATGAAAATTATCATGTTCTTGGCTGTACAAACTAAAAAATCACCTGGTCTATCAATTAAGAGATTGTGTAGAGCATTGCAATTAATTTGTTTAATTGAAGTCCCTATTTCTTAGCAGTGGCAGGCTGATTTAGTGCCTTGAAGGACACAGACACTCTTCAGAAATGAAGAGAATGTGCTGGTCACTGGAATGGAAATCCCCTTTCTGCACTCATTTATGAGATGAGAACACTGAGACAAGTGCCCATAAATCTCAGCTTGGCCACTTGACTTGTCAGCAAGTGAGAGCTACAGAGTCACCTGAAGGCATCAGTCTGTTAACTCTGCACTGCGTTCACCACAGCCCTAAGGGGCTGTGGGTGCCCTGTCTGGGGAAAACACGGGCATCTGCACATTCACACTGCATGGTGCATGTCAGAATGGATGACACGGCTAACTCAGCTTTCCATGGGATTAGAGCAGCTCTGAGGGGCTCTGCGAAGCAGTAGACAGCACCACTCCCAAAGGACAATGCTCATATTCCAAATTCAGGTGGGATGGGGTGAGATCAATTCCTCTCTTTTCTTATGTTCTTGCCATGTATATGCTCTGTACCAGCAGTGGCTCATATTCACTTGCACAACTCATCCTTTCTCATTGCAAAAAGCGTTACTGAGCAATGAAGAGCTGCACAGCCACAAAGCCCTTGATGGTGAAACAGCACCTACATGTGTGGGTGTGTGGCCAGCTGACTGCAAAGTGTTGCTGTGTGCGGCACACGCAATTTAATACAGTTGGAAGTTCAGAGCCTGACCTTCACAATGGCTACATAAAAATGCTTCCCTTGATCAACCTCAGCTCATGATTTCATCTGTGGCACCTCTGGGGCACTGCTCTGAGTGTGGAAGATGTCTCTGTCCCACCACAAGGCCCTGGGGGACGTTGTGCTCCAACAGCTGTTATCGGCTCCTTTAATTACTAACAGGTATGTCAGAAAGCATCCAAATTGTAATCAGACCGAAATAGAGTTACAGCGATATCTGATCTGGGAATTTAGTCCAAAGCTTTCCTTTTCCATGATGGTTTTCATTTCCTGTAATTTAGAGCTGGAAGCATTTATGGAATATCACATGGTTTTAGTTTACACAGGAAATCAGCTGCAGTTGTGGGAAGATACTGACTTAGGGGTTTTAGGGTTTGTTTTGTTGGTTTTTTTAAGAAACTAAGATTGCTTCAGAAGAAAACATTGCAGACTTCTACCTCTGCTGTTTGAAGCCTGTGTTCCGCAAAGCAATCTATGATTATATAGGAACAAGCAGTTTATTTCTGCTACATGATGATCACTTAATGTGAATGAAGCAATAAATGCCTTTCCTTTTTAGAGTGAAGAGATAAACCAAATGCAGAACAAGATGTGGAGGAGGGTGAGGGAAAGAGATGCTAGGCAGCTGCAGCAAGAGAAACTTCTGAAGCAGGAAGTATCAAATAGAATGTGCTTGAAAAGACCAAGATGACCAAAACAGATTAATATGGGAAAAGGTGGTTATGTTTTGTGAGTCAGAGCCTGCCCGTTTAATCACTGTCTGTGTGACTCCTGAGGAGGGGATGGGGAATAACCCTGTATGATGCTGCACCACCCAGGCCTGCGCTGCAAAAGCCTTCTCCACTCCCAGGGTGAAAAGCTGATTCTCCCAGTGGTGTTAGACACGTTTCTCTTTTGGATTGAGGTGCAAGTGCTGAATTTTCAGTGTAGGAAGGGAAAAATCCCTTTTGAACACATTTCCACAGGTAACACTTCTTCTCAGTAAACTACTCCAGTGAAAGTGCTAGCAGGGCAGCTTGGTGTGCTCTGGCTAGAAGGCCAGGACAGGGTGGACTGACATCCCTCAGGAGGCAGGCTGCGAAATGCCAGTTGGGATTCTATATCAAAGAATACTAAAGGCGTCAGGAAGGGGGGTGGAAACCAGCAAACTGCAATAAAAATTCATCTCTTCCCAAATGCAGCCCTGTCCGCCCCATGGGTCCCTTTGGTGCCAGAGCAGAGGGAGATGACAGGCTGGGAGAAGAAAGAGATGGACTGTGTAAGTCAATAGTGGCTAATGAACCATGTTGGAAACACTGTCTCAAGCAAAGGGCTGGATTTGCAGGACACTGAGAGCAGAGCAGTGCTGGCTGCTTGCTTTTAGTACACAGAGGTACAATACGATTTTAAATGAATCCAGAACAGCTGAGGCATTTGTGGACTAAAAGCCAACAAAACCATGACCATCTTAATCATCTCCTCATAAAACGAGCAGCCTTATGCATGAAATCAGCCCATACATTTTATGGAATATCTGTTGTAGTCTGGGTGAGTACTTGGACTGAGGCTTATTTTCTCAGGACTTCAACTCCTGAAATATAAACTACATAACCCTTCTCTTCATAAAACCAGAATTTAGAGAGGGGAGGGGGAATTCCCCTAAGCTTTGCACTGCATGGCACTGCCTCTCGCATGTCGCTGCACTTGATAAAGTCTAGTGCTATTGTGGATGCTATAAACAAGGATTCCTGTACCATCTTCCATGAACAGCCCTTGTCATGACAGAGAAAGGTATTTAAACAAAGGTGACATAGCTTACAATATTTGTTAGTGAAACATCAAAACATTTATGTGCACAGTATTTCTTTGCTACACTTCTCAGAAGGCTGAGGTTAATCAAAACGAGCCTGTTCCTTGTCTTAAGCAAAATCTCATCCCAAGATGTCTGTTCCTTAATCCCCAGAAAGGAATATTGTATTTCCTTACTGGTTATTTCTCAGCCAATTCAACATCAGAGGCATTGTTATGCTGTGTTAGGACTGCTCGGGGCTGGAAAGCTCCTCCTTGACCATACCTCTCCTGGGCTCCGGCCTTGCAAGGTTTTGTGCATGTGTTCAGCCATCTGTGCCACAGTAATTCCTCAGGCCTCAGCAGGACCATCCATGTGCATAGTTTTGCGTATGCACTGGTCTTTGCAGGACTGTGGTCTGACTGTATTTTATGTTGTACCATATCCTGTAATGTCTTACATTGTCACTGGCTTACATGTCACACCTTCCCTCAGCTCCTGGAGCAAACAGTTGGAAGCAGGATGGTTCGTGATGGCCAGAGAGCATTCCTTGTGCTCATGGTCTCATTTTGGACTTTTCCACTCATTACTCTTTAATCTTGTTCTATTCTGATTCTTCAGTATTTCTGAAGGCTTCAGGCTCATTTTGCTCTATTTTCTCCTCTCCGATATGCATATAAAAGCACCAGGGAGAATTCCGTAGCCTGTCCTACACTATCCCAGTTGCTGTGTTTATAGCTGCCATCATCAAGACAGCCCTAGAGGTCTGCACTAGATGGAGGCCAGGGTGGTGTGTGGGAGGTCATAGTGAGGTAGAGTCAGTCTCTTCTCCCAGGTAAGAAGTGACAGGATGAGAAGAAATGGCCTCAAGTTGTCCCAGGGAAGGTTTACATAAGATACTAGGAAAATTTTTTCACAGAAGGTGGTGTAATGCATTGGAACAGACTAGTGTGGAAGAAGTGGTGGAACACATCCAAGGCAGTGTTCAAAAAATGAGTGGATATGGCACTTAAGGATGTGATCCAGTGGTGAACGTGGTGGTGGTGCTGGGTTGATGGTTGGATGTGATGATCTTATAGGTCTTTTCCAACCTTAATGATTCTATGATTCAATGCTTCAGATGTGGGCAGAAGAGACAAAGAATATTTAGGCAGGAAATCCAGTCTGTCTTCTTTATGGTTTTTGGCTTCCAACCCAGTGGACTCCCCAGTGCTCCAGGTTTTTTTGTTGTCTTCTGGAGCACATAAAAATCTCTGCTTCCAGCTGTATGGGACCATAGGCTATTTTCCCATGACTGCAAAGGATGAATTGAAGTAGGTTGGAGTGTTCTGACCACTTTCCTGACCTGCCTGTGAACTGGTGTAAAAGCATGCACAGCCCAGAGCTGGGACAAGCAGGATTCTCTCACTGTGGAAGGAAGGTCAGCCCAGCAAGCACGGTCCTGAGAGAGAAATGAGGCAACAAAGGCAGCCTACACCATCCCATGAAATGGGCTGGAAGGGAAATGTAGCCAGAGGGGAGATCACACTGCCTGCGTGGGAGAAGATGGGATTCAGCATCAGTTATTTGGAGAAAAGGTTGATTGTGTCACAGAAGCTGTAAGCAGCTGTCTACATGGGAACAGGACCTGGGGAGCTGGCTGATTCAGGAGAACAGGTGCTGACTTTGGAAATCAGGAGAGGAATGATTCTGAACTTGTGGATGGTGAAGGGAGGCAGTTAGGAGGGCAAGGAAACCACTGACAGGCCCACCTGCCCCTTCCAGAGAAGTGATCTTTCTTTTTAGGGAGGTCAGCAAGAAAGATCCTGATGAAATAAAGATTTGCTTTTGGGCAACAAGGAGAAATTATTTGATCAAGAGAGAGGAGAAGATCTGACCCAGAAAATATCATGTAACTTGACTGTTGGGGAATTTTTGAGATGCTGGGGACTCCAGAGCATCCCTCACTGAACTTTCATGCTGGATATGTGCTTGCAGCAGCAGCTGGCTGCAGCACTGGGTATTCCTTCCCTGCAACAGCCCAGTGAAGAGCCTGGGCACAGACTCCTGCCCAGGCACAAACAGTGTATGCTGGGGAATAGGACATGGACCTGGAATGAACATCAATATTATTTTGTGATTGATCTCAATTTCAGATTTTCTTCATCTAAGGGAGATTTCATGGATGCTGCAAATAAAGGGAGACTCATGGGAAGTTTAATCACAACTTCTAAAACATGAATTAGCTCCCACTTTGGTGCTCTCTTCCCCTCCTCTTGGGATCAACCTCAAAGCTGGAGCCAGGAATTCAGGCAGGACCTCTGTGCCCTTGCCTCTTTCTCCAGGTCCTGTTGGAACGCCTTATCTTAAAATAGTCTGCGTGCAAACAGTGTCTGTTGGAACATGATGAATTTGTGCAGATGTATTTACCATCCTGAACTAGATTTTAAACAAATTGACATTTTAATATGCATTTATTCCTGTCGCATTAGAAAAACCTGCTGGTATTATGCCAGAATGTGATATATAATGATGCTGTTTAGCAGCAACTCTGTCATTTGCTGTTGTTGACAGTAAAATAAATTAACATAATAAACATAATTTGTTCAAAAACAGCTAAGTAAAAACAGATGGTTAAAATATTTTGGCAGGACCTGTTAGCCCAGGTTTGCATGTGTGTTTAGACATTAGTTCTGTTTGCAACATATGTTACATTTTTTCTTGATCCCATTTAATATGCAAATACACACCCTCTTCCACAGTTGTGTAAACAGGTCCTTTACAGCGTGAGCGATGGGGAGGGTGGGGGGAATCAGAGTTTTTTCTTTCTTTTCTGTGTCAGGACCACTCAGCTACGTCAGTGGGAAAGTAGCCATAGTGCTGTAAGAAACAAACAGGACAGAAGGTGGAGCATAACAACATACTTGTGTACTGACACAATGGATCTATTACTGGCTCCTGATACCTCCTTGTGTAAGATGCTGGTTTGTTGCTCGTGCTCCTGACCCCGCCAGAACGTGCTGTCCCCACTGGGCTCTGCAGCCTCCTGCTTACCTAATTCTCACCGCACTGGCCTGAACCCCGGCAGGATTAATGGTCACATCTAGTCCCATCCTTCCCTCCCTCATGTTTGTGAGGACAAATGTGAAAGAAACCAAGAAAAGAAAGAGAGAGAAAGCAAGCTGCTCTTTTAAAGAGAACCTGGCATTGGAATGGAACAAGCTGGGATGAAGTTCATCTTTTTAACTATTTCTAAGCTGTGGCTGGACCGATATAGGAATGTGAATACTATGAAATTCTTGCTAGGAGTTGCTGCTGTTAGTGTTCATGTTTAACATTTACAATAATGTTAATGGTTACTCTTCAAGGTTATGTGTCTGTGAGCCATTTTCACGGTATAGGGACATGGTTTAGTGGTGGCCTTGGCAGTGTTGAATTAACAGTTGGACTCAGGGATCATAGAGGTTTTATCAATCAAAATGATTTTATGATTTTATAGAAATTAAAGTAATCTTTGTGTTGCAAGAGAAACTAAGGGCATCATACCTGTAGCGAGCTACATATTTTATATAAATTGTATTTACATGCGTATGTGTACTTAATATGCCAGTTAAGATGCATCTTTTAAACCACAGCTCCAGAACAGAAGCAGTGTGGACTCACAGGAAAAACATGGACCATCAGTGCCTCTCAGTGCACAGCTGCTTCTGGAGAGCTTCGAGCCAGAAGGCAAAGGTGACCTTCAGTGCCCTCCTGAGAGAGCCCAGCACATGCTCATACCAGATCGCACCAGCCACACAGGGTGAGTTTTGTTAATATGTGGGCTAGAGAAAAAGATGGTAGTGCAGGGAGCGCCAGTGGTGTGAGCTCTCTCCTCGAAGTCAGTAGAAAACTGTGTACACTTCAGGGTTTAGTGCATATGCACACCTCAACACTAAGTGGCCTCAAATTGTCCCTCTCCCCAGTTTTGTAACCTTCTCCCTCTTTCTGTCTCACCTTACATTTCCAGAGGGAGAATGGCTGTTCATATCCCCTTCTCTGCTCATCGTCCCCAAAACCTTCCGCACCCCTCTGGAGATCTTCCTCCATTCCCTCCAAACTCCAGCAAATGTCAGTGCCTGTTTGTCTCTCCCCACACTGGCAGCTCTCCCCTCCTGCCCCACAACCCTGCCTTTTCAGCACTTCCCACCACCCTGGAGGGCAATGCTGGGGAAGTCTCTGGGACAGCTTTCTGCCTCTGGAGCAGAAGGGCGCAAGGGAGAGTGGTAATGATGCCACTACCTCACATACTGTTCATGCTGTACCTTAAAGCAGTGAATTACAGCATCCACATCATGAGTGCCCAGGGCCTCATCCTGCAGGGATGTCCAGGAAGCATGGGATGGTCTCCAGGGAGGTATGCAGTCCATCATCACAGAAATATGTGGCACAAGGGAGCATTTCCAGAAGGTCCTCAAAATGTCACTGTCCCTTCCTTGCCTGGCTCTACAACATATCTAATATAAAATATTATTTGTGAAACTTCCTTTTAATTGCTGTTTAATGGCTCCTAATATATTTTGAATAGGCATCTGCAAGTTCATTTTGACATTTATTAGAAGCCATTAGATATCCATTTAACGGTGATTTTATGACAAATGTCTGACATAGTTAAAAATGTGATGGTTGATAAATCATAATGTGATGTGCTTTTGAGCATCAGGGAATTAGACTGTTTCCAAATGTGACTGGTTTTGATGTTGTAAATTAAATTTTATTTCTAATTGAATTATGTTTGTGGGCTCTGAAAGTGAAGAGAATCTGAAGTAGAAGAGGTAGTGGGGAAGCAGAATCTGATGAGAGAAAACATGGTCAGTCAAACAAGTGCAAGTCCTGGTCACTTGATTTGGGTGAAGGGAGATGATATTTGGAATAACTTGCTTTTTAGAGGAATTATTTGATCTTTCCTACCAGTGTTCTAGCAAGCACTTCCCCCTGCATATTTGTTTATCACTTTTATTATTGTCTCACAGAGCATCACTCATTCTGGACCATCATCCCCTCGTGCCAAAGAAAGAACAAGTGTTTGTCCTGCTCAGGCAGTTTACAGCACAGGCAGGCCCGGGTCTGAGGGAACTGATAGAGAATTAGCATTATCAACAGCAAACACTGGTTTTCAGAAGGCTTTTCCTTGGCATCATGGCAGAAGAGATTTTTAGACACAACTGACAAATGTTTCAAGGAGGTTGAGATGATAAGTGGTAGAGGAAAGATCTGTGCAAACTAAGAACGGGTGATACAGGCTGCCAGGAGATCACTAAGCTACAGGGTTAAGGCAGATCACGGATGTGGTTACCAAAGGAAATCTCTGTCTCAAGCTGCATGGGATTCCCACATTCACATTAACATATGCACAAAGCAGAGGAGCAGAACCATAAGTATATCTCAGATTTCAAAGTGAGTACAAAACCTGCAGATGTGGGAAGAGATGCTTTCTGACAGACAGCCTCTGGCTTTAAGAAGAGAAAAAATTGCTAAGACCACTGTGCATGCCCTGATGGAAAACAGGACTTCTTGGAGATAAAGATACAAGTGAAAAGACATGGTGTCAGGCAAGGTCACCCGGGCCTCCAGAGGCAATAAAGAATCTGGATATAGTGGAGCGGACGATGCCTTTGGAATTCGTGATGTTTGGGATCAAAAAGATGAAGCAGCCCCGGGCTCTGATGCATCTCTGGGCTCGCCTGGCCTCACCCACTGCCAAAAGTAGAGTCAAGTGCTGACAATCCTGAGCTACTCTGCTGCTGGAGGGCTGAACCATCTCTGTCTGATGGCCTTGTGCCTAAGGCACTCATCCTGTCTGTCTAGTGACTGTGCCCATTGCCAAGTTCATTACACCCTCATGCAGTGGCACAGGTACAACAAAGAGCTGCCTAGAAAAAGTACCTGGTCAAGGGAGGTGATTTTCCTCCTCTACTCTGCCCTTGTGCACCTGGATATATACACTGGAGCACATGGAGTACTGCACCCAGGTTTGGGGATGCATCCAGGTCCTCAACACAAGAAAGACGTGGACCTATTGGAGCAGGTCCAGAGCGGAGCATAAAGATGGTCAGAGGCCTGGAGCACTGTCCTGGTTACAGGCAGGGAAGAATTAATTTCTCCTCAATACCTATTACACTGCTGTGTTTTGGATTCAGAATGAGAATGGTGTTGATCACACACTTATGTTTTGGTTTTTTTAAGTCCTGTTTATCCTAAGTCAAGGACCTTTTTTTCCTCCTTGTCACATGCTCTGCCAGTGAGGAGGTAAGCAAAAGAAACTGGGAGGGAGCATAGCTGGGACAGGTGACCCAAACTGATCTAAGGGGTATTCCACACCACAGAATGTCCTGCCCAGAATATAAAGTGCTGGGAGTTACCTGGAAGCACGGTCGATCTGGGTTCAGGAAGGGGGTCTGGCATTGGTCAGTGGGTGGTGAGCAATTGCACTGCGCATGTGTGTTTCTTTTTTATTATCATTATTATTATTAATTATCATTATTTATTATTTATTATTGTATTTTACTTAATTTTCAATTCTTGAGTTCTTCTTATGTCAACATACCAGTTTTACTTCTGTCCTCCTCATTTCACCAGGGGAGGATGCAGAGACAAGGGTTTCCCTGGTGAACGAGTGGCTTAATGGTGCTTAATTTCCATCTGGGCTTAAACCATGACAAAGCAGCTCTCCTGCAAAGAGGAGGCTGAGAAAGTTGGAACTTTTCAGCCTGATGAAGGGAAGGCTTCATCAGGGGAGACCTTATACCAACTTCCAGTACCTAAAGAGGGTTTCTAAAAAGGAGGGAAAGGGACTTTTTATATGGGCAGATAGTGCCAGGACAAGGGACAAACAAAATTCAGTTTTAAACTGAAAGAAGGCAGGTTTAGATTAGATGTTAGGAAGAAATTCTTTACTCAGAGGGTGATGAAGCATTGGAACGTGTTCCCAAAGAGGTCATAGATGCCCCATCCCTCCACCTCTGGAAGTATTCCAGGCCAGGTTGGATGGTGCTCTGAGCAACCTGATCAGTGAGTGGCATCCCTGCCCACGGCAGGGTGTTTGGAACTAGATGATTTTTAAGGTCCTTTCCAACCCAAACAATTCTATGATTCTATATACCCATGATACTGTCACAAACTACCTGTATGCAAGAGGTCTAAGAGCACCTTTGGAACAGCCACTCCCAAGTGCTCTGCCTTGCACTTGGACTGACCTGGGGAGTTTGCTCAAGGCAGCGGGCACATGTTAAACTTATACTTTAAACACCCTGCCAAAGTTCCTCCCCACCTGGTAGACAAGCCCTTAAGTGCTGAATGGCTCATTCCAGAACAGAGAGAAAGTAGAAGCAGACCCAAGCTGACCCCAAATTCCATCACCAAGCCCTCCTATCCTGTGGCTGGGTGAAGTCCAGCCCCATGTCACCAGCTTGCTGGTCTGCCCCCTGCTCCACCAGGCACAGAGCACCTCACAGTCCTCTACAGGCTCCTGTGCCTCTTCCTTGCCTTGTATGGAGATGCTCTGCACAAGGGAACTTGTCTTGGTTGTACTTCTCTGGTCTTTTTCTCCCTCTCTCTATCTGACTTCTCAGAGACAGAGGTGCTGGCCAAAGTTGAACACCATTCCAGGAGAGGAAATACCATTATACTGGCATCATGAGTGAGAGGGATCCTAGTGATGTATTAAAATGAAGCATTAGCCTGGGTACATCTGGGTTCTGTTCTCAGTCATGCTCCAGGTTTTCTCTGAAGTTTGGCCTGCTTATTCAGAGGCTCTACGCCACAGCCTCTTTCCCTGTGAAAATAGCTGTAATATTTTCCCTGCATCTTAAAGCTATTGGGGTTGTGAAAGACTTGGATACTTAGTGCAGACATAATTAAAAATGCAAGATAGGGTGGATTAATTACACCCCAAGCTTCTAGTAACAGAAGCCAAATATCTTGTTCTATGTTTTTATAAGGAAGAAATATGCGTTTGAACCATGCTGTGTCATGAGGCTCTGCTCCCCAGTGCTGAGGCATGGGAGCTGAAGCGGGGCTGGAGCTGGGAAAGCCATGGTGGAGAGAGCAGGGATGGGAGCTCCCCCCAGACCCGCACTGGGGTTGCGGGTGCTGCTGCTGTGATTTAGTTAAACATGAGGGTGTGACTCGACAAGCTGCTGAATGCTGGAGCTGCTGAGGGAGCCGGGCGCTGACTCCAGCCTGGCTTTATAACCAGCTCAGCACCAAACACCCTGCTCTGGTGTATGGGGCGGGTTTGGTTTTTTTGTTACATAGCCATGCACAGCCTTCATGCTCTCTCCACGCACGGATGAGTGTGCATGACTGCAACATGGCGTGACCTTCTTGGCCTTGTGGGGAAGGATGAAACCGGCTGCAGATTTGACACGTTGGGGTTAACCCCCGACTCACTGGCAGCTGATGGCAGCTCCAGCCTTGTTTCTTGTTTTGAGTAAAGAGAACAAAAAAACCCCAACCCTGTTTGATTTGTTTCTGTAATAGCAGCTGATCTGGATTGGGTTTTATCCAAGTCTTCATGTTGTTATGCGGTCCAATCCCCACAAAGGTATGAAAAAAAAAGAGATGAGACCCTTTAAAATATTGTAAAAACACTGTAAAAAGGCCTGCTTAAAATGTAAGAAATACTGAACTTCTGCCAGGGATTTTAGTATTTGAGCAAAAATTCAAATCCCTTTAAAAGATTTGTTGTATTATTGAGCAATTAAAAGTATCCTTAGTCAAATAACCAAAATCCCCCAGTTTTACTGTTTTGATAGCGAGTTGTCAAGCAAAAATAAAACAAAATATGCCAGTGTATGAGCAGCGGAGCTGAGCTCCTGCAGGAGGAAAAGCCCACAAGCAGACTGATGGCAGTGGTGTATCTCTCTCTTGTAGAAACATGACAATGTAGAGAAAAGAGAGGATAGGGGACCTCACTTGTGGTGTGTGTAAGAATTGGCCGAGCAGCAAAGCCCTTATTTTCTCTGGATAATTTTTTCCTAAGTGAGCAAATGCCTGCTATAGAAATGTCAAATATTTTCCAAGCAAGGTTCCAGGTAGAGAATGTTCACTTGCCTATCTGAGAAATCACTTAAAACTTCAAACTTCACAAACAGATGTCAGTGTTTTGAAGCTGCTTGACATTATTAAAGATGCAGGTGGCCCATTGGCACTACTGCCTTAACTCAGCAGCGATGGCCATTGCCTGGAGGTGCAGTATCTCATCACTCTTCCCAAAACTCTGGTCACGCTCAGTGAGAAAAACCAGGCTAAGATGAACTATAAATCTCAAAATACATATTTTTAGTAAAAATTACGTGTGAAGTCCGATTAAAAAAATTATAATAATATTGATGTTACTGGTGTGTATGTCATTTTTCATGTGTAACAGGAAACACACCAGATCTTTCATGTTAACTTAGGCCAAACCCAGCAGACTGTGAAACTCTATAGAGAAGAAAGGGATTAAAAAATTGCAGTTTTGTCTCCAGCCTCCTGTTTTCTTGCTGCTCTCAGATTTCCCCAGGTGTCTCCTCATTTTCATCAGCTTCCAGCCGCCAGGACCTTGACATCTAATATGTTTTTAGAGTGCATTGCATCTAAATGGCCAGTACTCAATGGCCAAAACATGCCTGATGAAGACAGCCTTGCAGGGTCTTGTCTCTATGTCTGGCCCAGTCCTGCAATGTGTTCAATATCCTCAAATCCCCTCTCACTGGCACTCTGCTGCAGTGGCTCTAAGAATCACAGCACAGTTTGGGTTGGAAGGACCTTTGGAGATCAGCTAGTGTAACCCTCCTGCCATAAGCCAGGACATCTTTCACTAGATCAGGTTGCTCAAAGCCTCATCCAACCTGACCGTGTACACTTCCAGGGACAAGGCATCTACAACTTCTCTGGGCAACCTGTTCCACCCTCATCATAGAAAGTTTCATCCTGATGTCCAGCCTAAACCCTCCCTCTTACTGTTCAAAACTGTTGCTCCTTGTGCAGTCACTACAGGTCCCTCTTCTCTGGTGGCAGCAGCTTTGCTTCTGGCTGCCTCTCACAATACTGGGAAAGGGAGCATGGCAGAAAGTAATGTCCAAAGGAGCATTAATTCCCTTCCCCTGGGCCTCTGGAGCACCTACCAACAAGGCTGAACTCCTGCTCCCCCGATCAGTGACGCTCTGACGAAGCAGAGCTGGGGTAGAAGTTCTTTACAATTTCTATACCTGCAGTTACACTTAGAACAGCTCCTGGTGTCTCTAAAACCAGGCTTGATGGGGTGATGGGTTTGTTTGGATTTTTTTTGCTTGTTTTCTTGTGAGTTTTTTTTAAAGTGTGAGTCCTTTATATCTGAGGTACAAATGTTTGTAGGGCAGCAGGAGCTGCAGTGGGACCATGTCTGTGTCTAGCCGATATCAGGTGAGGTAGATACCTGCTTGCCCTCTGCTGCCTGCATAGGACACTGCTGCTTGGCCTGCAAATGAAGGTGGCCCGAAAGGGAGAAATCAGTGTGTGTGTGCTGGGTCAGCTTCACACCAGGTGACAGCTAAAGGACTGGAACTTTTCTAGCTAGAGAGGCACTTTCCTCAGAATTTATTTTTTCAGGCTTTTGGGCCAGTGGAACTGGAAAGGACTGCTACAGGAATAATGCCAGGAGAAGCTCTGGAAAGCACAGTCGGGTCCCATAGGTTTAATGTGAACCTTCTCAAACTGTGTGAATTTGGCAAGTTGAGTTTCCAAGTTCATCTGGTTGAGATGCTGACGAATCAAAGAGAGAAATCTCCTTTTCACTTGAGTCCAGGTGGAGCAAGATAACTTGTTCTGGCAGCCTTTCTGTGTCCCAGAAATCTGCAATGATATATGCTGAAGTGTGTGCTCCTACCCTACGGGGCAGAGTTCACATCTGCAATAAACTTGTATAGCCTAAACCATGCCCAGAACAAGATAGTGCTTTTCAAAAGAAGCTGGCAAGTTCTTACCATAGCCTTCAGCAGTTGCAGTTCAGCCAGCTGATTTAATAAAGGACTTCAGTATACGTTCTGCTTCCAAAAAACTAGATTTCCCTTACTGTCCAAAAAACAACAATCAACTTAGGGGAAAAAAATAAGTTTGCAAATATGATTGTTTCCTTCAAACTGTGTGTTAGGCTGCTTTCCTGCTCAGCTGGCACTGCTTTGAAATGTACATGTGAGTATTTAACATGCTAATTAAATGCCTCGTGTCACACATGCGCTGCCCCCATTCAGCACTTATTTGAGAGCTCTCCAAGGAGCCTGTGTCCGGGTCTGCACTGCAGCAGCACCGCTGCCCACGACGGCCCCAGCCTCAGGACAATGAGCAGCAAGACCCAGTCACGGTCACCACCAGGTTCCCTCCGTTTCCCTAAGATATGTCTGGTGCAGCAGAAAATGAGAACTGAAGTAGAAACACTAACACTTTGCTTTTCTTTGGGGAAAACACAGCTCCTTGGTAGTATCCTGGAAAAGCAGTTCATGTATGGGATACTCAGAAACGCTGAGCAGCTCTTTCACACATAATAAAATATTATAATGATTTATTACATGAGAAACCTTTTGATTATATTTCATGAACTTCCATTATATTAGTTTATTAGAAGAGAGACAGTCCTCATTAAAATAATTTCCAGAATTAAACTAGAAACATTATTAGACATATTTGGGGGTATAAAAGTCTCATCTATGGGCAAGGCATATATTTTTCTGAATGTGAAAGTACAAAGATCCTTTCAAATGTGAGGAAGGTGACAGATAGCAAAAGTACAGTTTTCCAAACTGTAATTTTAGCTCAGATCAAAGCTTATTTTCAGGCTGTGCATTATTTCTGTGAGCAATCTTAGAGATAAGAAATATTTTAGATAAGGTTTGGAAGCAACTAGGTAAAAAATCCCGAGTTTGTAGTAGCTGCTTACTGAAGTCTGCAGTCTGAAAATAAGGGAAGGAAGGGTTTTGTCCCAGAGAAGCTGAGTGACAGCTTTGTTGTGCTTGGCTTTCAGATCACCTCGGGCTTCTCTCAGAACAGTTTATTTTCCACTTTACTGTGTATTTATTAAATGGATTGAGTGATGCATTATAAAACCTGGAAACACAGCAGCAAAATCCATTTTCCTCATGTTTCACTGATCACCAGCAGCACAAAAGCCTTGGCACAGCTCATCAGCAGAGCACAGGTGAGTTTCAGACACGTTTCCTTCCCAAGTCACACAAGAAAACTTACTGAAATGTTCATGTGCTTGTGTTAGACTGGACAGCCTGACAACTCTGCTTAACAACATGAGAGGAGTTTAACGTAATTTAAAGCTACTTTGATCACTAATCTCATAATAAAGAAAGTTGTGGGCTTTTTCTACTTCCTCAACTCCCACCAATTTCATTGTCCATTGATGTCAATAGGAATGAGCATCCTGGGTGTGCAGTGGCAAGTCTGAAATTTTAATGAGCCAAAATACAGGGTCTGAGCAGCACTGAATACCCTGGCCTCTACAGATTACACAGATTTAGAGGAATGGAAGAGGAAGAGAGAGACAGAGTGGGAAAAAAAGGCTCTTTTCTGCCTAGCTTCATACTGACTGGAATGGAGAGAGCCGTCGGCAGGTGATAGGATTTCATCCAAGTCCTGATTTTTTTCCTTTAAAATGTCGATACAAGAGAGAGCTTCCAAAGGGTCTGAATAAACATGATGTGAAAAATTGTGCCTCACTTCTACTGTGAAGAAAAATTAGCAGTAGAACAGAAGTGCCCCTTCCCTGGTTTGATTGTTGCTGCAATCCCAGGAATTAATTACAGCTTGGTCACCAGGTAGCTGGCCAACAAACACTCCCAGTACGTTGCATGTTAACTTTCAGGAAGAATGCAGTGTGGGATGAAGTCACCTCACCACCACCAGCATGCTGCCAGTGACACAGGTGATAGCTGAGTGCAGTTAACTATCCCTTTTACGTCCTCTGGGCCATCCTCCACAAAACCCACACAAAGCAGGATGTCACATCTCCTTCGCTGTACAAGCAAGGAAAGTTGCAGACTATGACGAGCAATGTTCTTCGCTATTGTGGAAAAAAGAGTCTTGTTACCTATTTTTGTACTCACATTCATCACCTTGCTTAAAATCCCTACCAGAAGCAAGTTTTTCTTTTCTACAGAACAACAAGCCTCACAGCAAAAGACCTGGAGGTAAAGGACCTACCTTATCCATTTCTCCTTTGCTGAACTGCCCCAACAGCACATGGCCTTGTCTTCTTTTTCTGCCTGGAGCAGTCTTGTGTACACCAGTCAGATCTCCACCCCTCCTTTGGGAAACCACCTTCTATTACTTTGTACCTGTGTCCTTGCATAAAACACATTTTTCCCTGTCCATAAACTTACCCCATTACATGTAATCTTATCCTACATGAGCCACACTTGGCATTTATTGCCTTCAAATACTTGCAGAAGGTTATCATATCCTCCTCCTTTAGTCACTATTTGGAAGTTGTTTATGCCGAATTCTTTCAGGCTTTTCTCATCCAGCTGTTCCCTCCCACCTCTCATCTGATGTGGTGCTCTCTGAAAGCCTTCAGTCTGTCCGCATCACCCCAGGCCTGGGGTGCACAGTAACGATGGCAGCAGCCCTGCTGCAGCCCCAGCAGACCCCACTCTGCGCTGAGATAATTCAGTGGGCAGCCCCAAATCACACGGGCTTGTCCTGGCCCATGGTGCAGCAGCGGCTGCTAATTGATGTTCCCGCTTTCCAGGTTTCTCTTTCCTACTGAGCAGTAGTGTTTCAGACTATTTTCCAAAATTCATTAACTTTGGTTTTCTCAGGCACAGTCTAATTTGATTATTTCCTGCACATATTTCCAACCTCTCCAGCTTCCCCCATATTATTGCTACATCCTCCCTCATTTGCTTTTGACTGCTTGGGCCAAATTACAGCAAAAGTAGATATGAGCCAGGATGTGTATCCAGGCTCTCTGCCAGCCATTTTGCAAAAAAATCACCCAGGCCACAAGATCTCACCTCTCACAAGTCATAGTGACAAACCCTGAGTTAGCAAACAGCTTCACTTTTTCCAGCCCCCCTGGTTACAGGGGCAGGGTCAGCAGCGGTCGCCAGCTGACCCATGTGGTTACAGGGCCTTGAAGGTTTCCATCTCCTTCAGTGACACTTAGGTCCTCAGGGGAGATCATCAGGTATTATTTCCAAGCAATTATTTGAGGTTAGACGCAAAAATGGATGCGTCCTGATTTTCAGATGCCAAGTGCTTATAGTTTCAGCCAGAGATTTTGGCCACTGTGCTACCTAAGGAATGATTTCTGGGCATGATCTGACCAAGAGTGGAAAGGTTCACCACCTCTGAATTTCACCTTCAAAATTGCTTTTGTGTAGGTGAATGAATCTTAGCAATTTGGGAATTGTTTGCATGAGTGCATGCATGTGTGTGTGTGTGTGTTTGTATGTATTTCAGTTTTGGAGGCAGAGACCAGGCAGAGGAACATCAGTATTCCGTGAGAGCACAGGGACTGAAGGAGCGATGACAAGGGTCACTGGAGGTCTGTGGCCTTACTTGGGAGTGGGGTGCCTGTGCTTCAGCCAGCAAGCTGTTGCACATTTTCCCTCTTCAGAAATAGCCTGAATCATCTCATACCTACATAACCTGTTTTCCAAGAGGTGACCTGCTTTCCTGAATCCAACCATTTAATCAAACCAGGCTTTATTTCTGTTTTAGTTCTTTATGTAAAGTTACTCCTGGTTCATGAACGCTTTCAGCAGCTGTTCATGGCCTTTTATCATTGCACTGCTCAAATTCCTTGGGGCGTTTTCCCACTCAATGACTGAGGCATCATGTCTGCTGGCACAAAGTGAGTGCCCCTAACTGCACCACCTCAGTTGTTAGAAAAGGGGCTCTTCAGCAGGAAACTGCTTACATTTCACTAGATCAAACATGACTCTGCAAAACAGTATTTACCAAGTCAGACTGAATCCATGCAGCATTCCCAGTACCCAGCTGCCTGATACTGGGCAGGCAGGGTCAGTTCCATGGAGCAGCTGATGGGATGTAGCCCACAGACCCTTAATACCCAGCACTGAAATGCCTGGTAAATGACACAGAAGTCACCGGCCCAACTTCCCCTGCATAAGCCTGGTTCCCTCCACTCTCCGCCTGCCCCAGCAGACTGACATCAGATGGTCAGAAGATGACCTGGAAGGTAATGACTCTGAAGCCTGTCAGGTCAGACATTACCCCCAAAGCTCTCCTTAGCTGCTTAACGGTTTTATGGGGCAAAGGCAAGATAGTGCTGCCTCCACCAGCCTAATCACAGCCAGGTCTGGCGTTTCTTGTGCAGAGGACATTAGTGGAGACCCCTGTGCCTTGGGGTCCCTCAGGGAGGGGAGGAAGACATCCTGCACAGCTCTAGGCAGGAATCTGAGGAGTCCTGCTGCAATGGCAAGGGCTTAGGGCAGACATCCCATGCAGAGCCCTGGGTTACTGGGAAAACTTAAACACCCCTGGATTCCAGTGGTGGGATTCCTCTCTCCTCGCTCTCTAGTGGAGCCATGGGCTCCTTTACAGTTAGTACTGTAAGGGAAAAACCTTTTGAATACAATACACCTGATGATATGCCTGCTGCCTTTTGGATGAGGTGACTCCAGTCCTGGAATCCAGCAGCTGAAACAAATAGAGTTCTGCTGACTATAGATCTGAGCAGAGGTAATTGATTTCCCAAACTTTCCCTTAGCCGCTGTGTGGAGCCATGAGGTGGATTCAGATGCAAGATGCTCTGCAAGTCTGGTGGCTGAAAACGGATAAAAGGAAGAATGGGCAGGCAGGGTACTGCAGTGGGCACAGTGACAAAGCCATTTATAGCTGCTCCCATGCCCTCCCTTAGCTTGCCCATTCCTGGCCATCTCCTCTTGAGATGGAGGCAGGAGCAAAAGCTGAGGAACTACTGCGGCTTCAGCCTTAGTAAGTGCTACAAAAAGTAAGGAAGGGGGACTTCGAATGACGTAACTTTCTTGGCCCTCAAACTGTCTGTGCTTACCCAGCACCAGAATCGGGAAAAGCAGCCCAGAGGCATCCCAGTTGGTGGGCTGGGAACTAGTGCAGGCCCCCTGATGTCAGTGCAGTGCTGTGCCCAAGCTAACAAACCCACGGCTTATTAGCTCAGGTGCAATGCCAGGCACTGAGTCAGTACTGCCATCAGACCCACTGCTATGTCTGTGCAACACCACGCTGCACCTCGTGTTGTTACCAACTCTCTGTTCATGGGCAGCCCTGGGCTGCTGCCTGGCTTGGGGTGTGCGGGGCTCATAACCACTACCTTGCTTCACGCCAAATGTGCTAGACCCACCTCCCTCCCCACGAAAAAGTCATAGAAGTCAGAGGGAAGAACGTCGAAGCTCGTTTTGGTCGCTCAATCGGATCTATGCTTTGGAAGTGAGCAAGGAAACTGCCAACAACCATCTGTCACAAGTAGTTCACCCTTACTCTACTAGTTCCCATGCCTTGGAAAACTGTCCTTTCCTTCTCACTTGATATTAGAGACTGCCTGACTCCTCCTAGGTATCCAAATGTGTCCTACAGGTTGAAATTGTGTGGTCCCAAAATGCTTTCAAGAGACATGATGTATGCAGGTAACTAACACTCACAGTCACTGTGTAGTGGGGGAAGAAGGCTGCTGTTGGTTAGCCCATTTAGCCCATCCTAACAGCATTCCCATTGCAAGGTAAAAAACACTTGAGTATTCAGCACACAAAGTGCTTAAAATAATAGGGGTTTTTGTGGGGGGTGGTGGTGTGAGGATAAGAGAGGTGGTTTCTCTGCAAACTGCTGCACTGTGATCTGCCTGAATATTTCAGCAGCTGAATAAAAGCCCCCCCCCAACTCTTCTGCATCTGAGTACCCAAATAAGGGTGTATGTATTCAGCACAAGCACAGCTCTAAACCCAAGTCCCAAACATGAGCAGGTGCTTCTCCCTCTCTTTTCATCATCTGAGCATGGCTGATGTCTCCTGCCAATTTTAAAGGCAAGTGAATACAATGGTGATGGGGGCGAAGCAGCTGGGGGAGCGGCAGGAAGGGGGCACGGAGGGGGCCCTGCTTGGCAAGGTGAGCGGTGCCTGCTGGGGTGGTGGGCGGCCCTGCCAGCTCTCTTTGTGCAGCTCTGTCAGGGCAATTTGGGAAGGAAGAGGCAACAACAAGCGAGGGAGTTCAAAGTGAAGCCACAGAGGCCAGCGAGTCATGGCTGATCTGTGCCAGCTGCAAGCTGCTACTCCTCTAGTCAATGTGCCAACTATTTTGCTGGAGTAGGGAAGAACCACTAGAAGTATGTGTGAGTTTGCTGTTGGTGGGGCTGGAGGTGGGCGATGTGGATCTTTCTTAACTGACACATAGCCATCGCAAATTCCCTAGCAGCTGGCATTTGGGATGTGCCTCCGTGCACAGCCGCAGCCTGGTTGGCCCAAACTACTGGGTCCTAAAAGAGAGGGAAAGAGTAGCTATGCTCTCCACACTTACTCCAGAGCAAGGAAAGCCACAAAACCCTGGGTGTGCCAGGAAGTCATTCCCAGAGCTGCCACATGAAACAGGACCTCACCATTGGCTTGCTTAGACCACCTACCAGATAATCAGCTGTCAGGGAAAATGCTCAGCCCCAAAACTGCCCCTGCTGAAGTGCCAGTGACAGCCTGGACTCAGTCTTCTTCCTTCTCCTTTGTACCCTGTGCCATAGTCCCCATGGGGCCACTACGTTTCTCATGCCCAAAGTACAGTTTTGCCCTTTTCGTGTGCTTCTGGATGGAGGAACGTGGTTCACGCCAACGACAGCCCTCCTCCCCAGGCTGGGATACGCCTGCGTGGGGAGAAGGTTGGGTCAGGACAGGTCTGACACCCCGGTGGGATGTCAGGGGGGCAAATGTGGCTGCTAAAGGCTTTTGGTGAGGGGTTCGTGCAGCGGGGCAATGCCCTTTGACAGTGCAGTGCCCGGGTCACACGGCGGCCAGGGCCGGGCTGTGGGACTGCTCTGCCACCCTGCCGCCCTGGGGTCGAGCCAGGCACGGAGACCAGTGCACGCAGCCGTGAACTGGCACAGGAGAAGGCCCCCTTGGGAAGGCAGTGGCAGCCGGCAGGCCCTGTTTGCGCCGCAGGGCAGAGCTGTGACTGGGGCTGGTGCCACCAAGCTCGCCGGGGCCGTGTGGCGATGGCCGCTGTGCCGGGGCCGGTCCCACCAGTCTCGCCGGGGCCGTCTGGCGATGGCCGCTGTGCCGGGGCCGGTCCCACCAGTCTCGCCGGGGCCGTCTGGCGATGGCCGCTGTGCCGGGCCCGCCGGGCCTCTCCGAGCCCAGCGAGGGCAGCCCGGGCCCGCGGGCGGCGGCGCGGCGCCCCCTGCCGGCCGCGGGGCCACATAACGGCGGCGCCCGGGAGGGAAGGGAGGAAGGCGGGAGAAAGGGAGAGTCGGGGCCGGGCGGAGGCGGCCCGCGGGGTTAACGCCGGCCCAGAAATTGCTTCCACGGCCCATGGGGCGGCATGAGGGGAAAGGTAGCGCACAGCCCGAGCGAGCGGCTGCTCAGCCCTGCAGCACGGACCCCCCGCGCTGCGGCGAGACGCGCTCGGTCCACCCGAGGAGCGGGCGGCTGCGTGTCCCTGCCCCAGCCCTGCACCGGCGCTTGTACGCGCCCGGCCAGATGGAGGGCACCCTGTGAAGTGCCCTGCGGCAACGCAACAACCTGCGTCCAGCTCAGGTTCGGCCAGAGGAGGGGGTGAGCCTCGACACGCAGGGGGTGATGCTCTCACGGCATGCAGGTACCAGGCATCCCGGAGTGAGCAGAGGTGGGAACGGGGCAGCAGCACAGCGCCCTGCCTGCCTGCGTTACCTTGGGGCACAGGAGGCACAGCGTGCGCGCTGGGTGCAGTGCAGCAGCCGCTCATCTGCCCAGGCATCTGCCCTCGCAAGACCCGACGGCCGTGACTCCTGTGATGCAGCATGAACACGGGACAAGGACAAGCTCCCGTTAAACTCAAACAAGGCTGGCAGCCTTCAGCCACTTCGTAATATAAAATGAAAGGACTTTTAATCACTCTGTTCTGGCACTTTTCCAATGGTTTTTCCTCATCTCTTCCCTCCTAAGAAGGCTCAGTCATTATCCCATCTACCAGGACAGTTTCTTTATTAGCATAGGTCCTCTACCAGCCTTTCCTGGGCTCTGGCTACTTTCCCACACATGGCTCAATCCCTTCTTTTGGAAAACGCTGCTTTAAAGGTTTTCTAACTCTTCTGGAAGAGTTTGGCTAAAAAAGGGGAGGGCTTCAGAAAGAACCAACCCATAAGAGATCCCTCCTGTGGCAGAGCGGGGCGGCCGCATGCACGTGTGCTTCCAGGAGTGCCACTTCCGCACTGCGTTGTGTTTGATGAGGACCATCTCATTCTAGAGATAGAACATGGAAGCAAATCTGCTGCTACCAGGCTCTCACAGACCACTGCCTCTTCTGTGTCATCAGAAATGAGGCAGATGTGCTAAGATCCTCAAAATACAAAACTGCATATTCTTGTAGCACTTGGTCTTACAGTGTATGAACATCAACAAGTGAGGTGTGTTGGGGCAGGTGGTGTCTTATTTGTCCAACCAATATGGGCTCTTCATAAACCTCACCTTATGGAGTCTTTGCATATATTTTAAAGACAAACTGTAGATCTTCTACAGTGGCATCTGTCCAAACTGGTACCAAGACCAGTGGTGGTTCCAGAGGATCTTATCTTCACAGGTCATTCGTGAAGGGCTCCAACTTGTCCCTCTGTTGCGCAGACTCAGGATTTTCAAATTCATTCTGGTTACTGCCCTGTGTAATTTTGGTTGGACCTTCTATGCTTCGAGTCACTTCCAGCCTTCAGTCCTGTGTCTGTTACTGCAGAGATTGTCTTGGAAGTCTTTGCTCATCCAGCAGCCATGTTTTGGCAGAATGCATGGCTCTATCTAAAACAAAAAGCATTGCAAAAATTAAGTCTGTTTTGCTGGAAATATTAGTAGTAAAGTAGCTTCTGGATAAAGTCAAAACCTCAAACTATTTCTGGTAGTTTTCCTTTTGTGAAATGTTCAACCTTCCTTAGTATTTATTGCACTGGTGCGGTGCAGTGTGGTTCTGCTTCTGGTTTGCAGCCAAATTTTGAAAATCTTTTCTGAAATAGAGAATCATATTTCCCAGATTACTAATGGACCACTTGGAAAGAACTGGGGTGGTGGTGATGGGGTGGGGTGTAGGGGGAAAGACGCCCCCTACAACTGTGCAGCAAGGTACCAGCAGTCATATTCCTCAAATACAAAAGTTAGAATTGTTTAAAAAAACACCCACATATTTAAATTGTAAAACTTCAGTGAAATGAGGGTAGCAGTCAGAGTTGGAAAAAGAAAAAGCATTAGAACTAGCAGAGATTTTACTTGGAAATGACTTACATAAATGACTTAAGTTCAAAAACAGCTTTAGAAGTGAAACGATAAAATACTGCCTGGGCCCCTGTAGATAAACCAAGCCAAATCAATTACTTTTCTGTCTATAAGTCATGACCACTTTATAAAGTATAGAGTGAGCAAACAGAGGCTCTAATAATGAAGTGTTACCACTTCAACAACATTATTATATACAGCATCCAATTTTGGGAGTAGGAAGCAGGTGCCTTTCCTCACAGGCAGTTGCCATGACCAAAGAGTAGTGATTGTATTGAGGTTATGATATGTTTACTGGCTGCATAAAGACAATTAATAGCCACACGTGCAAACAGTTAACAGTTCATACAGTACATTTCTAAATTAAAGGAATTAAATATCAGTGTTCTGCTACCAAGCACAAGTGGCTCAGCAATTGCCACTGGAAAATGAATGTGCTGGTTAGCACAGCCTGGAACACACACAGGCTGCAGAGGGAGATAGGGGAGTGTAAAATTGGAGCTGAACAGGTATCAGTTAGTAAAATAGCAAATGGGGTCACTACAGATTGCTTTCTCCTGACTTCCCTTGCTCTTTCAGCAGTGCATGCACTCTAGGACTTTTCTCTGGTTCAGTAACTTGGTAAATCCACGGGCAGGTCCCTGCAGAGCAGAAGTTTGGGGTGGTTTAGGTAAGGTTTGCAGCTGTGGTACAGGCAGCCCCTCAAGGCCCCTTCCAGCTTGGCTGGCTTGGTAGAGCCGGAAGTGTAGAAATGCACAGCTGCAAGGGTTGGCCAGCATGGGGCCTGGACTGTGTGTGTGCAGACACATGTAGCAGAGCCAAGGACCTCAGGTGCACAGTCAGTACCTTTTATCATCAATCTCTACAACTGAATCATCTTATGTTTGAATAGATAAAGGAGAGTTTTCTTCATATACCCCAGTTCCTTACTGTAATGAAAAAGCAGAAAATGAATCTGTTTCTTTTACATAAATACCGTATTTTAGCAACAGAATATAAGAAGTTTGCCCAGAGTCTGGTCCTTGCTGTGAAAATACATTCTGTGCCAGTCCAAGAGGCTACACTGAGCAGGAGTGATTTACAAAGCTTTGTAGAAGTGGCACTCTGTTGCCAAGAGGGCAACTGTCAGTGGATCGGGACTGCGTGTGGACATGTCATGGGGCTGCCCTTATGACTGTGGCTGTAGTAACAAGATGGGGACATCTTTGCCCCTTGGGTTTTACATCCTTGTGAAGAGCACAAGATTTGACATGAAAATGTGAAGATGCAGTCCCTGCTGCTGATCTCATGTGCCTGCTGCCTTGGCACTTGGGCACACTGAACCAATTCTCTAAGGAGTAAAATGCAGGGAGCACCCAAAGGCAAGGTATCCTAGCTGCAGGAAAGATGATGGTGTGCACAGTGTATGGTGCTCCCTCTTTTCCACCATTCCTCTGAAATATGCTGCACTTTAGGAGGAGCACAGAGATGATGATTTACTTAGCTTCAGCTCTAGAGCATGCAGCATTATGGGTTGGTTGGAGTTGCTTCTTCAGTGGCTTTCCAGCTCTTGGAATAGTCCCCACATGACTGGCTCCCAGCCCACACTACTCTCGGTGACCCCAGAACACAAAGATCTGTGGAAGAGGACTGTCCTACCCGTGAGAAAAGGCTGCTGAATGGCTGGTGAAATACTGCCATATGGCTGTGCATTCCCCACATCTTCCCCCGAGTCTCACAAACTGGGAAATCCCACATGAAACATTCTTAATACAGACCAGATCTTGGGGCTGCCAAACAGAGTTTAAGACCACCTGTGAGTCACAGAACAAGTGGCTTCATCCCTTTTCTTCTAGGATTGGTTGTGTTTGCCACTTGGTTATTTGGGCTGTGCTTTTGTCCATGGACAGGTTTTGCTCTTGTTCACCTCCAAGTTCAGAAGTCAGTGCCCAGAAAAATACTGCTAGCAAGAAGCCAGTACAACACACACAGAGCTTAATGTGAAGGTAAAAATCTTATTAAAATATTTTATTATTATTATAGGACCAGGATAGTTGAATTAAGATAGAGGAAAACTAACACTGTGACAGCACCGTCCCACAGGTTTCAACAGAAGTTATCCACATAGCCAGTATGAATGAGGAAACTGCACTGACTCTCTAGGCTGTTCTTAGTGCAGTTTTAGCTACTACCTCACCTCGATGGCAGCAGGAGTTACAATTAGCTATTACTCTTGGATTAGCTGTTCTTCCAAGTGCTCCTCTTAGTCCACCAATCAAATTGCATGAAAACAACACAAATCAGCATTAATCTTACAGGGTATATTCATATGAGAGCAGAGGAGGGAAAACGAATCTGGCATTTCAAGCACTGCACCCCAAATCCATCCATCCCCATCAGTTCAGTCCAATCTCAGGAAGGAAGTTAAAAGTGTTCATCTACCTGGGGAAGCATCTCAAGCTTGTATGGCCAACCCCATGCTGCTGCCCTGTGAAAAGGAGTGTCCCCAGAGCCAGTACTGACTAGCTGAGCACAATCCTTACCCTGTGCCCAAAAGGGAATTCCCTTCCACTGGTAGCATCAGCTGTTGGCTACCAGTGTCATACTGGGAATGCATCAGGTGCACTAGGGTCTCAGTGGAAAGCAGGCACTTTGGAGAATATTACCGAGCTATTTCTCCCTATCTACTACTTGATCCAAAAGGGAAACACTGACTGGGAGTTAGAAGCAGAGACTGGTCAAACTGTTCTTCCCCATAGTGCAGCCAAGCATGGTTGACTCGTGTGGGAAGCCTGTCCCACCAGCCAAAACCTCTATCCCAGCAGGGCTGTGCAAACACTGAGACTCACCACAGCAACCTGCCACTGCCCCTTTCCACGAAAGCACCACAGGCTTTTAGAGGAGCCCAGAATCAGCTTTCACCAGCTCTGCACATGGGTCTACAACTCCTCCTCAGGTAAGGTAGCTGTTTGGGAGACTGGTGGGACAGTGGTGCACAGAAGAAAGTTCTCCCAAATGATTAGTTTTGGTTTTTTCTCCTTTTACCTACCTCCCATTTTCTCTCCTCTTCTGGATGAAGCATACAGGCAGCAGATTTTTCAGACATAATGTTTTATTTGCTGTTTTGGCATACTAATGTATTCATGTTTCCAGCCCATTTCACTGCTAACAAATCCTTATGTGTGCAGGAATAACTGTGTAATCAAAGAACAATACTTTTAAGAGTCAGGATGCGGCAGTTTAAAACCATAGGAGATAATAATCATGGCTCAATGCCTGAAAGCTATGGGATTGACAGAAACACAGAATGCCGTGTTCAAGGTGCTACCTTTTTCATGTGCAGACTCCCTACAGCAGAAACTTTGCCTAGACGTGGAGTTCTTGGGTGTCTATTTGAAACAAGCAGAGAATACCAGGTAACCCAGGCAAGCAACCAAACTAACCCTCTCCCCCTATCCAGACAAGACATGTTTCAGCTCTATTGCCTGTGCAGGGCTCTAAAACCAGTTCAAGACTATTTTAATGGCCCTTTGTAATTTCCAACCATACATGGCATCCCTATAGTGGGGAGAGAAGGTAGCTGAAAATTAAAGCATAATCTACAGGTCTATCTAAGGCCTTACACTGACTTGCTTTCTGTTGTCAGCTTCATATTTCAGGAAAGCATTTTGATAAGTATATAATGGGTAATAAAGTATTTTCTGCAAAAGCTTTCCTAGGCAATGTTATGAGCAAAGCACCCAAGTAGAAAGTTGGGTTCTGTGTCCTGCTTCATGGAAGTGGGCCATTAGATAAGAAATTGTGTAAAATTTACAGGAACTCTGAGATCTGACAACAGCGAATTGTTTCACTGCCTGTGGCTCCCTTGCCATCTCTTCTTGTCTTTCAGCTGAGATTCTAAAGGCTTTAGAGGTGGGTGAATGTTGCCCTTCAGCAGCACTTGAAGGACTGACAATGTTTTCAAGAAACAAAAGCAAATGATACTACCCTGCCAGAGGGAAAAACAAGGTCAATCATGCTATGCAAATCAGCTCTCTGCTGGAGAGAAAAATCAAAACAGAAGAACCTGCTACCCTCATTGTACAGACTGAATATAAATAATCAAAATCTAATTCCTGCTTGATTTTATCACCAGAGAGGGTGAAAGAGGAAAATATAAAGGTGCAAAAATACTTAGATGAATACAACAGTGACTCTGGAAACCTCTCAGTGCTTGAAAAATAAACTTGTCACTACAAAGCCCTGTATTTTCAAACTAACAGTGTATCCCATGCAGAAGGCAGCTGAGAACCTCTGAGGAACTGGCATCTAAACAGCTTTTTGCTGGCATCTACGTAAGAAGCATTCTGGCTCTGAATACTGTTCCTAACATTTTTTTGGGTTATTTCATTTCAGTTCTTGACAGAAACCAGTACATGAAAGGAAATACTCCAGTGCTGAAAACTGACCTGTAATATCTCACGTCAGGTGAACAGTACTTGCGTATTTCAAAGTTTTTAATTCATTTACTTAAAAGCTTGGTTACAACTTACAAACCCATCTATCACTTTAACTATGGAGCAATACTTACTGCAGATCTTGTGGAAATCCACACCTCACACATTTAAAAATCTCAATTCAAGTCCCTTGGCCTAGGAGAATGACAAGAGCAGCGCCAGGCACCACCCCAAGCCAGGAGCAGCTCTGAATGCCTGCAGGGCAGAAGGAAAGCTACGCAGCCAGGAATGAAAATGTGAAACCCACAAGGCTACCAGAGGAGAACCACACAGCTTACTATAGAAATGCCAAATGCCTGAAAAACATTTCAAACAATAGCAAATACTTACTCAATGATTCTATTCAATGTCCTAATTAACTGAGTAAAACCAATTTTGACTTCAGTGCTTATTGAAAAAATGGACACAATGCTTATTTTCAGTTCAAATTTTACTCCCAATTGCACGAAGGTTGAAAAGATTTTTTCAAATTTTGAAAAGCAGCATAATAATTTTGGTTTCATATATAAAACAGGGAAACCCAAAAGATACAGGAGTTGAGTGACACAATTCCAACATTCAGCATTAAAGTGTTGCCCAACTTAATTTTATCTCATACATTGATTATTTTCTATATTATCTGCTTCTCAAATTATAACTCTGTACAATACCCACAGACATCTAAGGTTAAAATATTTTGAGAAAATGTTATGGAAGGTTCCAATGACCTAGTACAGATTACAGTACAAGTTATTGACAAGTCAGAGCATTGCTACGAGTTTATTCAGAAGCTTTTACTTTCGGTTCTTATATCACAAAAGACATGTTTAATGTTTACAACAGGTATTAGAAACTGAGATGTTTTTATTTCTACTATTATAAAAGTAACATAGGAGACCGTTCTAAGCCATCTTCAAAATGCAGACCAATCTTTTTTTTTTTTTGTATATAAACTGTACACAAAAAACAAGGCACTATACATTTTTGGATAATAAAGTATAAAGGTTGATTCGCATAGTTTCTCAAGAAATCCATGCTATAAATACAAACGCTTTGTTTGGTTTAGCACCTGAAGCAGCACTGAGAACAATTCATTAACTATTGCAAAGAGAAACTTTTCAGAATGCGAAGGAGATACATATTGGTGGTATAGCTAATTCGGTACAAGCAACTGCCATCCAGCTACTTCTCTGTAGTTTTGACATGAAAGTCTTGAAAGTGAATATATATTGCATTGTTAAATACATACTTGTTCTATGTGTTTATATAAATATAAATTCTTTGTAATCCACAAACTAACAAAATAACACTTTACAAAGAGAACTTCTTTAAAAACAAAAGTGGCAAGTATTGTATATAGCCAAAGGACACCTGCAGCAGTAGCTCAAGAAGCTACTGTTTAAGTGCATAGAACGGAGCTTGAACACATTACCTTTAAGAGTCAAAATTGAATTCCATTTTCAAAGAGTTCTCTTGGCCTTTTATAATATTACACACCTCCAGATAGGTAGTCACTAATAACTTCAGATTATTTTTATTTGTTCTGTAAATGTAGGGTACAATTCTTCTAAAGGACATAGAAAGTGAGAGTGGACATCCCTTTAGTGCTCACTCCCATAAACACAGCTTAGAAAAGTCCTTTTGCCTTCTTCAGGTTAACCTGCTTCCAAGATGGCAGCGCATTGTACTCCTCTCTTGTCATCTCTAATGCAACCTGCATTTAAAATGAGAGGATGTGCTATTAGCAAAAACAACTGATTAAGCAGCACAACCAGCAAATGACTTTCTTGCATGGTTAGACACAGATGCACAGAGTAACACTGCACCTCTTATCTCCTTACCTCAAAGTCCTCATCTGAAAGGTAAATTTCAAGCTTCAGTGGATCAACTCCCTCAGGCAGAGGCCTAGCTAAGAGATCTGCTAATGGATACACTGTTTTACACAGCTTGGCCAGCACATCCTCTACAAGTATTATCTGATTAGAAACATCTGCATCCTGGAAGGAGAAAAGGAAAACAGGGAACAGGATCACAATGCTGAAACCATCAACTGTGCCCAGATAGCATGGGATAACCTGCCCTACCTGAGCACAAAGCTGAACGTCCAGGTGTGCACACAGGCCAACAGCCCTGCCCTACAACAATTTCACAGCTAAAAACAGGTCTGCACTTAGCAGAAGGACATCCTGTGCTCCCAGAATCTCAGTGTAAGGCTGAAATCTGTGTTTAGTCATGAAGCCAGCATTTTCTACTAAGGATGGCTGGAGAAGACTTACAAAACAGAAGATGTCATTTGTGTTGAGATGCCCCTTGACTGAAAGCTTAAGCAGCCACATGTAATTTGGCTGTGACTCTGCATCCCAGGTGAGGAAGTCAGTAACAAAGCCCTTGGAGCCAGCTGATCCTTTGAGAGGTGTTTTGCTCCCTTGCACTTCGAATATGGAGAACAGACCAGAACTGCACATTGCTGCGTGAGTGAAACAGCTATTCTGTTAAGCTCAAACTCTAGCACATCTATTTCTAAGAGATGATTCAAATAACACTCTCCTCCTGTTTTTAACAACAACAAAAAAACCATATGAGAAGTTACATGAAAAAAAGGAACAGGAATGCCTCTGATAGATACATTCCCAGTCAGAATTTAGGTGTGGTGGTGGTTTTTTTTTTCCTGTACAGACTCTTAAACTGCGCTGTCTAAGTTTATGCTCTGCATCTTAAGGCCTGACAGCACAAATAACCAGTGTTACTGGCAACACAAGACACAGTTACCAGCAATAGGAAACAGTCTATGCAATTGAAAGATTTACCATTTCTGTGATCTCTGCGATGTCTTCCCTGTGCTCCCAACTTGGGAACATATTAGTGAACGTCAGAGGCTCTAGGCCAGCATGAATTAGATAGGATTTTGGGGGCTTCTTTACATTTTTTCCTAAAAACAGTCAAAATAAGAAAAAAAGAGAGAAAAATTACAAGCAGTACAATATTTTGCAATCTCACCCACTATCCAAAGCTACCTCCTAAGAGTATTTAATTTTTTCCTGAAAAGCTGAAGCAGTTTAAGGCAGAAAAAATAAATTTTCCAGAATGTTTTAAAATTATATGGGACCTTTTAACAGGTTTTTCAGTATTCTTACACCTGCCTTTTACCATATCTGACTGCAAAGATTAAAACATATATGCTGAAAATCCTCAACAGCTACTTCTAGCCCAATGCCTTTCTTATCTTACAAAAACAGAGTAGAGTAAGCAGAGTGTGATGGTCTGAAATTAGCCAAATTCAGGTAAATGAAACCTTTTGGTATGCTCAGCAGAAGTGTCCTGCCAGCAACCAACTAAGCTTAAACTTGGAGGCTTAAGTGAGAATGTTTAAACTGCTAACTTGTTATTCTGATGTGTAACACAATAAATAAAGCCTTTCCACTGAGAGCTGAGTCAGCAGAGTATCTTGGCAATTTGGGAACAATGCGGTTACTAGATAAATGGTTTGCTAAGAAAGAGTGGAGAATGTATCTTCAAATAAACTGACGTTTATTGGTGACATTTGGGGAGCAGCTTTCAGCTCAGGAGAGCAAGGCATGGACAGGTAGGACACACTCGGAGCAGTCAGGCACAGCACTCTGTTACCTTTGCAGTACCGGAGCACCGTCTCCATGGCGCATTTCCTGTCTGTAGCCCACCTGATTCGAGCTGATCCAGTGATTTTGTTTTCCACAGGCCACCAGCCTTGCCACAGGTACACTTCATGGTGATTGTCAACAAGGAAGAGTGCTACACAGTCAGAAAATAACAAATCCATCATCAGCCACTTACTAGTTCTTGTAATCCCCTAAACAACACCAGTCTTACATGCTTGTCAGCATCACAACAGGATCACTTCACAGCTTACCAATGCCTTTTGTTAATCATCCAGCTAAACTTCAGCTGGACTTTGATTCTCTAATATAAACAATGTATTTTTACAGCAAGCTGCTGGGATACATATACACTCGATTATTTCTCAGCACCTTTATTATGGAAAAATTACTGTTATTGCTTAATACTGTATCAGCATCACATGCACATATTTTCCTGTGATAAATCAAGTTAAAAGTGCTTGCAGTTGCTGAAATACTGCCTGAAACACAGTCATCTGTTTTCTTATTACTTAAGTATTTTAAAGCACATACCTGGCTGGGGGGCAGTGTAAAGATCCTCTTGCAAGAATGGCATGGAATTGATGACAGCAGGGTCTCTTGAAGGGTAAACGTACTCGGTGGCTGAGAATTCTCCTGATGAACTACTGAGGCTGAACAGGCGGGGCGTGAAATTAAACTTTCCAGGATCTTTAAAGAACAAAAATTAAGAAGAGTCACAACAGGAAATTTCAGAGTTAATTGTAAAAACTAACAAATAAACTTTTACAGTGGCTGTAAATTTTCTGAGTTTTGAAAAATCAGGAGGGACAACCAGACATCTTGAGGGACTAGCAACAGCTGTGAAGAAGTTGAGCTGAGCGGCTGGCTGCCATCGCTCTGAATCTGATCCTGGTTAGTTACTATCAGCCATTTCATAACTGGCTGTTTTGCAGCTTAAGTGAAGCAAGCCCATCTCAGAGTTAGCTGACAAATTTTCCACTTGGTAAATCAATTCCCCTGCTACCTTTGTTGGCAGTTTCAAAGCAAAGGCTAGACAGGAATGCGTGCAGAACTGCCTCCTAAATCCCTTCAGAAGAGAGGCAAAATATATTGGTAACAGTGTTAAATATTGCTCTGTGCTGCCTGAATACAGAGGGGCAGCAGAAGCAGGGGAGAACAAAATGAAACACTTGGTTTTCCAGCACTTTCCTTCTAGAACAGTATTACTTAACTCAGTAAGATTTTTGGAAGCATTTCTCTGAAGGGATCAACTCGACTACCAAAAAGTTCTTCAAAAACTTTACATTAAATCTGACAACACCATAGACCAGTAAAGTAAAATGTGAGTGCCAAATCCAGGGAGGCAGGTCTACCTTGCAACATGCAGTCATAGGCCTTCCGATCTCTCCTCCCTAATGCGTCCCAGAATCCCAAGGGCTCTGACCCTTCATCACATTCATGAATCGTCACCTTGCTGCTGCTGTGCAGTCCGGCCTCCAGCGGACACCTACAAAACACAGAGAGAGTGAAGCCAGTGTTCCTGCCCCAAACACAGCTACCACAAACCTGCTGGACACGGGCATTAGTGGAACCCAAAAGTGGAACCCTACAGGCTTGCTGCACATCTCATGTCAACACAGGCACTTTGAAAAACTATCAAAAAACAAGACAGGGAATTTCAACAGCTATTCTCGTAGCATTTGGATTCCATTCCCAGAGTGAAGGAGATGCTCACACGAGTTCTCAGTAGGGATTCTCACTGCCTGATTTTGTAACTGCTGCTGTCCTCTTTGCATGCTTTCCCAAATTAAATTCCTCTTCCTTATTCACAAGGCTGGATTCTAATCCTCCTATCAAATGCAATTTAATTTGCTATTCAGATGTTTAGCATCTCACTACAAATAGAAAATGTCTTTTTTTTAAACTGTAATTAGTACTGCAGGAAGGATGTAGATGCCCCATCCCTGGAAGTGTTCAAGGCCAAGATGGATGGGGCGTTGAGCAACTTGGTCTAGTAGAAGGTATCTCTGCCCATGGCAGGTGGTTTGGAGTTAGAGGATCTTTAACGTCCCTTCCAATTCAAACCATTCTGTGAGTCTATTAACAAATGCATTTGACCTCCAGTGAAAGCAATTACAGAACATGAGTTTTCCCCACTCTACCAAACCAACTGTCACTCCTCCTGCTGACCAAGCATGTACTTGCTGCATTTGTACTCAGCTTTATTTATTTCAAATTTTCTTAGAGTCAGACTATTTTAAGTAAATTGGTAGTCTATATAAACATCTCCAAAACAAAGGTCAGACACTCACTGTTCTTTTATTTTATTGGCTGCTGTTCTTCCTACATCCTTGGTGTGAGACTGTGCTTTGCAGCCATGCCACAGGTAGATGAGAGCTTTGTTGATATTGAGGACAATCATGGATGTCCTAGAACGCAGGCTGCTGCAGTGACATGCTACTTCAAGTAAGTTTCCTTCACTGGGAACTTCTCCTCGCACACAATAAAGCCTCCAATCACCTGGAGCAGACAGGAAGGGTACAGCACTATTATAAAATCACATGGGACTGAAAATTCAAAACCTCTGCTCTGGAACAGCTGTTCTCATACTGGATGAATTTCACCTACTGCATGCTTATGCTGTCACAGAATAAAGTAGCTGAGCACCAGGTTTGGCTAGCACTACTTGAGAAACCCTGTGCAGAAAAGATGCCTTCTGAAACGTTGCTACAGGACTACAAGTACTGAGAGCTGAAGAGCTTAACAGAGCAGAAGAGTCAAGTTCTGCTCTTTCATATCGTGAAGAAGGGAAACAAACACAGTATTCCTCCTATTCAGCTCCTCTTCCCCTCTGCACCTTAGGAACATAAGGTCACAGTCAAGTGAAAACTGGAACATCTCCAAGCTACACTTCCACTGAAATTCTCCTACCTCACCTACTGCATTCTAGGAATATGTTATGAAAACCAGTGACTGGGTAATAAAAGTTAGAGCTTTCTTTGGAGCAGAAGAACTGCTCATAAAACACTTTCTTCCCCAGACTGTGTAGAAAAGAACATACTTTAAAGCAAATGGGCACTTGGCTTAAGTAAAATCGAACTAAAACAATTTATATGTGCATCAATACAATCAAGTCAGCATGCTCTAGGGTGACAAAATCCATTCTATGCTCAAAGAACAAAAAGACTACCTTGAAACAAAGCATTGCAAAGCTATCTCAAGAGTTTCATGGCATTCATTTTTCCTTTCTAACAGAGTATGGTAGCTGAGACCAAATATACAGCCCTCTACAACAGATAAAAAAGGATTTTGGGGCAGAAACTCTTAACTAACAATAATTTACTTTGTGCATTTTCTTCTTCCTCTTCCCTTCTTCCAGCATGCACAATCATCCCTCCTTGGAAACACTGCAAGAAGCATGGTGGTTCTTTCCCTTGAAGGACTTGTACCTGGAAATTGAAAGCACCACTCTTCATTAAAAAAAATAAGGCAAGTATACAGACTCAGGAAAACTGGTCTCTATGGATTATTAAAAATTATATAGTTATGGCCACCCACGAAGATGGCTTTCCTTCTTCTTTACAACTGCTGACTATCGTTTAAATTTACCATATATCAGCATGCAATGGGTTCCATATGTGACCTGGATATTAAAAGAAACCTCTAGCTGGAATCCAGCAATTGAGTTTCAGAGGATAATGGAATACCAAATGAACTTTAATTGAAACTGGTTAAACTAACCATTTTTTGAATTTTACGAATTTTTACAGAACCTGTCCACCTTGACTGATGTTCACTGAAACCATTATAGAGATAACGTAGGAACTGAAGTAGGTTCAAAATTTGCTGTAAAACTGGTTTTTACAATAACATGCTTTGCTCAATAAACATTGCATTTGGAGTATGAAACTGATAGGGCCAATTCCTAAACCAGCTATGTTGCAGAAACTCTCACACTCTTGATCAAGGGCCCTTATATTTCTCCTCTATGAACTCCTATCTTGCTGGTCATTTTTACACTGCTGTTAAAAATCAAATTAAAGCAGGATCAAGGTACAGAAACTAACTTTAAACCTCCCCCTTTTTATGCTGGTAACAGTGAAGCCACAGCAAAGCCCAAGTCTGCCTAAAGACAAAGCAAACTAGCCTGTCCTCTCAGCTTCAAACTACCTGCATCTGCATTGGCTAGAATCTCTGCAAACAATGCAATTAATATGTAATTACAGAGGAAGCAAATTGAAAATTTCAAATGTATTTTTTGCCTTGGCCTGCAGAAAGTGCTTCTCCTCAGCACTAGGAAGACAATCCTGCTATCTGAACATGTACTTGAAAGGAAGGCATGAATCTCTGCAACTGTGCTTCACCTTTTCCTGCAGGGAAGGGAGAGACCACCTTCTCCTTCAGCCTTTTCCAGAAATATCCTTAGAAGCAGGATTTGGGAATGACAATCCATAAAGGAGCTTACATGTCTCTTGGAATAATGTCAAAAGTAATTTTGAGGTCTGACTATTTGTAATGGCAAGAACACGTGTACAGAAAGGGAGGAGGCAAAAAAGGTAATTCCCGTTTACCGTTAGTGGCTACCCAGAGAGGCAAATCTTACCAGGTCTGCCACCTAGGAAGCTCACCTGTGCTCCTCTCTCTTCATCAAGTTCCACTGTCATGAGTGCTGATGTTCCTTTCTCACTCACTGTGGAGTGCCTTCCTTGCCAAAAGAAATACACACATTTCTCTTTTCCAACAGCGCGTACTTGTTGCTCTCCTTTCTGTCTGCTTCCAACTGCGAAACAGAGAGCACATGCTGAAGAAAGTACTCTGGCTATAGGTTTAAACAGCACATGGTTTAACCTCATCTGCCGGCTCAGCACTATCCCATCCAAAACAGGAAAGAAAAATGTGCAATTGGAGGAACATTAGGTCTCGAAGCCAGCGTGTCCCTGTGCAGAGCTGGCATTGTCTCCTCAGGTGGATGTGAGCCCACAGGCAGAGGCGCCTGTGCTGGCTGGAGAAAGAGATGTAGAAAGACCTGGTACTATCTGGAGAAAAATAACTGACAGCACTTGAGCCAATTTGCATGTGAAATGGCATGTCCAGTTATGTTACCAGAAGAGTGCATTATGGCTCATTTTCCACATTACACACTGTTCTTTGGCAGCAGGAGAGCAACTGCTTTTTTTTTTTTTTTCTTAACAATCAGTGTTTAGTTGTTATGATAAGCAAATAATGTTTACAGCAAGTGAAATTCAACAACACAACCACTTATAGAATATTTCACTCCTTCCAGTGAATAGTGAATAAACAGGTGTAATTAAATCAAAGATTTTAAAAAACTCAAGAGTTTTAAAACAGATTTAAAAAAAAAAAAGTTAAAACATCTGCCTTGATTCCAGCAGTGCTGAGCAGCATCCAACTGAAACACTTAGGAGAAAGCATCCTGTTTTTTTCAAGTTGAGAATACCCAAACCACTACTCACATCTAAAATTTATGGGTTTCATTCTTATCTGTACATTCAGTCCATAAAAGTACTCCCTCCTACATAAAAATTTATTCTCTTTTGGAGTGATGGAATATGTTTTCATCCATTTGGATTAGAAGTCTGTTTACAGTTCAGTACTAGTGTTACCCACTTCTCCCAAGACTTACAAGCTTTTGCATTTTTCTTAGATTTGCCAGTATCTGATCTCAACGATCCTGACTAAGACCTACTTATATTTTTTTGGTTAAAAGCCTGAAGCTGTATAACTGTTATGCTGCTTTCAACTGACTTTAATATGCTGCTATTTGGAACAATCAGTTTTAGACTATTTGTCTTTAACTTACCACAAAAGCCACCTATTCTTAGTTTAGTGCCAGAAGAGCGAGTTCCAATGGGCTTATGGAGCTGACTGGTTCTCAGCCTTTACCTGCTGCTCTCAGGCTGTTTGTCAGAACACTGCTGAGGCTGAAATCCAGATCAAAGGGTTTCCAGCAACAGCAGAAGGGACAGCAAGGGCAATGAGCTGGCAAGGGCTTTTCCTGTCATTGTTACTGATCTCCATTACCCAGGAAAGATTTTTCTTGTGGCTGAGCCTACCTCTCTTGCAAGATATTCAGACCATAGCCATTAGTCCAGCTGCCTAGTTATTTTGGTGTTAAGCTGTGGGCATAATTCTGGCTTAATGAGCTGTCCTGTGAACATGTACACCACCAATGTTGGGTGAAAGCAGAGTTGGACAGCGTTACATTTGGTGTATCAAAAATAACTACAGCTTTTTAATTTTGTTCTGCTTTCTTTTAAACAAAGTAAGAAGCTTTACTTTTTAATGACCTAGGAAGGCTAAATTAGCATCTCTAACATTTCAAACTGTCTCATGTCCCTGGAAATCTACATCTGGATCTTACCACTAACAGCAGGAGTTTTAGCTGCACTTCTGCATGTTTCAGGAGGATGAAATGGAATTGTTCACTAACCTGTAGTGCTCACCATGTACTTCCACTTCACCACATAAGTGTCCCCCTCATGGAACTGCCCTATGCTTTGCTTAGGCAGTCTACTATAATCAAATTCCAAGATGTGCCAGACATCCACAGAGGCAGTGATAATTTCAAACTGCCTCCCATCTTCTCCTTCTACAAGTCCATAGCCCCGGCCAATATTCATTCCATCCAAGACTGTGCCCACAGTTGTTTGAGGCACGGCCACCATTAGCATGACATCATATGGTTTAGAGTCAGATCTGGATTCTTCCTGTCAGAAAACACAGAGAAGAGATTTCTTTGAGCACAGTTTTTTTTTTCTTCTTGCCTCACAGTTCCAGTCAAACATTTTGACTCCTGCATACTTCACTGCTTTAATATCTTGTCATTGCTTGATGCCTTGTCAAAGCCACCTTGGCAATATCCATTGAGCTGCCTCGCTCATATATAAACAATAATACTACATAATATATAATATAGTAATATATTTATATATAATATATAAAAATAATACACACAAATATATTTATAATTATAGTGTAATATATTAATAATAATAATATAAAACAACTCTGTGAGTTTGCTGTAGGAAGTGATGTTCTGACTCCTAGGTCAAAGCCCACAAAATAAAGAAAGTGCTCTGGATCCTTGAACACAAACTTCCCTGGCTGCCATCCCAGCTAGGTCATCTGGTTTGAAATACCTAGCATTCTTATTATATGCACCTTCTGGTGAAGGGATTCACTAGAATTCTTCTCATTGAGTTTCTTCAGCTCTGTCCAATCAAGAAATTTTTCTTTGAACAGTATTGTCTCATTATGTTCTGTGAGTCTGCCAAATACAGCCCAGTCTGGGCGTCCTTGTCCCTTTCTGTGCAAGGAAACAAAAGATACAGAATCAAATTAAACACTGTGAAAAGAGGGCAAGAAAACTAAGTATCTGCAATGAGACTAAATTTGAGTTACAATACCTGGGTATGAGGGGATTGCATTCTCCTGGGTCGAGAGGATTTATATCACAATTGGAGTAGTCAAAGGTGCCATTCCACAAGTGTTTTGCCAGCTGGAATGCCACTTTTCTTTGTGCTAAAGTAACTTCCTTTCCATGCCACACATATACTTCACTGCCAAAATCAAATACCAGCACCTAAAACCAAAACCAAACAACAAAAAATCAACCTACCATTAGGTTAGGTGATACCCTGATCCTCCAGTTTCCTTGTGCTGAACAGAAACTCCTCCAAATGTGAGTTTCTTCAATAACACTAACAAGTAGCACTGAATGCAAGTAAGGACAGGGCAGTGGTTTGCATTATGATGCCCAATTTTTGAAGATGACTGGAAGTAAGTAAGGGGAATGCTGTGAGGTGTATCTTTAGGTTGCTAAAGTCACTAGCAGATCAGAGTGCTCTTACTGCTATAAACCTGGTTCTGTTGCATGACTGATTGCTGTCCAGTTTTCAGCAGTTTTCTCTGACATTTAGACCTATGCCTTGTCCTGCAGCCAGGGAAGGCTGACAGAACGCGCGACATAGGCTAAAAGGGAGTGACTTTAATACTTTCCAGAAAATGCATCATGTCTTCATTTTAGAAACCTGCTCTCATTCTGACTTAGATGGGTGAAATGGTTGTTTGAAGAGTCTGCTAGGGATAGAAATGAAAGCCGGTTTTATTTTGCTTTGTTTTTCCAGAGTGCTACTTGCTTTGCACTTCATGATTCTGGAATAAGCCACTGTTGACAAAAACATTTACACTTCCTAAAATGGTATTTTACTTTAAAGATAACGTGAACTAATTTCTTGAGACCTGCAGCACACTCTAGACAGCAAAGTGTTCAGAAGCCTTTCAGAAACACAGAGGACCCAGTTTTCAGTGATCCTCTCCACAAGCATTTGCAGCTACTGAGAGTCATCATCAGTTGTGTGTTCCTGCACTTACCACAGGAGCGGAAAGTGGCACAATACCTCTTTTGGCTGTAGCAGGGTACATTTTGGCACCTTTCCCCAGTAGTCATCCTCAGGAATGAGTTTATCTTCTACAAGGCGGTAAATGCAATTTGTTTCTATGATTGCAGCTTCATACATTTCGTCTTCTTCAGGGCTTCCAGCGGCTTAAGGAAAAGATTGTCAAAAATAACAAAAAAAATTAACATCCAACTATCTTTACTAAACAAAACTGACTCTACTGTCTTATTGTGATAGGGCATCAGATATTGTAACTATAACAATGCTTACACTGGTAATTTGTCTGTCCACCAAGGAGTTTCCAGAAGTCTTTGGCTGCGTGGGTATGGGTATTTATTCCTTCTTCTATAGTCTGTATATAAGAAGCTCTACAGCCAAGTTCCCTCTTTGTCTGAATTAAAGTTGCAAGTTCTGAAGCCTAAGAGATTAACAGTTATCTGAACAGGATTGCTTAAGTCTTTGGAATACTCGTGCAATATTCTTGCTCAGGGAGAAGGCAAATGAGATATAATACAGCAAATAGCAGAAGAAATGGTTATTATTTATTGCACTAAATAAACAGATACTAGAAAAGAAGTTACAGAAATGCATTCATTCTTTCATTTGCCTTAAAGCAAGACTGAGTTCAGTGGACATGGGAATAAAAAGGACATCCTGCAATTCAGACTATTGTTTTTTGAGTCCAGTCTGTATCCTGAGGATATCCTTTTTTCTCTTGCATCTTCACAAACTACACACTCCTACGTCAGCTTTCATTCAGTGCATGACCTAAAACAGATTTGCAGGAATCCTGCATACCTCCTTGTCATGGACTATAAGTTACATGCCACTTTTTGAGAGAACTGGCACCAAGGCTCAATTTCATCAGAGACATTTACTGCAATGGTTCTAAAAATAAATAAAAAAATAGTACTGACCTTTGCTTTTTCTATGACATTTGCAAACTCTCCTACCCACAAGAAACATAAATGTGGAGTTAACAACAGGAAACAGTCTCCACTGTTCAGTGATGAGGCTCTTGGTTCAACTAATCTTGTTTGAACATGTCTTCTTCCTAAAGAGAAAAGAAAGCTAATTATATTCTTTCAACTAACACTATCAAATGCCACCATCTAATTTGTTTTGAATGAAATACAAACAATCCCAGCACATTTAGCAAAATATGTGGAAACAGACTGTTTAAAAATAATTAAAGACTACTACTGTGGAAAAAGAGTTTACTCACAGGAAACAAAATAAATGCTGTCAACTAATATTTCTATTATTTCCTGTTCTTGCTTTAACAACTCTGTGTCCTTCTGGAAGGAAATGAATTAAGTAAATGGCAGACAGCAGGAAAATTCCAGAACCTTTAACATTTGCTTAAGTGAAGTTATGGCACAATTTCCATAGACAGTAAAAAGTTTTAAGAATTCAGGAATTTTAAGAACTTTGCTTTCCAAAACCTAGCTATTTGCAGAATCAGATATGTTATTATGCACCGTAAGGGGAAGTGGAGCAAGAACACTGTCACATCACTTCCAAGTTATACTGAGCACTGGAGGAATGGGACAGTTAAAAAATTTCCACAGGAGATAGCCAGATTTTCTGCAATGTTCTGTTTTCTCCTTGGGAAACACACACCAGTGGCTCAATGCAAACCTATTTGTAAGGTTTAACTTGTTAACACAATTACCCCTTCTTTTTTCAGGTTTTGGACATAAATCTTGACCTGAAGATCTAGAACAAGCTAAGCATCTAAATGTGGTAGCATCTCCCACATGTTACATTCAGCCTATTATTTACGGAAAGTAAAAGCAGTTCCAGCACACCTTTAATTTGCAGGAGCATGAGCTTCTTGTACGGCACAGCGCTGTTGTTAGAGTTTTGCTCTGTTAGATTAACACTCCGCAGGCTAATGTTGCTGAAGTTCTCTTTGCTTGCCAGGCCAGCAAGTGCTACTTCTGAGAAATTTGAATTTGTAGACACTTGTACATAAAAAGAAGTTGGAGGAAAGACAGACAGACAGACACAAAAATTACAAAATTGTATTAAAAAATTGGTTGTTGCATCAAGAAAATAATTTCTGCCCATTATTTCCAGTTTTTGTTCTTCTCCATAGCAACAGCAAAGCCAGGCTGAACTCAGATTAAGCACTAGCCCAAAAGATTTGTGGGTTTAGGATTACCTAAATTTCTAGATATCATCCAAGAGCAAACTGCCAGTGTCAGAATTATGCTCTTTGGCAGAAATACCAACTTTGCTAGGAAACATCCTACCCAATGTTTTGTGAAGTACTGTGTAGATCTTCAACACCTTCTAAGTCATTAATAATAAAAGACAGCACAGGGACAAGGCTAATTAACTGTAATTCCCTTAAAATCTGGTTGAGACAGTGTGAGGCAACACCCATTTACACTTCAGAGTCTTAGTCATGTTTTGCTGTAAACTTACAGCCCAAATTCTCAGCTACTTTTGTTTATTGCTCAACCAAAGACAACACACTTTATGAATTTATAACTCAGGGAAATCCTTCTCATGAGATGGCAACGAAGTATTACACATATAATTAGTGTTTTCATCAATACAGTCAATAGTTAAATATGATCTTTCTTTACTCAAATGTAATTAGGAGAACTTGCACCCCAAAACGTAAGAGTAGCTTGACAAATCTTTAAATAAATTTTACAGTGATGTCTTTGCTGTCTGTCTGATTGCCAGGAGAAAGCAACTTCCAAAGTAAAACACCTTGTATAAGCCCTGCCACAAAGCAGAGATACTTTATGGAAATTAATCATAGGAGTCAAGAAGGCTAATCCCAGTTTCTGAGAGAAAATTAGGACCCAAAATTGAGGCCAGAGTACCTGAACAAAAGTGCATCTATTCTTGCCAGCTCTCACCCCAGCATGACAAAGTTGGATCTGCTTTCCTTGATCTCCTGTCCTCACCCTGCACACCCTGCAGGCATCGTGGCTCTCTCTCTCCACAAGGTGACTGTGCTAAAAATAAATAATTAAACCTATGTACAGGAGGTGGCTATAGGTACTTTCCCTGAGGAAGTCACACATGCCCTTCTCTCCAGGCCTCCTAAACAGTCTACATTCCACCTTATACCTCAATCAATTTATTGCCACTCAGAGAATATGTTCCATTCCTTCAGTTCTGGTTTTTGCATTGGGATGTTTTCTTTTGTTTTTAATTAAAAAGGCATAATGGTGTCTTGTACAAATCATCCTGCTAGCTTACTTTTTTCTACTTTCATTCGCTTTGACTCCATGAAGGCAACATTCAGTCTCTGTTCAGTATATTCATGAAGAATATCTTGTCTTGCTGCCAGCATCTTCAAGGGGTTTCTTGAGGACTGGACTCTGCGTGTAGGCCTAACTGCACGTTTGTGCTCTGCTACAGAAGATGTCAACCTGAAAAACAAGCAGTGTTTATAATCATCTGTTAATTTTTCTAGCCAGATTCATCTAATGACAAGAAATGAGGATCAGTTCCTCAATTCAGGCAGGAGCATGATTTCAAAGAAATGGATGTGCCCAGTACTAAGATACCTACAAGATGACTTAAAGCCGAACATTTTGAACACTGCCCTTGTGTCTGCATTCAGAACAATGGGGAAAAAGTAATTCTTACTTTGGTGCATAAGGATCAAAGATGGCATCAAAGTCCTCGTCAAGGTCCAAAGGCACTGAGGAGGAAGGGAAATCCACACGGCGATAAAATTTGGAAAATGTTTCATCATCATCCAGCTTCATCACCTCTTTCACAGATCTTCCTGTAACTGTCAGCACTGTCTCTTGCATCCCAGCAACTGCAGGAAAAAAAACACTTCTCCCAGTAAATAATCATACTAGAGCTTCTAACTCTAGAAAAGGTAAACACGGCTTGTTTAGTAAAGGTAAACATGGCTTGTTTGGTAGCTGTCTGGGTAATTTTTTTTTTTTTTGGGTGGTAGTGGTGTTTAGGTTTTTGTCAGGGCTTTTTTGTGTTGATATTTTAACTGATGGTACAAAAGTGTGCTGATAAAGAATATTAAAACAGTGTAACTGCTACTCATATGCAATAATCATTATGCAAAATGGTAGGGAAATATGGCTAAATGAAAACTTAGACACTATAAATGAGTTGCTCTAGTACAATGATGTAAACATTTCAGGGTCTTGTATATTCCATCTTGCCTCCAACTATGTAATTGCTTCCTTTGAAAAGATCTAGAATTGCAAGGGGAAAAGTCACTATTTCAGACTAGTGAGTGTGGCACAGTCATTATCCTATGCTAGTGTCTCCTATGCTGAAATGTGAACACACTGCTTTATGGTATCTGTTACACTACAAATTACATAAAGATTTTTTGTCTTACAAACGGAGGGCAGACATATGAGACGGAAACACCAGAGAACTCTAGAGAGCTTCCTAAATAGCCAACAGACTGTACAAGGAAGCTGATGACCTGCTACAGAGAGTCAGTTTTCAAAAAATCAGGAAAGTGAATGAATTGTGCTTGGGTGCAGTATTCACGCATGGGCTCTGCACACATGGAGGAAAAAGTGCAAAGCCTTTATTGCACATCAGAAATTCCCTTAAATATCAGTAGCTAACAGGATATCACATCATATAAACAGGAAAGATGTTCACCTCAGTGTCTCCCAAACACCTGGAATATTTCCCAGACATTGCCTATTATGATAAAAGGTAAACAATACCTTACAAGGTCAGAAACTGCAATTATCACATCTCATAGGGCTGACACTGTCCAGAAACCCACAATGCTCTCTCAGCCCATCCCCGGTGACCTGGCTGTAATCCCAGGGTCACCTCCGGGTCCGAGAACGAGGCTCTTTCTTCAGCCGACAAGGCCTAATCTCTCTTCCAGCACACAGTGTACCCCAACACTTGGGAGCAGCTTAGTATCCTATTTTGATTTTAATAGGACTAAACTGCATTTAAAGCTGTTTCACTGTATAGGGCAACATGGTTCAGACTGGCTGTGTGCTTTCGGGAAATTCTGTCATACAGAAGGATGTGTTCATTGTTTTAAGAGAAATAAAAGTTATTTTGGCATCTGTGGTTTATTCTATTGAACATTTGTAATACAATAGCTAAAGGCTTTTCTTCTTAAAATTTAGCAAAGACTGAATCACAAGAATAAAATTATCAGTAAGTGAAGTCTGAGCAAAGAAATATTCATTTCTGCTACCAGGTATTTTAACTAAGGGGTGCTTTAATCAATTTACTGAAGTCAGAGAGTAGATACATTGCCACCCTTGGTAACTCTACCAACCTTTGTTATTCAGCCTTCCCAAGAACGACTCCAACTTGTCAAGCTTCATATCTGATTCCAACTGCATATCGGGCCTGGCTTCAATTTCTAAGCAAATCAGAAAGTAAAACCCGTTAATTGACAGGAAGTAAATAAGCCTGAACATATTTCAGCCATTTTTATTCCTTACCTTCCAAGGGCTTTGTAACTGGTGTGGTAGACTTCTGCCGGAAAGGGGATGCTACTGGTGTTAGTGCACTTGGAGCAGCCAGGCCTGCACAGGGACACAGAACACAGGACACGCAGCCATGAGTCAGCCTGTGTTTCCAAAAGGGATGTCAGGGAAGCTCTCTGGGGAAAGCAGATGAGCCTGGCTACTTCCTACAGGCTGGCACACTTCCCCAGCCTCCCCAGCCACTGTATTAGTGATGCCTGCTCCTTTAATCAACAGCAGCCTCAGAAACCGCCCCATTCACAAGAACAAAGCTAAATTTCCAAGTGTCTCTGGGCATGCTAACACAAGATACAGGATTTCTCTGGAATACAGTAATTTTGCTCCTTTTCAAGGTAGCAGCAGTTCACTTGGTCTTCATTTTGGGCTCCAGCTGTACCACAAGCTACATTTTGAAACCATTGAAGTGTTTTGAACAAAAAGATATGGTTAGCAGGGAAGCCACCAAGATCTTGCTAGGCACCTTCACCTCCACCACCCTCTAACCCCCTTTTTAAAATTTAAGCACATCTCCATTAATACACATAAGCAGGATGCATCTGATTTGTGAATGCTGTTGCTGGATTTCACAGTAATTCTCGGGCCCTGTTGGGTTTTTAAGAACACACAGAAATTGAAGCAGAATGGAGCCCCCACCGTATCAAGCAGTACTCCTGCCTTTTGTTGTACTCTCCTCCATCCTTTTCAGTAACTATCATAAAGGAATTCACTCTGGACCCCAGTGGATAAAATAAAGATGATTTTTGTATTGTTCTTTTCATGTGAATCTACACTGCTGTAGTAAGAGAAATGTACTCTATAGGAGTCACGGGTTTTACTAGGGAGAAAAGCATTCTGAGGCTAAGAATTGCACCTATTAGCTTTTGTAGCCTAGACTTTCACTAAATGGGGAAACAGACATCTTCTCTCTATTACCTATTTTCACTTAGGCATAGTTTACTAATTACTGAGCCATGTAAGTTTAAGCCTTTAGTTATTTTGATCAGGTGAAACCAGTATTGTGCTGGGAGAACATATACTAACCATGTTTTATACTAACTGTCTTTACTGCAAGTCCTAGCAACATACTTGTCATAATTGTCAAACACCAAGATAGATTTGAAATATAACTAGGTATCTTTTCCACAACTGATTTTTTTCCCCTGTTAGCTAAGAGATTCAAAATTCCAGCATGTTTTAAGTCAATTGGTAAAGCCTTCCTCAAGACAAGCTCAAGAGGACACAGCTCTTAAACAGCTGTACCAGGACATAATCCACAAGACCACACTGAGAACTGCTTAGAAGAGGATCACCTTCCAATTAGGACTGAATAATTTTCAGCCATAAGAAGCAATTAAAATACAGCATCTGTGCACATGCATATAACAAAGATGTTATTTTGCATTGCTTTCTCATAATCTCTTAAATTAAAAACTCATAATGATAATCTATTCTTTCAGGAAATAAAACCAGTACACATCTAACTAAAATCCCACTTGGGCTACTTTTATTGATTCCACTGTCATTGCACTACCTTGCTTCTTCACAAGCATGATCATAGCACCTAAAGAGATCCTTTCAAGATAATTTTTTTCCTCATTAAGAGCAAATGCTACCACCTTCCTTTCCTTTCCAAAGACCAATCTATTTGCAAAAAAAAAAAAAAAATCTCAAAAAGCAAGTCTGTGGACAACTAAACAGTTTTTCTTGGCGATCCTCCAAAATAGGTTACTCTTTAAATGGTGACCACTGGCATTTCTAGCAGCAAAACATGTAAAATGTAAGCAGCAGCTAAAATATGTTACTAACAGATGTAATTCCTAATACCGTTCATCTGTTTGCAAATGGACTGTGGCTTGGATTGCAAGCAGTTACTCCTGTTGCAATGTTGCCCTCTCCCTACAATGATTTCTTTTAATGGCTGTCATTTAACTCAAGGTTCATTGTTGTTGTATTTAATAACCAAGTTCTTGTAACAACACAAAATCTATTATTCATTAAGCACAAAAGATCTGTTTAGGTGCCTTCTTCCCAAAGCTATCATCTTCCCAGGCATGCTGTGTGAACAGCTGCATTTCTACCATGTACAGCCTTCAGAGACTTCTGTCCACTTTAGAAGAATGATTAGATCTGGAAATAGTGACTGAATTCAAGAGATCCCAAAAAAGTCAACATTGCTCCCTTGTCATTTCTACTCTGTGGTTTTGTGCAGAACCAGGGAATCTTCAGCCAAACATAACACTTCAAGCTGTTGTCCAAGACAGCATCCATAAAAACAATACTTGTTTGCTAAATATTCCCAGTGATCCTAGGAGTGGGGGAAATGCCAGCAACAGAAACAATTAGATTTCACAACTGTTCTCTAGACAGTGCAGCTGGGTTTTCAAAGGAAGGATAAATAAGAAAAAATAATCCAACTATGCCCTGTGAGTTGTATTAGAGGGAAACCCAAAACATATATCCCTGTTCAAGTGATAGATTTCACCAGTCAGACAGAGCCCAGTAATAAGTGGACAGCAGTGCAACAGTGCAGAACAAAATGGATCAATACCACGCCCACAAGAAGTGAACAGCCTCATGACATGATATCCAGTTGAAGATAAACAGTCCTCCTCTGGCTAAACACGGATGCTGTTTCTGTATAGCTTTAGTTTGACTTTATTTTGACTAGACAGATAAGAGGTGTCTTATTTATATTGGGATCATTTCATCACTAACCTTTTTTTACCATTCGGCCAGCTACAGTGAACTGTGTGGAGTCATTAGCCGCTCCTTTACCCTTGGACTTCCAGGCTTCTTCTCGAGCTGTAATCAGGTGTTTCCTCTCTTCAATGGTCATTTGACTCTCCTGGTTATCTGCTATTCTTTGCTTTTTGGGGGAAATAGAGAAAGAGATGTTTTAAACAAAAACTGCTTAGAAAAGGACCTAGCTAAAGACTAGCTGAACATTTCAGCCGCCAGATGCAGAGGAAGGGAGCAGGAGACCAAGTTACTGAAGTGAAGTCACAGACACAGCTTAGTGACCCTGAGATGCTTCACTGTCTTGCTGCCCCATTACACTGTAAGTACAAGGTTTTGGTCTGTGCTCTTTGACCTTTTCTTGAAACTACCAGCCAGGGCAAATGGCACTCCTCTGCGCAAAGCAAACCATTCACTCTGTGTATGAAATCATTTTCCAGACCTTGTTCTTTTGAAGCATGACTTGCTGCACAAGTGAGATCACTACTGACTATAAGCAGATGTTTTCAAATGTGCAAATCTGCAGGTGGCACAGGGAATAACAATGAAGTGGTGTAACTTCAGTGGGTGATTCCTAATCAGAATTTCTAGAGTAACTCAGCTCTCCAGGCACGATTAGCAGCTTCTCCAGAGGCTGCTCACTTTTAGCTCTTAAGTCAGCTTGCTCTACTAAATATTTTTCCAATGACTGTGATCATGTCTATCACCCGTCTTTTTTTTTTTCCCTAGGTCACCCTTAGCTTTCCTTTCTTGCTCTAGAGGTTGGCAGCCAACAGCTGGAGTGATTAGAAGCAGAAGGTGCACTATCTTAGTGCCCTTCTCACACAGAAGGATTGATGATGGTACATTAAGTAGGAAAGAAACTGAATTTACATACTCTGCTGTAGCTAGGTCAGGCCAAAAGACTATTACTTTAATATACTTATCTTTAAAAAGTATCAACATTTCAGGGATTATACTGCATAGAAATAAAACACAGAAGTATTTTTAGTGCATGGGACTGTCAACTCTAGAATTACTTCCAAGTTGCATGCTATTAGTCATTTTTCTTCACAACCTAGCAGCTAGAATTGAAAAAAACAAATGAAAAACTCAAGCTTTAATACAGCTCTAGGTCATAGAACCAGAAAGGAAATGCAAAAGTATGCAAAAGCTTGTGAACATAAACATTCTTCTCCTTTCAAGATACAAGGCTGGTATTCTGATTTTTTATTTTCTTAAAAATCAATCGGACTACATAAATAAGTCATTTTATATATAAACTATTGTGACTGCAGGGGACACGCTAATACAGAGACTTTGTAGCTCTCAGCATTTACCAGGATCAGTAGACATCAGCCAGAAGAGCGAAGACAAGCCAAGAAATGGTTTGTACAAGGACTAGGACTATGAGAGCCTTCCACTCCTTCCCTCTAGCTCCATATATTTCTGCAGCCTTCTGCAGTAACACTTCCATTTATCAGGAAAGAGAGCTGGGCAGCCAGACAATATGACTGCAAACCATGATAATCAAGATTAAAAACTCTGATTTTTCCCTAGAACTCCAAAATGTTCAATAGAAATAACAACATGCAAGTGTATTCAGTATCATCTCCTTGTCTGTCAAAGCCTCTGAATGCTTTAAAGAAAAACACTGAAGAAGTCTCTTCCATTTCTTCCAATCTCTGCCCATTCCAGTGTCAGTACAGCCACCTCTGGGATGAAACATTGGCAGAAAAAACCACAACAATATATCAAAGGAGACCTGGGCAGGAAATTAATAAATACCTAATGGAGCCATGAGTAAAGTTTCATACACAAACCAAATATTTTTAACTTAGTAAGGATGCTGACTTCCATTACAATACGAGTGAAGTGAGGGAAAGGCAGAAAGAAGTCAAATCATATGGACTTGGTTTTGTGTTTTTAAACTTACAGGAATCTTGGATTTTGTCTCCAGTGAAAACCTGAAGGTTCAGAGTCTACAGAGCTACTGAAAATTCTGAAGATGCGGACCTGGAAAGTATGTGTGTTAATCACTACACACATGAATTGCAAGAAAGACTGTCAGTAATTCTGGAGCTGTGTCAAAGGATAAAAGATAACAGCTGTCTGACAGGAGAAACAAACTTTTTTTCTCTTTTTTTTTTTTTTCTTTTTTTTTAGTGGAAGACTTCAAGCTGTTCCATTGGGCAAAACATCTTTGGAGTTCCTAACCAAAAAAAATAAATCAGACTGGATGTATATGTGACACAATTTGGAGTAATTCTGTAGTAAATACCTTCCAAATGCAGGAAGACTCCTACCTTAATCTATTAATGAACAAATGAACTAAAAATTATAAACTAAATAGACACCAAGCAATTCCCAACCAATTTAATCTCCCTTAACAGTCTTGCTGAAAAACAGAAGTACATGCCATGAGTAACTAAAGAATACTTTTCTATAGCTGGAAACCTAACATGAGCCAATGCAACTGTCAAAAGAAATTTCAGAAAAAATCCACCTGCTAGTTGAGAACAGTTTAGAAAGCTTTCAGAATTGCCACATAGAGCATTTGTGGAGGAATTAACTGGTCAAAGCACATTCTAGTTGAGAGAAAATATGTCAAGAAAGTTAAAACTCAAGAAGCTTCTAAGTGAAAATTTTATTTGTAAGTTAAAAAAATCCCAAATTCTGATATGAAAGAAGAATTTCAAATTTGCAACTGTAAAATAGTCAAACCAAGGATTAGTAGATCAAGAATAAATGAAGATATTTTATAAAAACTTTGGAATAAAACAGCTCCAATGCAATTTTTTCATTATAAAGGTGGTTACTTTCAATGAAATATTCGAATTTATTGTGTACAATACATGGATGTGTTCATTGATACCTCAGACAAAATACCTGGAAAAGATGCCCCAAAACACAAGTGTGAATTTTAAAAAAAGCCTTTGAAAATGGGAAAATGTATAGGATAAAAGCTCAGATGTGGACAATATTTAGAAGTAAAGCTAAAGCATGTAGGAACAGGTCACACAAGCTGTGGGTTGTTCCAGACACCCATGGAAAGACGGCTGCAAAGACAATCAATGAAGAATCAAATCACAGGCACATAATTAATACCATTCCACATGGCATTATGGAAAACAGGTTTAATCAAAATGGTAAGTTTGATGAGCTCAAGTATGATTAAATATACTAACACAGTTACCTCTGATTTCTTTAATATATTTGAGTTAATCACTGCTGACATTCTGAGGCAGGTTTTTTTCAGCAATATAAAAATATCAGAGCAGCTTATAGGCTGTAAACTGGTTAACTGACTGAAAAACTATTTCTGAACAGAAAAGAACCATGCAGTGATATGATTCATCCCAAATTCGATCAAAATGTTTTCATGAACATGGAAAACAAAGGATGTAGTCTCATCCCCTGAGAAGACCCTCATGATGACACCAACATACAGAAGAATGATAAAGAAGAGATAATCACATAGATGGTTGGAAAAAAAAGGATATCAGAAAAGCCTGGTCAACCACAATTTTAAGAGAAATGTTATTTGAAAAGGGAAACAAAAAACCCCAGCCAATTAGGAAGACAGAAAAAGAAAAGAGAAAAAACTCCCATAGAAAGTTGTTCTGAACAGATAATCCATACTGGAATAGCTCATCCATTTCCAGGCTTCTACCCAGGATGCTGACAATTTTGAAAGGTTTCAGGAAAGAACTGAAATATTTTTTTAAAAAATCTACGTCTGATTAAATCAGGTAAATACGTATTTTCACTGAAGAAAGGGTTAAGAGCTACATTTTACACATCAAGAATAATTATATGTGAAAAATTACTAAATATTGCTGAGAATTTTCTGTATGCTGACAGTTTAGAATTAAGACTGCGTATTTTTCTAAAAGAACCCGTTTTTAGTCTGAGAAGGATTTACAGACTCAGTACAAGAACAGTCAGAAACAGGGATTACTTTTCTCCCACTAATTGGCTAGGCTGGATGATGATATTGGTCTTTTCTAGCACTGCAACGTATTTCTTGAGGGTATGCCAGGCACTCTCCTGTTCATGCTAAGGAAGGGGCACATGTAGGCAGTGCTCCCTCTTGTACCCTACAATTTTCTAGTCCAAGCAGCGTCCCCTTTAGGTCACAAGAACTGAGAAAGAGCAGTCTGTTAGCATGTTGGCGTGCTGTTTGTTTTTGTTGGTTTTTGGTTTTTTTAACAGAAGAAACAAGATAATTCATGGTTTTCTACACAGAAGATCAAGGCTGCCCCTACCTGGGGGAGTCCGAACCAGTAATGAACACAAAAAAATCTATTTTTCAAAAGAGGGTTCTATTTAAAACCAATGCTATAAATGACATAAAAGAAGGATTCAAAAAGTATCTATTTGTTTTTTAACACAAGTAACTTCTCTGGTTTAAGCTCCTAAGACAAAAAAAAAGCATAAGGAGAATCCAACAGTTGTTCAAGTATGGTCAAAAGTCTCTGCATTGTTTTCTTCTGCAACTTTATATGGGCCTTGTTGCAAGAGAACATGGAGAGACAACTCCAGTGCAAACGTATGCCTTTCTGTTCAAAAGTGGTTTGAGCAAAACAGAACACACTCAACTCATGCTTGGTGCAATAACAAAGTGAATAACTGTGCTAGAAAAAAACCCCAAACAAGTCTGCATGTACCTTGACACTGTGCTAGATGGAAGCAGTGTGCTAAGAGAACAGGATGTAGCTCACCACAGTCAGTGGAAAGATGAACACTTTTTTTGCTGTTTTCCATTTAAGACAGATGGAATGAACAGCTCATTAAAGGACCTCCTGTCTTTACTGGAGGGTTATTATTAAGATAAGACAGTATGTTTATCTTCTAGATACATAAAGATGGTGAACTCTGTCACAACAAAATTAATAGGTGATCCGAAGTAAATAAGCTTTATTAAGTCCAGAGCTTATAGAGAAGAGGCAACACTAACACATTTCAGTTATTAGTCCGACATTTAATATTTAATTAAAAAAACTCATCGTGAAAGAGCATCTTCAAAAACAGCTATGAAAGTGAATGTGGAAATGGTAAATATCAGCTGCCTAAATGTTTATAATACAGCCAATAGCCTCCTCCATTTTTATCATCCTCAACTCAGCAGCAAGTATCTGCTCCTTGAATTCACTGCCATTAACCCAGGCTGGTCAGAAAGCTCCTGGCATGCAACACTGACTGTGGGAATGAAGAATCCAATGGATTCCTTGTAGCACTACAACCACAGGTGTGAGCTGGGAAGCAAGGGACAAGGAGGTGTAATACTGAATTTGATTTGCATAGATCTATTGAGGCCTTCCAGTGAGCTTGTGGTTTTCTGCAGCTTGTTTCTCTGTCCATTTCTGCCTTTGCATTTTTTACCTCTGATCGTGTGAACCAGGTACAGTTTGCTCAGATCAAGGTCTATTATTCTACTGCTCAAAGACAACTTTGTTGCTCTGGCTGTAGAAAGTTTATATTTCTCATTATCTATTAATTCTTCATAAGTAAGTTCTTCAAATTGTCTATGATGGAATTGCAGAAGTACAGACATGATGTTGAGAAATACTTCACACAAATCTTCTCTAACATTTACTGGAACAGCAGCAGAACTCTATTCCCAAGCAAACACAGAGTTAACTCTACTGCCATTGCCTTGGGAATGTGCATCATTGATCTGAGTGTAATTTTCTGTCTCACTCCTCCCTCCAAAAATTAAACAGGAAGCTTATGCAGCATTTCACCTTCCATCTCCAAGGATGACGGTCATCAGAAATCAGAGAGCTTGATTCTTTCAAACTAGTACTACAGACCTTAAAGGAAGAAAGAGAGAGAAGCAGGAAGATGGGACAGTCAGACAATAGAAGCAGGATGTGCCAAGGCAAAAATCCTTTATACAGGGACTAGGGAAAAGTGCTACAGGAGAGTCACCTCTGAACAAAAGCAGTTTTTCTCCAGTCAGTGAATTAGATGGTGTTATGTCTTGCATTGTAAATGCGCATTATTTACAGTGAAGTCAGAGTACACAGCATTTTGTTCTAAAATAGATGCTGTGTAGTTACATACTACTCCTTTTATACATTGTTTTTAGCAGCTTACAATTTTTCAGTATTATAATGAATGCGGTAATGTTTCCTTCATTTGCTTTCTCACCTATACACACTAACACAGATACAGAATTTTTAGAAAAGCAACCATAAGAGAAACAGTAGCAGAATGTATATTGAAGAAGAGTAGACAGCATAGTGGCATAACGTTATGTTTCTTTAAAGCTACATTTACTAAGCTGGATAATCAGTTAAAAGGATTATTAATTTCCTAAATTAAAAAACACTGTTAAAATATGCTTACTTGAAATTTTTGAGCATTTAAATTGTGCAGACTTTTGCTCACCTGATTAATAGGTAGAAAAGGATGAAATTTATGGAGAGCAGGTATAACAGGAGAGTAAGTAGAAGCATATACAGGTTCCTATGACAAGGACAGAAGCAAAGCAAAGGAATTAAAAAAGAACCGGACTACCAGAAATGGAAATGTAACTCCTCTTTGCCTTATTTCTTACTAAATCTTTTGATCTTCTAGAAATGTTTTCCCTACTGGAAAGCAGAGATCAAAAATACTGTCATAATACAACAGCATGTTTACCAAAGCCATTCCATGCAGGAATTATCCAAGTTAGCAACAACATCACTACAACCCAACACAGAACAAAACAGCACAGCTGGAAGATACACTTTTCATATGCTGGTAATTTTTGTATGCTGTAAATTTTGTATGTATGTTTTCATGCACCATTAAATTGATGAACCATGTCAACCACAATGTGAATAATTCTGCTGCAAGTTTAATTTTTGCTAAACAGCAGATCATCTGTTTTCTGGATGAAGGGAAAGAATGCTTGCTGAAACTGGGAGACTCAAAAGCCATCTGGAGGGAGTTGCTAAGCCCAAAGTACTCAGTGAAGGTGAGTTCACCATTCTAAACACAGTCTACAAATAAACCCTGCCCCAGAGCTGGGCTTACCCAAAGCTGATTAGACACGGCTTTATCATCTTTAATTCTTCTCCCTTTCTGTAGGTTAAAGCAAGTGTGGAACATGGCACAGAGGATGGAGAAATGCAGCTTATTAGAGTGGCTCAAAATGAAGCCTAATAATTACTTTCAGCTTTGATGAGAATGTGATACAAGCACTTGGTGGATGCCATATACAAAAAGGATAAAACTATTTCCACAGCAAAAGACTAATATTTTGCCTAAAAGTCACATTTCAAGGGCTTACCCTCTCTCAGATTTTTACACACTTCATCTTTGAGTAATTTTGACATGACTGTTCAGCCCTAGCCTTTAACACCAGTGCTGAGCTGCAATTTAAACTTAATGTAAGAATTAAGTGTTTCAAATGTCAGTCACTGCTTTAATGCAACTGCAATGCAGCTGGTGATCACATTAATCAGGGACTCTGTTAAAAATTATTCACTATAAAATAGAAATTTTTATTCCAGTAAATCTTCCTATTTTGACATTATGGAAAGGTCTTGAAGTTAATTAATTACTCTGCTCATGAAGAAATTCAACAAACTGGAAGTTTGTTTTTCCATCCAGCCTAAAACAATGAAAACAAAATACTAAATCCAAAGTATTTTCCCCAAATAAAAAGGATTTTTTTTCCAGTAAGACATTCATCAATGCACAGTTGTTCCCCTGATGTTAGAGCTGTTCTTTGAATTGTCCAAGTATGTTTTACCATATATATAAATAATTCAAGAAGTCTCACAGCTTCCAAAAAATTTTTCCTCCTGTGTGCAGCAATCATCAAAACAGATGCTGGACCTCCAAGTAAATCTCAACTTCCTCCCTCATCTGTATCTCCTTGAATTAATTCCTTAGTCTCTTTTTTTTCCCCTGTTTGAGGTTGCTCTGTCAGCTTTTCCATGAATTTTATGGTGTTCTTCTACAGTTTAGTCTACATACAAATGACTATAACACATTTGGATAAGTATCTCACCATACAGACACCACACAGAAGCATTTTGAATAGAAGTCATCAAAGAGCACTATTTCATGTGTTATTTGTTATATATTGTTAAGAGTATGAATCCTTCCACTTCTGTTGTTTGTATGAAATCTAAATGTACTCCAGTAACTTTTAATTTTTACAGCTATGCTTCAATAATCAAATCTGCAGAACAAGTTAGATAACCTTTTAAGAGAGAGATAAACAGACACACAAAACACCCTAAAAAGGTGCCTCACTACATTAATAGGAGCACCATACTGCAACTAAAAACATCAGGCATTATTTTGAACCAGCAGGGCTTGACAGTAGTTTACACACCCTTGCTGGTGATACATGACTGCCATGTGTGAAAGTTGTCTAACTAGCTCAAAATTCATTAATCAATACAATTCCTGCATTTCTACTGCAATCCAGCAATAGAAAATACTTAAGATTCTCAAGTACACCACAGTCTCAAAGTTCTGCAAACAGACTTCAGCAGCACAGTGCTTCATGGTCCTCAAAAGATAACAGCCATCACACTGATTAATTACCAAAACCAGTATTTCCAGATTTAAGGGCAGCTGACGTGGTGTTTTGTAAGTAGTGTGGTCACCTTAGTAAAGTTTTACATTATTTCTCATGTATCACATAATGAATCGGCACCCCAAACCTCAATATAGTTCATGGAATTGCGTATCTTACACACCCAAGTTTTCACCCATGGGCAGACATAGAAATCCTTGGATTTAGGCTCTAAATAGCCAAGAGCTAATATGAACTATCAAAGTAGGTGACCCAGTGCCACAGAAACTCCCACTGCTAGCACTGTCACTTCAAAGCGTGTATCCCTCAAAAGCCTGACTCGTGCTATGCTGAGAGAAGTTGCTGCACATGGTAACGCAGCAGGGAGGATATGGGTACTGAGGGGCGAGAAGAGAGAACAAAGGGTTTGTCTCTGCCTAAGTCTTGGCAGCTGTTTAAAGCTTTTTCTCAACCCCATTGTCTTGAGCTGGAGTACATTTGTTATCTGATCGCAACAGTTGTCATTTTGGAGACCAGCCTGTTAAAAATGTGACCACAATTTTGTTTTCCTCCCTGAAACTATTTTTGCTTTAGGACATCTTTCAAACTAGCAGCTGGATTTTTGAACAAATCCACAGGGCAAAACCAAAACAAACCCCATAAACCGAACTGCAAAAATCAGCTTTATTCTTTTCTGTCTGGTTAACACAACGATTGATGACTCACATGTTCAGGCACAGATTTATCCTCAATAATGACAGACTGTCCTTACTTGTTATATACTAATGGAAAAGGAGACTTTTTGTTACTGTTTGCCTATACTACTTAATGGAAACAGCATTTTCACAACTAAATAACTGGATCCAAAGATTACCGTCCCCACTAGTAAATTTTGTAACACAGGTTTTATTTTCACTTGTCCTCTGTGAAGTACTCCTTCAGAAATTAAAGGCTTTTGAGACACCCTATTTTATCTGACTGAGAATCGAAACAAGTCTACATTGGTCCTGTCCTTTGAGCCAGCAGTCAGTCCATTTTGAAGCAAATCTCCCAGTCATCCTCACTTTCTGCATTTTGGTTCACAAGGCAGAATGCACAGACTTTTGGATGAAACAGAAGCCCTGAAATGCACTCCAAGATTTCCACAGACTTTTGGATGAAACAGAAGCCCTGAAATGCACTCCAAGATTTCCACATAACACCACTGCTGCTAAAGGCAGTCAGGCCACAAGACCAAGCTACGTTTAGCCTAAAACAAAATTTCACTGAACCAAAACACGCAAGTGTGGCACAGACAGCAGGTCCTCACCAGTAATTATTCCGATTTAAAGGTCCACTGCTGCTGGGCAACACAACTTACTCATGTATACATATAACCAGAGTGTGCTAATGATGTGGATATCTCTTTCCTCTACACCTTTCTACCCATCTCCCTCTCTACTCACTATCTGTTATAACACAGATAAAATCTTGGTCCTGACAGTTTTGGCTATTCACAAACAGCAAAGATCATGCAAGATAATCAAAACCCAAATGGCTCATGAATGCTCTAGTACTGGATTACCTCAGTGGATCCAGGATCCAAAATTACTGGTCGAAACCCAGTATATGCACAGAGATAACACAGTTTAGGAATGTGACAATTTTACAAACTCACCCATACATAAGAAAAAAGCTGGACTAAGTCTTAAGGCAATTTCAGTGCGGGGGCATGGAAAGGGGAGAGGGAAGATGGACGTGAGAAAGGGCTTAAATAATACCTGTAAATGCTGCAGAAGCCTTACAGACACGCTTACTAGTTCATTATCTCCTGATGTGAAGACACTGTAACCAGCATTACACGTCCCAAGACAGTGAAGACATTCTCATTAAATAATCTCTCATGCTGGGAGAGTTGTTTTTTAAACAAGCCTGACAACAAAAGGAGTAGCAGGAGCTAGCAGCTAATATTAGGCATGCCTGTCTAGCTGGATGCATCTTCAAAAAGCAGAAGCATTCCAAGCAAGATGTTTTTTCCAAACAGGGACAGAGTTACCTTCTTCAACAGCTGCTCAACTTCCTGGATCTGCGCACTACGATCAGCGACAGACGCTTTTGCATACTCCTGCTTTTTGCTGAGCCTGCTCTTCCAATCTTCTTCACCACTCTTCTTCAGCAATGCCAACCTACAAGGAAAAGCACGTCAACAGGTAGCTTTAAACACTGTACTTCCCATTATCCTCAAAAGATAACCTTTTTGTTTCACTAATGCTGCATTCATGATAATTTGAAATTAGGTTTTCTAGCATCAATTACAGTTATTTATATTTCATACACATAGACAAGGCTCACAAATGAAACACCAAGCCTTAACTGTACATGTTGAATGGGAATCATCTGTCAAAACACAGATATCTAGACCTGAGACAGACACTCCAGCTAATTTGTACAATCAGTGGAAATTGCCAATACAGTCAAGGGAGACCAAGGAACAATGCAGATCGTCCTGAAGTAGGTGTATAAAAAGGTTAGATTAATAACTGCTTTTTTCCCCTCCATTCTATCGCTAAGGCACAGCAAGTGACTAGCTTGGCTATGGATACTTATCCTGTAGATGTCCAAAGTTAAGAATATGTATCCTACCTTTGGTCTTCATTGTACTCATTAAAAAATACTTTAAAAATTATTTTCTTTAAAGCCCAAGAAGAAAGAGGTCGGTTCAGCAGGCACACACCAATTATGTCTCATCAGGCACATCAAAGGACAACTCTGCAGTTACTGCTTTCACTACAGCTCCAGGGGCTGAGGTTACTTACCAGACTCCCTGGGATCACTTAGTGTCTCCTTGCTTAGCCCAGGCATTGCTGTGACACAAATCAGCAGCACCAATGCACTAATAACTTGGTGCTAACTACCCTACAGCTGTGAAATCTACTGATTCAACTTGTTTAATGGAGGTCTTATATTTAAAATGTGGACTACCATTAATCTCAGTAAGTAGGATCTTTCCAAAGCGCTGTTTCCTAATCTTGAGCAAAATTCTGACTGTAGTACAAAGGGACACCGACTGGCTTCAGTGGGGACAACATGTAGATTCACTTTGCTAGAATTACCTTTGTCCACAGAAACCCTGAGGTGACTGGTTTTGGGGATAGGGGAAGTCAGTCAGGAATACGAGGTCTATACAGGCATGATGATCTTCAGTGTACCTTCTTCAGAAATGAACATTTGTATGAGTTTTCTACCCTTCAGAAATCATTCTTAGTAATCCATAAAATGTGTATCTGCAGCCGTCATGCAAACAGTTGCACTGAGCTACTAAATAATTTTTATTTTAATTGAATTAAGTCTTACTACATACCTTTCTTGAATCTATGGCATTTCAGTAAGAATTATACAAAACCCTTAACCCTATTAATATTTGAACAGGTTCAGTAGTTAAACCTACTCTGACCACAAGATATGGAAATTCTTTTTCAGAGACGTGATTACTGTTACCCTCACAGCAAATCTCATCTGGAAATTCTGAGGAGAAGGAAAGGGTAGAACCAAAGAGGTCTAGCCAGAAGCCAAGTTTCAGGCAGCTGCTTCTTGCAAAAATCCAGGGGGTGCAACCATGCTACTGACCTATTTGGGGATGATGAATTGGGCCTAAGGCAGTCATTTGAGAAAAACTAAGAATGCAGAAAGCAGTAAATCTACAGAATACAGTGGCAGTAAGAATGTTAGTATTCAAGAAAGCAGTTATTTCCTCTCTTCCTGCCCAGGCAGGCGGTGCTGGCAGGCTTCACGTTGCCTGGTTGCTTCATACCTCACAGCACGGGATGAGGAGGGGTGAGAAGGACTCACAATAAGGAACTGAGGTCAGGGTCATTGTTTCCAGAAAGGACACAAGATTTCACTGCCCAGAGCTAATCTTCTGGAGTGCATCCATGCATGTGTGAAACTGTGGAGGAGACCAAGATGGGACTGAATTGCCACCACGCAATGAATTATCTTCAGTAGCTACGTTCTCTCAAGTCAGTTTTGCTTAGAAATGATCTGTGATAATTGAAGCTGGAAGGCATATTGGTCAGCTTTGGTCTAAGTTGGGTTTGTTTTTAAAATTGTCTACAGCTGCTCAGCATAGCAGGCAGGGGAAAAAAGTGGGGTGTTTTCGTTTGGTTGGGTTTTTTTTAAGCTAACGTTACTGCAGGGTATTTGCCCTGGACTTTTGACCCAAACAGCCTGCTTGATCAGGGACAGAAAAATCTGTAATTCTGAGAATACTTCTGTGTCTTTGGGGACTTTGTTTTCTTCTCTGCCATAAGGATGGATTCATACCAACCCTCCAATCTTGACCGGTATGTGTAATGAAACAACTCACTCCTACAAGTGAGAACACACATTTGTCTGTTTTGAGCAATGAAATCACCACTTAAAAGAAACATGTATGCTCTGTATGCCAATAAAAACTTCACTGCTGTGTAAACCAAAAGCCATGCATTTCTTTTGAACAATGGAAGTGGCAATAAAGTCAGACTGCCCTGACTCAGCAACAATTGTATGGAGGACACCCTTTTGTATGAACAAAGATGCAAGATCTACTGAATTGGTTCCTAAAAGCAAGCCCACCAGCTCGGCAGTAGACAGGAGTGGATTCATCGGAAAGTCTTAGAAAATAAGGCAAATATTAGGTGTAACCTTTAGATTTGTTTAAGGTCTGCTGCTTACTAGTTTCACTGCATACCTCTAGTTTTCCACTTTTTATAAATAATGAATAATCATTCATTATTTACTTTTACAGTTTAGTCATACTGCTTTTTGCCTCCTAAAGTTCCTTTTCCAACCTGAAGAAAATAAGTTTTACTCTTTTCTGGAAAGAAAAAAGCTTTTAGTATGTTTGCCCACTTTGACAGCTTGCTCTGCATCCTTCTTCCACCTGCTACTGAGATAGACCATGTGACATCAAGATAGAATGAGCCTCATCCCAGAGGTGTCGGGGTGGCCTCAAGGCAAGAGCTTTCAGAGCTGAAGGCTGAATGCTGGATAGGGAATACCGAAGGGAAACAGAAACAAGTTCTGAACAGTGGTTTTGCATAAACAAAGAGAGTTGCATGAAAGGCCTTGGCAAAAATCCTGGCAAAAAATGTCCAAAATGACACATCTTTCTTCTGTGGCAGGATTTTAGTATCTTAGCTGCTAGTCTTCTCCTTGAGATAGAATAAAGTGGACACAGGCTTAGTTTTCACATGTACTCCGTTGGCTGCACTTGACCAGTTCTTTTGGGATAAATCATAAATCCTGGAGGGCAATATGAAATATAGAACTACAGAAAGGAAGCTGACTGTTAAAAGAGTGCATAAATTCAGTATAGTGGGGACCAGACGGCCTAAGAAAATATCGCTTGGCATCCATACTTTAAAAAGGTTGAAAACTAAGTTTAGGCTAGATTTTTCCTGAGAAGGTGAGAATGATGGTAAGACGTTCACCAGAAATAAATCATCTGTAGCTTTTTAAAATGGTGATCATGGCATGCAGCTGACTTCTACAGCAGAGCTGACAGGATGGCCTTAGGTCCCCATAAATGCACAAAGACAGGAGAAGAGAGTATAGGTGTCTTTCCTCCTTAAAAAATCATGATTTTCATTCTTCCATATAATACAGGTAATTCTGAAAATGCCAGCCATACACTCACTCTACAAGGATAGTATTAGTTCAGTAAAGTAAGTCTTTGTGGAAAATCACTTTCATCCAGACCAGCATTCACGCATCCTGCCCAAATACTATTGCATGTGTGGAAAAGTTGTTCTTCCATAAGGTGAAAGAATGTCTGACACAGCCAGAAAAATCCACTGGATGGGAAGATTAAGTTAGTGAATGTAAAAGGAAAAAAAAAAATCAAAGTGTAATAGTTAATCTTTAGCAGAAAGGTTCTTTGATGTTTATGAATACTTGGCATTGACTACAGCCAAGCAAAAGAAACTTATTGGTTGTAGTCTTTTAATTCTGGGACAAGAAGTAGACTACTGTGGTATTTTGGAAGGCTAAAACATTTTGATACCAGCTCAGTCATTTACAGATGTTTGCGGAATCCGGGTGTACAAATTCCTGGCGAGACAGCAGTTATTTTCTTTTGTCAGCTCTGGGACTGAGTAGACAGTCTTGGAGTCCTAACGAAGGTGACTCCTGATTGTGTGACTGACCGGCTTCAGTTCCTCAAGAGACCAACTCAGCTGAGGCATTAAAGCTAGGACTGAAACAGCTGCTAAAACTTGGATCTTCCCTTCCCTCCAACCTCTTTCTCCCCACCAGGATCAGGGACAGTGGATCATTTATCACCTATACACCAGAAGTTACTGGTCTTAAACCTTATCTGCCAAGACAACTGATGCATTTACAGGAGGTGGGGGATGGGGAGGGGATGAAAGTTTCTTTAAACAAAGCAACAGTAAACTGAAAAAGGTAAGTACGTCCTTCAGAAGGGCACTAAGACTGCACACCTGCTGTAGCTGCCCCTGCACCCCCTTGTGTAAAGGAGTTGACAGGGAGTGGGGATGCTCTGTAAATGAGGATGACTCACATACCTCCTAGAAACACACGAATTTAAGAAGCAAACTTTGGAATCACGTTTAAAAGAAAAAAAAGGTTCAGAATGCCTAATATCACACTGGTCTCAGCAAGTGAGGGAATACATTTACACAGTGAAAGTTTAATCAGGCAGCTATTTTCATTTATTGGTTCTGCTTTCACTGCAGAAAAACTGAAGTAAAAATAGGCCAAATAATCGTAATTCTACTCACTGGACTGCTACCAGCTTGGGACTGAGTTTATACTTTCAAGGTTGTAACTAAATTAGAAAAACTTTTACAAGTACTACAGCAGCTATTGGCACTTCAACCCTGAACTCCTACTCTCTGCATAAATGCAGGACTTAACATTTTGTTTCAGATCAGAATGATCTTCAGTTGGAAAACGTATTTCTAGTACTCCTATAAACCTGTCCAACTTACTACCCTTTTAAAATCCCCACAGTAAGTTCTGGGAAGTCAAAGTGGCAACCACATATTTCTGAAGTAGATGGGGCAATATTGTCCCTATCTGTGACTTCCTCCACTCAGCTTATTTAAGGGTCTCCTGTAGACCAACAAAAAATGGTTATTAAAAGAAACCAGAATCACATTATACTTGTTGTAACTGAAAGCAGAACCTGGAGAAGTATATTGAGTATATAAGTATAAACGTAATTAGAACATGTATCTTCTGTAACTTTAATTTTCTGAAATACTCATTGATTATTCAGGTGGCTCTTTCAAAATCAGGTTATGATGTTCTCTTGAATGGTAATTCTCATTCACCATAATCTGCTTTATAAACATGTCAGGCAGATTAGCTGCATATTTCTACTGTTAGTAATAATAAAGCCTAATAATCACTACTTAGCTTTTTTAGAAACAGTTTTAAAACTCCTTTTATACTGTCATCAATATAATAACTGTATTTATAGGGATCATTAAAAAAACAGGAAAGAGAAATTTAAGTACCTTTCCTTAATTGACATAGTTTTGCTGGAATTATCAAGGACATCCTCAGCTGTTTGTGCTTTGCTCTCTCCCATGGAAAACATCTCACAGGAATTCTTATAAAATTTGCCTTCCAATTGTTCAGAGAGCTCCTGCAGTCTACAGGATGCCGCAGCTGCAGTTTGTGAAACTGTCCTCATGGCTGATGTGCTGGTGAGTTCAGAAGAAGGCTCAGCGTGGTCTGCCCATTCAAAAGAGAAGTGCTGAATTAGTTCTATTCTCAAAGACACTTTGCACTGCTAACACTGAAGAAGCAAATCTGTATTTTAAACATTCACATCACATACTGTTCTAACAGGGAAAAATTTCTGGCTGAGCTAGAGTACAAAGATTAATTGTGCAGTATTACTTGCTGCAGGGACTAGCCATTTGTGACTGATGTTCACATGAAGCCACAGAATATCATGTTCAATACACAATTCTGAACTTCATATGGATGAGGCACAAACTGCTGCTCCCATCATCACAGCAACAGGAAAACTGACAGATGAAAGAGACAGGGAACAAAGAGCAGGGGAAGAGAAGCAGACAAAACTTAAACAAGAAATTAACTATTTGGTAAAGCAGTTTAATGCTTAAGTAGCATAGTAGGAAGACATTTAATAGCTTAGTAGAGGTATTATTTTCTAGGGGCATGCTGGGGGCTTTTCTGGGTTTGTTTTTTCAAGCAGCAATTGAACCACAGGAAAAACTGCCTTGATGAAAGATAAATGCACCATTACAGATATCCTTAAAGAAATAGAAGTGACCTTCATTTTTCTTTTTTAAATTTTATAAGCACAACACCCCTCTGATACATGACTGCTCCTATTATATCCCAGTCTCCATCTCCCCTGCAGTCATCAAAGGCCAATTGGATAGAATGGATACTGCTTTAGAGGAATTCAGGCAGAACTGTACCTTCCTCTCTATGCCTGTGTGAAGACCATCAAATTCAAAATAAATTAACTTCACAGGATGAACACAAAAATGCTTTTAGTGCTACAGGGTACTGTGATCCTGTCACCCATCATAATAAAACAGAAAAGTAATACAACATCCTTCTAAATTCAACAGAATAGAAGGACTTATGCCATGACCAAATTCACTGTTTATTTCCAAAATACTTTATTTAAAGATGGGAAAGTTTATATTTTAAGTTTAAATTATGCTGTGCATGTAAAAATGTAATTGCTCTGAGAATTCCTGGTTGGTATTTCATCACCACATTAAAGAGAAAATTAGTTTTGCAAAATTAATTATCTGAAAATTATCCACTACCAGTTATGTATGCACATATGTAGGTAATTCAGAACTATATTTACACAATAAGGGAAAAATTAAGGGCAGATAATTGACCCAGAGCAGCAAGTTTAGTTCGCTCAGGATTTTGGAGGGCAGGGGCAGGGGAAAAAAAAAAGAAAGAATAAATCTTAGCTTCAGCATATAATACCACTTCTTTCAAAGTAAATAAATCTGAATAAAACTGAGCCATCTTTAAATACGGAAAAATTGAAAGAACAAAAAAACCCCAAAACTGTATTTGTAAAACTTAATACTTCACAGATATTTCTCTACTTCTAAGCAGTGTCAGCAAAAGAAAACATAACCAGCCTTGATAAAGCTTGAAACACCATTTGCTGAGTGAGACCACACCAACAGCAAGTAATTACCACACCTCTTTGCCACGTCTTGCTTTTCATAACATTTTTCGAATCCATCTTTTCTTCAAAGGACTGGCCTTTTTTGACTTCCCATTTACCTTGCATGCCAGTATTGATTTCCTTCCGTTCAAGAGGCTGAAAAAGTGCTTGTGAACTAAACAGTTCCAAGCTGCCCTTCCTCAGGAAGCTGTATGCTGTCTCTTTATGGTGGTCTCCTGCTTTTTCAGGAACAGGATGTGTGGTTTCTTCCTCAAAGGAGCTGTACTTTTTAATTTCATTAGCTTCATGTGCTAGAAACCTCTTTCTTTCTTCTTCATGTTTCTTTGATGCTCCTCTGCTTTCTTGTGCTTCCAGTGAAGGCTGCCACTGTTCTGACTTCTGTGCGCGTTTTCCTGATGAGTCCAAGTTTTCTGCTGCAGGGTGGAACCTCGTGGCAGCACTCACACCTCCATCAGTCCCTGGCTTCCCGGGCTGGTCCCCGAACAACGGAGCAAGGGCAGAGGCCATCGCTGAAATCGACGTTGCAACTGCAGTTGACAGAGGAGCAATCTTTCCACTTTCATTTTGTACCTATGAAGAAAAAAGAACAGAAAAAACAAACCCAAAAACCCAAATAGGACTTACAAGCTCTGGAACCATCAATTCCAAAAACCAGCCCAATCACGTCAGTCCTTCAAAGGCATGTTTTCACATAAATATTGTACTCTATCAGTATAGACTAGAAACAGATAAGGAAAGCAACAATGCCCCCGTAATTTGTCTGCAGATGGGTTATTCCACCCAAGGTAAAAATAACTGCATGTGAACAGCAACATCTTTAGTAACAAGGGGTGTGTGTGGAACATGCAACCCGACGTTGTGTCAGGGCTCAGGACCTGCAGCACTGGGGGAGGGCGTTAGTTCAGGTTCCAGATGCCGGATGACATGCCATGTGCCCAGGCTAATCAACTCTGCATCTCAGCAGGACTCATTAGCTTTGGCACAGCTCTGCTTGTATACAGCTCTGCAGCTCCCAGCCCTGGTGCCCGCTCAGTGCCAGGGAGAGACTGTTCTGTGCTGTCCCAACTCAGGGCAGACATTCCTGATGCTCCTGCCACATAAATCACCTTCACGCAGGACTTCTTCAAATGTCAACACTGGCTGTCATAAGCAAAGTATTTGAGCCTGAGAAGCATTTAAAAAATACTTCCAATTTTGTTTTGCCAGCCCCCATGGTGGAACAATTATCTTTTCTACTCTTCAAACATAATAATTTTGTAAAATTTTCCTAGATACAGTTAAGATGCATTTTTTTTTCTCAAATGCAGAGCATTCCTCTATCTTCTCCAAAGGCTATGAAAGAGAGTGACAAACATGCCTCATACACATCTGGAGAGGGGTTTTTTTTATTGTTTTCTTAAACTGCAGAGCTAGTGAACAGCGTGCAAAAGGATAGACAAGATCACACCAGTAGGAGGAAATCAGCTCAGAACTTAAAATGCGCATGCAGATTCCATGAAACGCCAACAACACAATCGTTCATTAAGCAAACTGGAAAGCAGAGCAAAGACTACTATGTTAGCTCAAAGATTCCAAAGCCAGATTAAGAAAATAGTTACCAGTTTATTTTTTTTCCATTGCATCTATCAGGATTAGAAATTTAGAGGAGATCAGAAAAGTGAATTCAGTTTTAATTACAAGATATTTACATTTTCAAATGTGCATTTTGGGAATATAATCTCTAGTTATCTATTTTGATAGCTCTCTTTTGCTTCTTCCTAGAAAAACCATACCTGCATCTCAAAACCCCCCAACACTCCAAATGAACACTTCACTGTAGAAAGTCTCTTTGAAAATATACTCCCATTGAGCTTGTTTCAGAGTCAACTCTGATTTCATTTGCTAGGTTCAGAAAGAGATGACACAACATGCTTCCTCTGATTTTCCTTGCTTGAAAAGCGTGTTTGCTCTGTAAGTCTCACAAAGTAATGTGATAGTTGCTTCTTCCCCATCTGCTTCAGCCCTCTTCTGTTCATCACCTTCCTGGCCCCCAAACAAGCTAGTGACACAATCATTGAAGAGGCCAGGCTGTGACAGTGATTGGCACATGGAAAGTGAATGGAAAAAGGACTATGTAAGGTCTGGAAATCTTGCTTAAATAAATCTGTCAAGCATTTATTACTACTTCAGGTGTAAGAGAAGTAGGCATAAAGTACAACTATAACCTGTAGAGCTTTGCACCAATATATTTAGAGCAATCCTGCTTTCTCACTATTCTGTTATTATAAACTATGGAAAATGTATACTCATGAACAAAGTATATAGAAAGAAAAGGGCAGGAACTTTCTAACACTCAGAGTTATCCAAATCCCTAGAAATATGACATGCATAGGAGTTGTGCTTCACTGTTAAAAGTGATTTCTTTTAAAGCTGTAATGCAAAGGGACTGCTGTTTCTGCTATTGTAAACAGCTCTAAAAGACCACTTCTAGGCCACCTTATGCTCAGGCTTCACTAAAAAGGCATTCCTTTGCAGTTCCAGTTAGATGAAGTATTGCAGAACAGGAAGCCCAATTGCACTGCACACACTAAATCATTTCTCTTTGACTTTCTGAATTTCAAAAGCATTCTGCTTTTAGGGAAAAAAATACAGATAACAATCAATGCCTTCTCCCAGAGGAAAATGACAGAGTATGTCCTTACTAATAATGGAAATACATTGTGCTTTCAGGAAAGAGCCTGAAAAGTGCACATGACAAAGCTCCAAAATTCCCTGAAAATATACCTACACTGTGAAAGGTACAACTTGTACTAGGCAGGAAGTCGATATACTCTCGAATTACTTAAAAAAAAAAGAAAACCATACCAAAAAATTTGATCACTTTAGGAAATGTTGTTCCTCAATGTCAGAAGGCTGCTTCCGCACAAACTTTCTCCTCTGTGTGTAGCTCAGAGCAAAGGAAAGGGCAGCCTTTATGGTATCTTACACTGAAGTTGTTTTCTCCAATAAAAAGGAAAGCAAAAGAGTTATGATGGCACTTACCTGCTCAACTTCTCCAAGAGTGACTGGCTGGGTCTGGTACCGAGCATTCATTCTCCTGTGCCTCATATCTCCCCGATTCCTTGTGGAGATGGCCCTGGACACTGGCTGAGACAGTTTGTTAAACAAAGCCATCTTTTCTGCCAAACTTAAGGTGGAAGAATCTGGTTCCTCAGACTGATCTTGCCCCATCGCCTCTTTGGCTGCTCTTATCTCCTCTTTAGCTAAAATTTTTTGGTGCGCTGATGCCTGCAAGCTGAAGAAGCAGAACTGGAAATTAGTTTTGAAGTTTAAAAATCGTGCAGTTGTGCAGTTTTAAAATCTCAACCTGATAGAAGCAGAAGATCTGCACGTGAAGCACAATAGCCAATGTAATATAGCAGCCTAAGTGGGTATGCAGTGGTTCAACATTGGCATGAGGAATTCTAATTCGACAGCTGAAGATTTAAAACAAAAGTTACATTTTCATTCACGAATTCATGTGATTAGGACACAGCGTTTTTTTAAAAGGGAACTCAAGATTGAAGAGAGATTTTACAGACAATCTCTTTATACAGAGTACAGAGCTACGGAGAGACATTTAGGATGCCTGCTGTAGGACATACACAGGTCCTACAGCGCAATTTATATAAATTTCAATTTTACTGAAAGCAATTTGTGGACCATATACAACAAAGACATTTGAAAGACAGACTTAAACTCCAAGTCAGTGCTGCTTTTAAGTTAGAATAAATTGCAATGCCTCTTATAATCTGAAGTGGAACAGAATTCAGACTGTCTTTTGTTGTGAATTTCCTGGGATATATCAACAACAAAAAATAGTTTTGAAACATAGTCCATTGATTTTGAAGATTGTTTGACCAATGCTGAAGGCAGACTTATTCATTCATAAAAGTTGTAACTGCATTTGTCTCTACAATAATGTATTTTATTCACCTTTACAATAAAAGATTTTATTGTTCAACTTCTTCCACATTTAAGGAATTACTAGTATTCTCTAATTATTCTTTTTTCTGTTGTGGTCTCCACTAAAATTCTTTTATTCCAAACAGGAAAACAGTATTCTGCAACTTTACCTATAGGTGGTGCAATTTCTTATATTTCCTTTAATTTTGCAAGCTAAAAAAATATATGTAGAGACAGACAAAGGACATGTACTCCATGTGAAATCAAGCACTCAGCTGTGCTATTTTCATCTCAGGACGACATTACCATACAAAAAAATTACAAGAGCAAAGAGGGTTCTGCTAGGTTTGCTCACATGCAAATTAATTTCTTTCACAAGAAGAATATGCTTCTACAACAGGTAAGCGTGGTTAGAAGGGTCCTGAAAATGAACGCTTGACAAGAAAATAAAGCTGCATTGCTTTATCATGCAAACATAAACGAAGTTGATGAATGTTTTAAATATTCTTGAAACAAGTATTGACTTGACACATTGAAAAGGCATTCAAGACTTTAAAGATGCATCTGCTATTGAGGAATCTTGTGCTCCATGTAACATGCATGTTTACCCCCCCAGTACCTGGTAGGTTGTACAGTGCTCTTAACTACAGTGGGACTAGGTACTCTTGTCACTACTGTGTGGGTATTCACAGAACGTGAAGCAGGGGTAGTTTCACTTTAAAGAATTGCCAAGGAGGGAAAATTCACAGGGAGAGAGAAGAAAAAAGCATTAAGAAAAGCAATACATTAAGTGTTAACTACAGAAAAGACCAAACCAAAACAAAACAGAAAAAAAACCAAACAGCAATGATTTTTAATAACTGAGTTATCTGCTATGACATTTGCAAAATAATTCCAAATACCTTGAAAGAACTAAAATCCTAGAGGACCAAACAGGCTGTCTCTTGAAGTTATTCATAACCCATAAAGTAAGCTACCTTTCAGCTGACCATTAGGTGAAGAACATCCATTCACCTTTGTTTTAATTTCCCCCCAAAATGATTTTCCCTTTTTCAGGAAAATGTCATGATATATGAGCACACTGCAAGAAAAGCATTTCCAAAAAGTACCTTTGAGATTTCAGAGTGTAAAGGGTTTTCCTCAATACATATACATTCCATAAGAAATTGTGCAGATTTCCCTCAGCACAAACAATCTTTTTCATTTGCGTTAGGAAACAATGCAATGATTAATCTCGTTTACCTAATCCACAGGTTCCTAAACTTTCTGCCAAATTACAGTTCATACAAGTTATGCTTTACTAGTCCCTCGGCATTTAAAAAGGAATTTCAATATAGTTTCCCCTGTGGCTCTCAAGGCCCTTAGCAATAAATGTTTTCCTTGCTACAAAGTTACAAGCACCACAGATATGGAACTTATTCCCAGATTTGAAAGCAGGAGCTGGAGTTGGAGCCAACGCATGCACAAGACTTACGTAGCTGCAATGACCACCTCCTCACTGGTAATGGGCTGTGTGTGAGATCTGTCCTGCAAACGCCGCAGCCTCCTCTCCACTGCCGAATTTCTTGTAGGTGGTTTGGGAATATTTTTCATTTCAAATGATTTTTCCATTTCCTAAGAGGACATATGTCATAATTAAAACCACGGAAGAAAAGTCCTGAAACAATACTTTCTTCTTAGCTTTCCTGCACGCAGAGCAGAGAAGTTCCCAAATGCCCATCTCTGAATTACAAGCAGGATTCAATTTCACACTATGCACGCTTCTCTCTAAATGACATTCTTAAAGAAGGCTTTAGAGCAACAGGTCTACTGTGTAGGTAGGGAAGGAAGGAAAAAACTAAATTTATGTAGCTTGGACTTGGTTAACTGCACTGTACTTCATGCTAATGCACTTCAGGTTCCTTCAGCATCTTATATATGAAATGTTTCATTCAGCTTTCTATTTAGAAAACGCAATACTCACTCTAAAAAGCAGTCTCTTTGCAGCTACGCTTAGTTTGGCTCGGTCATCCAATTTTTCTTCATCTACACAAAGGGAAAAAAAAAAAGGAGGCTGAACATCATGAATCAAGAGAGCAATGTTAAGAGTAATGTTTTTTTTAAATGAATCATCACAAATCAGCAAATAAGCTGTCTGTTTCTCACATTTAACAAAAAACTTATTGTGAACCCAGTTGTGTAAACTTAACCTGTTTTTACATGTATTGCATCAAATGAAAATTCTTGACGTGATTTGCAAACAAAAGACTTGTCTTCAGGACAGTTCAAGTCCCTTCAAGCTATCTAAACAACATGTTATGAATAATCAAACTTATTGCATCAGTCAAAGGGAACACATGGACTAAGAAAATAAAGACTGCCTTAAGGGTCAATGAACAGTACTGAACATCTATTTTCTGCTAGCTGACCATTCTGACTACCACCTTGTGTCCCCATTTCTCAGAGGCTAAATTGGTATCCTCAGGAGCTGAAATCAGCATCCTCCTGATCCAAGAGCCAGCATCTCAGAGCTGCAAGGAGTATCAGTTTTCAAATAGCATAAGGCATTAAATCTAAATATAGCTACTCATGAGATTACCTACTTAATTTGTGCCAGACTTGCCAAGGGTGACGAGGGAAAGAGAAGCAAGATGGCAGACTGATTTCTGTAATTTAATAACCTGAATTTTTCAACTTCTTTAGCCAAAAATCAAGTTAGCAACATCAGTTTCATGTTATACTAAAGGCTTTTTCTTAATTTTAAGTCCTAGACCAGTGATTAAAACTGACCAATGATTAACTTTTTTTCCCAATACCTACCTTATTTATTGTCTAAATTAGGATAAAACCCAACCCCAACTGCATTGAAACGTTTCAAGCCATTCTCCACTTGACTTCCATTTGAAGTTTGGCATCCACAGACAGACTTTTGGACTTAAATGAGTTTGAAATCAAGTCTGTAGTAGACACGGCCCGAGGAAAAGGGGTACTTCAACTATATCATAGGTAAGGATATTTTTAAGTTTATTTTGTTTGCATTATCAAACAGTTCTTCAGTTAAAACAAAATGAAACACATTAGAGCCCACTTCTTCCTTAGAAAACAGTACAGTAACATACCGTCAGCAGTTGGTATTTCTGCGCACAAAATTGACCTAGTGAAAAATTATCAAACAGAAAAAGTTAGCTGGAAACAAGACATCAAAAATGAAATTCAAATTCAGTCTGAAGTAGGAGGACCTCAAAGTCTTAAGAGGGGGAGAATTTATCTGTTTTTCAAGTTTCAGCAGCGTCCACTTGGGAACACCCTTTAACAAAGCATAAAGGCAATTGCAGCCAAACTTAAATACAGTAAAGTAAAATTATTTCTAGTTCACTCTGCAGAAAATAAAAGTCTAAGATTTGCTGCCAGCTCTTTTAACATAAAATAGGTATCTCTGGTGGTTTACAAAGAGAGTAAATGATAAAGGAAAGGATAGGAAACCCTTTACATAAAATCAAAAGCATTTAACATTAGAACCAGACAGCTACAGTACTTTATGATGATTCACTGTTCACTATTTCAAATGTGAGTAATTTGCAACAAATTGGTTTTGTTGGGGGATGTTTTGGGTTTCATTTTATAAGAAGCTATAATGAATACCTGACTGTTTTTAAAGAGAAACAATAACCTTGCAAAATGTTTATTCTAATACATGAACAAATCGTTTCACAAGCTTGTTAATATCTATCTGCACCAGAATGCTACACAGAACTACGTACGTGCCTACCTATCTGTCTCCTTTCGTTCTGCTGATGTTATAGGTTGAGTTTTAAATCTCTCAGAAGTCTTTCTATTTTCACCAGGAGTAAAATAGCGCCTCGCCTTTCGTGGCCCTCTTTCACGGTCCCCATTGGCAGACACAGTACTACCTGCTGCTGACATCTCAAACCGAGATTCACTTTCAAATCACACGACAGAGAGCGCATTGGAAAGAAAATAGGAGAGAGAAGTAAAGCATAGATGTTAAGCATCTCAACAACTCCCCAGAGATCACTCTGCATGCTCCTCCGGTACCATGCGCAGACGAACACATTCCAGCTGCCCCACATCACAACTCGCACTAGCAAGCAGAAGCACAAAAGCGGGATTCAAACCATCTCAGCCTCCAGTACACACTGGTGAGAGCTAAGCTGTGTGCTTTAAGTGCCGGACAACAACTGCTATTGAGTGGGTGTAATTTTGCCAAGGACGTGCAAGTTTCACACGAAAATACGAGTGAAATGTCACCTACAGTTCGGTTTTCTTGTTGGCATTAGCAGTCTCCAGAAAGACATTACGGAGCTGGGCAACAGAGACTTTTGTGTCAACCATGCCAATCTCACCGTTTGGTGGATTTGCTTCCATGTTCTCCTTACTTTTAAAAGCTTCTAGCTTAGTAGTCACAGTATAGTCAGACATGGAGCGAGTCAGGACCTTATGCTTTGTTGACACTTTCCAGACAGGAGCCTTTGCCTTGTCAGGCTGCAATACAGATCCGCTTTGTATGTACATAACAGCTTCACTCCTTTCTGTGTTCTCAGGGGTCTTAAACTGCTGCTCGGGGGCCTGCCTCTTATTGCATTCCAGCTCTCTCTGAACTTCTGAGTTAACCTTCGACTTGCTTGCAAAGGAGGAACTCCCCACAGGGGTCTCCAATTCTCCTCCTCCAAAGAGGCCTTCGTGGTTCTTCCCTTGCTTGCGAATCTCAGATGGCAGAATTGGTCTTCTGCCTTTGGAAGCCTGTTCACCCTCCAAGGAATCTTCTTCACCAGGTTTTGCTCCATAACCAGGTGCTTCTTTCTTTTCGCTCTCTGATGCAGTGGCTGCTGAGGATTTTGTTACGAGGCTAACATTGTCTGGCGGGAGGAGGCTGCCAGCAGGGGCGTTTGCTGGTTCTTCTGCTGCCATCAGCTGAGCTGTGTGAGCAATGCCAGCAGGCTGAATATAGCCATGGATTGGCTGGCGGACGGAACTGACGGGCTGATTTATAACCCTATCAAAGGCAGACACTTCTGTCTGAAGAGGCATGTAGTGGGCTGGCACTGGATGGGATTTTCTCTGAGATACTGTGTCTGTGACAAGTTCAGGGCTTCCACGAGCACTTTCCTCTTTCACCAATTTCTCTCTAACTTTTACTCTTTAAGAAAGAAAAAGGATTAAAGCTGTGAACAGCAATACCCAATCTGGAAAGGAACACAGACACCCACTGTGGGTACAGACAGCAACATTGTAGTAAAATAAAAAATAATACAAAAAGAAAGCAATCTTATGATGCAACCCCTTCCTCCCCCCAAGTCTTAGCAGCAACACTGCTCAAAAACAGTCAAGTGATTTACAGGCCCTTGGATGTGCACGACCCCTGAGAAGGTAACTGTGCAAGCTCTGAGAACATACAGCATGTTCTCATGAGATCACAACTGCGTTTGCCAAACAGCACATGCCCATAGTCTCAAACAAACAAGATGACCAAAACTGCTTTTTATATTATCAGTGCTGGGTTCAGCCTGAAATTGCAAATTCTACTGGCAGCTGTGTATGCAGTCAGATATTTGAAGATGCCTAAACACTGAGAAGCTTACGTCATACCAAGATTTTGTTGCATTGGGGAAAGGAATGAAAAAACATGCTATCTCCACCTAGGCCATCAGGTATTTTGCCATAGACTGGTTTACTTGTAGTTTTGTATATCATTTAAGACATCTGAAATGTCACATGTTGTGTAACCTGTTTCAGTAAGTGAGAAAAAACGTTGAAAGGGCAAGTGCTAAACCCGCAAGCGAAACTATGGCATGGCTGTTGCTCTTCAGAGAGCTTGCAGGGAAAAAGGCATTTAAAAACCGAAACACGCATTCTGTTTTAAAATGCTTCACTACATTTTAACATGCAAAATATTCAGGAACATTCCCAAAAGTTACCTTACTTCAGTGTGTTTTCTAGAAACACCTCCGGACTTGTGCAACATCCACGGAAAAAAGATTCTTATTTAAACTTTCTAAACGGAATAAACGGCAGCACAATGGGAGGCAAGCATGTGCAGCCAGGGGCAGCCTTTGCTCTGGGGCTATCACTGCAGGTAAAGCTCTCCAGCACTTTTACAGCCTCGCTGGGGCTCAGACAGCTCACAGAGCGAGCGTCTGTAAATAACGCACACAGTATTAAACATTAAAGCTCTGTACTTCCTCCCCTCCCAAATGGGTAAAAAAAAATCATTTTAATTCTAAGGAAAGAGAGAGACTCAAGCTAGGAAACTAGCTCTCTGTTTGAAAGTAAGTAATCCAGTTCAAAGTATGTACAATTCCAGGCTTGCTACCAACAGACATTTTGGAGTTTACATAATTAAGAAGAAAAAAAAAAGTAATATTTAGGAAGAAAAGGGCAAATTATCTGAGAGAAAAATTCGGATATCCAAAGTTATTTGAAACACTCATCTTTCTAGTATTTTGGTGCTTCTTACATCTGAAGATTTGTGCACTGATCAGGGAAACTTCTCAAAGTTGCTCAAGCACATTAGGTATGTTAAGTCTGAAGAAGTATCTGAACTACATGTACCAAGCACTCTCCAGAACATCCACACTGATGTTAGTACTGGGTTATAAGAATTACTTTAATCAGAAACATGAAAAAGAGTCTTCCTGCAAAGCTTTTCATGGTGGGCTCACTGCATGTGACACCAAACCAGGAGAAAGCTGCCTGGAACTCGGATCAAGATTTTGTTTTACTTTTCCATGTAATTATTTTTTTTTACTTCTCTTGTACAATCTCCATTGGAATTCAAGGAGTTTACTGTAGGGAATGCTATGATGGAATGGTGTACAGCCTAAAAATATGCTGGTTTGCAGAGCACAAAATGAGATAAAATAAGAAGTTATAAAATCTAGTGGAAGCCAGAATGACAGTAGCTGTGGAAGAAGCTTGAGGCATTTGTACTTCTTCATCAAAGTACCAATTGGTTGTTGGTTAGAATAAAAGTAGATGCTTCAGAAAAGTTCCAACAGCTGTTTATCCACAAAAAAACCCACTTCTTACTTGCTGCTGTTAAGGGAAAATTAAGGGCAAGTGTTAAATGAAGACAGTAAAGGGAAAGAAGGGGGAGGTTTGTAGTCTGATTGTTAGCCACACAGCTATGCTTTATGATACCTGGAGGGCCAGCTGATAAGTGAAGGTGTGTCCCCTTCCGAATCTTTCTGAAGAAACCACTCAGGTTTTGCTTTCCCTGCACTACTACAGAAAACAGAACTTCAGGTAATTTCTGAGATCTCAACACATGCTCCCATTATTTCTCCCAATTTCCCCTCCCGACTGCTTTTTACTTCTGATTACTCAGTTGCAGAGGACTGTTCTAGAAAACAAAAGCAATACACACTAATCGAATTCAAAGGTGACAAACTGTGACAGAAACTATTATATAATCCCACAAACACATACAAAGTATTCTAAATGTTAAAAATGTGGCAGAGGTAACTTTACCAAGTGCACACTGTCCAAAAATTGAGAAGTGAAAACAACTACACAACCTTATTTTTGCATCTGCCATTGCAGGTGTGTGTAAGGACATCTGAAAAAGTTGTTAAAACCATTCCTTCAGTTTGTGACTTGAAGTGGTAAAGACCGCTGTGACCAAAACACAGCAGTAATAGGAATTTAATGAAGTGATAAATTCACATGGCTACATCACACAACCTCAGAAATTCTCAGGAGCATCTGGAACCTCCCTCTCCTCTTGTAACCCTGTATCACAAAGCTTCAGAAATGCCCACCTGGTTAGCATAAGCCAAGCACGAGGTGTCACGGAGTGACTTGGCAAAGGAAAAACTTAAGAAACAAAGCGACCCCTAATTTAATCTTGCCTTGACTTTGCTCTGTTTACATTTTGGAGTTGAAAGCATAAAAAGAAAGAAGAGCTTTTAAAAGCCCTGCAGCACTGCAGGAAAGGGTGTTTGCAGACTTCCTACATCCAGTTTCTCAAATAGTTTCCTAATGTTCGCCTTCACCAGCAACAGTAGAACACATCAAATACTTTTAACCTTGCAAGCAGAGGCTGTCCTGCCACATTAACATTTACAAACTCACTCCCTGGAGGTGACAAGCATCCAGGATGCTTTCCATTACTTATAGCTACACCTGAAAGAACTCTTTCCATTGCAGAAGAGCCATTTGGGATAAAAATCCCAAATTAAGCTCCAGGTCATATACTTCAATTTTTCTTGGCTAGTCTTTTAAGAAAAATAGTTGAAGAAGGTCAAATCAACAACTGTTCTGAAGATAAAAGTGTATTTGATGCAAATAAGTTTGAATTTGAGAACTCACCGACTGTTGTCATTGAATCCAAACCTATCTAAGAACAATGACAAACACCAACGGTTGAAACGCCTTCTGTTTTTCCAAACTTTCGTGAATCCCTAATGGAACTGACCAAATTGGAGGTAAAGCCCTCTCACAGAAGCTGACTAGAAGCTGTTAGCTGGAATTGCTTTGAGGCATGGGAACTTCCTTCTCTCTTAATGTGTACTTTGGCACATTTTTATAGTGGGCATGGCCCAAGCAGCAATTATTTGTACTTGATCATTCATCCTTTGAAGAGTGCAATCAGAAGAACGCAAGCCACATTTCGAATTTAATCAGCCATTTCAGGCTACGTCAAATGATACCTTCTCAGTGATGGGTAACTGGATTAATTATTAAATCTTCTTAGTACTGAAGGCACAAAAGCTTTCACATATATTCCAAAGCAAGCTGCATTTATTTTCCAATTTAAACTCAGGAAATTCAAATTTAACAAAACCAATTTTGTAGCCTGTATATAATGTGGAACTGACTTCAGAACAGCAGTCATCTGAAAAAGTGGAGTTTGCCTTTATTTCTCTTGTGCAAATAGCCTTACGGGAGACCACCACAAAGTAACTTTAAACGGACTGCATGGACACAATAACTTCTTTATCACTCAAGATCAGGGACAAGAGTTTCAGAGAGGTTATTCTTACATCTCTGAATATCATACCAGTGAGCACACACTGTCACTGAAGGTGTCAGGGCTATTAAAGAATTGGCAGCCTGGCCTGTAAAATACCACCTACTGCCTCCATGTGTATCCAAACAGGAGGCCAAATTCTAAATTTAAGCTCTTAGCTGCTTTAAGTACTACACCACATCTTGGTGGGTGCAGATGGTTTCCTTCAAAAGACAGACAGACAGCAATTATGAGAAATTTGTTTTATGCAAATATTGACCCAAGCCTCATCCAGAAAGAATATGAAATTAGAGATAATGCAGTCAGCAATTTGTATTATATTATTACTTATTCATAGAATCACAGAATAGTTGGAGTTGGACAGGACCTTTAAAGGTCATTTAGTCCAATCCCCGTGCAGTGAGCAGGGACATCTTCACCTACATCAGGTTTCTCAGAGTCCCATCCAACATCACCCTGAATGCTTACAGGGATGGGGGATCGACCTCCTCTCTGGACAACCTATGCCAGTGTTTTACCATCCTTCTTGTAAAAAATTTCTTCCTTATATCTAGCACCAATCTACCCTCTTCTAGTTTAAAACCATTCCTCCTTGTCCTATTGGAAAGGAGGAATGTCCCTAATAAAAAGTCTGTCCCAATCTTATAATCACCTTCTGCAGCACTGAACGGCTGAAATCAGGTCTCCCTGGAGCTTCCTCTTTTCCAAGCTGAACAACCCCAGCTCTCTCAGCCTTTCCTCACAGGAGAGGTGCTCCATGCTTCTGATTTTTGCGGCTCTCCTCTGGACTTGTTCCAACAGTCCACATCTTTCCTGTGCTGAGGACTACAGAGCTACAGATGCAGTATTCCAAGTGGGATCTCATGAGAGCAGAGTAGCAGAGAGAGCAGAATCACCTCTCTTGACCTGCTGGCATGATCCTTTTGATGTGGCCCAGGACACATTTGGCTTTCTGGGCTGCAGGTGCACACTGCCAGCTCGTGCCCAGCCTCTCATCCACCACTTCCCCACAGTTCTTCTCGGCAGAGCTGCTCCCAATCCCTTCAACCCCCAGCCTGTATTGGTACTGGGGCCTGCCCCAGCCCAGGTGCAGGACTTTGCACCTGGCTATACCAAACCCCTCATGAGACTCCCATGCACTTCTTGAGCTTGTCCACATCCCTCTGGATGATATTCCATCCTTCAGGAGTGTCTACCACACCACTCAGCTTGGTGTCATCTGCAAAGTTGCTAAGGGTGCACTCAACCCCCTTGTGTCATTGAGGAAGACATCAAATAACCCTGGTCCCCATACAGTCCCTAAGGGACACCACTTGTCACTGATGTCCACCAGGACTCTGAGCTGTTGACCCCTTCTCCCTGGATGCAACTGTCCAACCAATTCCTCATCTACCGAACAGTCTACCCATATCTCCTCAATTTAGGGAGAAGGATATTGTGGGGGACTGAGGAGAAAGCCTTGCAGGAGCACGAACAGAGACATCCGTAGCCTTTCCCTTGCCCAGTGATGTAGTCACTCAACCAGTGAAGGCCACTAGGTGGGTCAGGCACTTGCCTTGGTGAAGCCATGCTGGCTGTCTCGAATCACCTCCCTGTCCTCCATGTACCTTAGCATAGCTTCTGAGAGGATCTGTTCCATGATCTTCCCAGACACAGAGGTGAGGCTGACAGGGCAGCAGTTTCCAGTATCTTCCTTTCTACCCTTTTTAAAGATGGATGCAATGTTTCCCTTTTTCCAGTCACTTGGGACTTCACCTGACTGCTCAGATATCATGGAGATGTATCAGCCAATTCCCTCAGGACTCTGGGATAAATCTAATTGGGTCCTACAGACTTATTTTTGTTCAGTTTCCTCAGATAGTCACGAAGATGATCTTTTCTTACAGTGGGAGGGACTTTGCTTCCCAGTCGCCATCCTGCTGTCCTCTCACTCATGAGGTGTGGAAAGAGAGGTTGCCACTGAAGACTGTGGCCAAAAAGTAGCTGAGCTTTCTCCTCATCCATTGTTACCAGTTTTGCTCTGACCTTCCATCTCCAGCTAACATACCTGCAGAAGTCCTTGCTATGCTTTGCATCCCTTGCCAAGTTCAGCTCCAGCTTCACCTTGGCCTTCCTAACCCCATCTCTACACAACTGGGCAGTGTCTCTATATTCTTCCCAAAACACCTGTCTCTGCTCACTGACTGTGCATTTGCTTCTTTAATAATCCATGCTGGTGCCTTTCCTTCTTTTCCTGATTTCTCACACCTGGGAATTGAGAGCTCTTGTGCTCTACTGAAAGCATAAATGGTTGAGTTTATACCAGTTACCTCAGTTTCTTAAAAACAGTCAACACTGCTCAGCATTATGCAGATACGTTTAAAATTAAGTCCCCATTTACATAATTTTTAGTTGCAACATTTTAACTTATGTTTTTACAGTTATTATTTTCTATCTATCCACCTGCCAAGAAATTAAAGACTCACACTTACAGAAAATCATACTTTAAAAAATTCTTAGGCATGAATTTTTTTCAGTCACTACAAGGATTTGACAGTGTTTCTATACCACACTGTGAAATTATAATGTAAAATTGGTGAAAAATAGTTTTTTTTCCCTTTTGGAAGAATCTGTTTACCCTATTACTGCAGTAAATTTGTCAAATATGACGCAATTCAGCATGGAATTTTAACTCTCTCCTCTGCCCCTTCATGCACATATATGCCTGATATTATCTGAAAGACTGACTAGCACAGTTCAAAAAGGTTTTTTACACTTTCACATCAGGAAAACAAATCAACTATCATTTTAACTGACCCAAGGCACTCTTCAGCTTTTAAGTCTGAAAACTGTTTTATTTTGGCAGGAGCAGTCATAAAGATATTCAAATCTTCACTAAGAAACAGCCTGCCTCTACTTGGAAGCTCCCAGCAAACAATTACAAGATATAGAAGAAAAAAAGTTAAAGACTTGTTCTAATAGGTTATTTAAAAAAAACCAAAAAACTAAAAACCCAAGGAGATTTAGAACCAATACTCCTTCAATTTCTAGTTTGTGTCCTCCCTGCAAAGGGCCTAATTTTAGCAAAAATTCTATAAATATAAAGTGAAACCAAGGATATAGCTAATTAAAGAAATTTATACCCACTTCCTTGTATCAGAAATACACTGTGATACAATAAACCCAAGTAATCCAGCTTGTGACATCCAAAGCAACTAAATACATTCTTCCAGCGTAATAAATACATTCACATTAATACTGTAGACACTGATGCAGAAGCTGATTAAGATAAAGGAATCTACAGCAAAACAAAAATTAAAAATCATGCTTACCTTTGTCTGCTGTTACTGTGCAAGGGCTGGTCATTCTGCAAGTGGGTCGGTGAGGCTGCCCGCTTTGGTGAAGAGAGGGACTCTCGGGGTGTTTGCTTTGGTGATATTGGCACTTCGTTAAAGCAGGAGGATTCTCGTCCAGAAAGTGAAAGGGAGACAGAACCATCCACGGTTGCTGAAGGGTCAGAAGCCTGTCTAATGGCACTGTCATCATCTGCTTTTCTAACACTCTTTTCATTTGAGAGGTCATCTTTATCTTCGTGGCTGGAGTACTCTTTGGAATCAGAAATCCCACTCTTTGATGCCTTTGTCTCAGTCCTGGACAAATAGAGGGTGCCATAGTCCTTGTTTTCATCATCTTGCCTTTCACTTTTCACTCCCTTTCTTTCCACACTGTCGGGATCTTTCCTTGCCCGCGTATATCTGGATGAGTAGTCAGAATCCAAATCAGAATCAAGAGATAATCCGTACTTTTCTGCCAGCTGGCGCCGCCTCTCTGCCTTGTACCTAGCTATTCTCTCTGCTTTTGACTCTAGTTCCTGGACATCCATGTTTGCTGTACTGTACAAGGGCTCTGTATTACCTCCTGTGATTTCTGCTCGGTATCTGGATGATCTGGGTTGTTTCTCTACAGAAGAATCTGAAGTTTCCTCCTCTTCATTTGATCTTCCTGTCAAAAGTACAACATACATGAGCACGTCCTTCCCAAAACTCCAAGTACCCCACCCACCACTCAAACTGAGCGAACTAAAAGCTTCCCATTTTCTTACAAATCAAAGTGACTGCATAGACACATTATATTTTTGCACTTTTGTCTCCAAAAGCACATACAAAAAATTAAGAAATACGTACTAGTAATAATTCTTTAATAAGTAATAGTTCTCAAATCAAACAGTTATTTTAAAACAGTAAGAAAAATCAACTTTTTCAAATAAGACAACTGGAGTCTTAAAAGGCAAACTGAAAAAGAACGAACAACCTGACACAGCTCTTCTGTAGAACTCTTCTTTAGGTGCTGCATAACTGGTAGTGTAGTAACCATGAGGTAATTCAGCAGTGCAGGACTGACTGACATGTGCTACTTACCTAAGTGGGGGCTGTACGGGTCAGTTGCACGCATGTATCTTGGTGTATCTTCCTCTAGTAAACGGTGTGTGACTGATCCTGGGCAGTTTTGTAGAAGCATAGGTTGTGTATCATTTTCAATTCCCTCTAAACGCCTAGCTATTCTTTCTTTTCTGAAAAATACGTTAAAAATATGAAAACAGGCATCTTGAAGATTTGAGGGGAGAGTTTCTACGAGGAGGTAACAAAACAAGCTGTGTGTTTTGTTTAACAGGCCAAAGACTTTTTTCTTTTACCTTTTCATTTCCAAAAAATCTCGGTTGTTTGGTTCAAAGAGTTTTCTTAATTCTGAAACTGAGACAATAAAAAGATTATGTAGTTTGTAAGATACTAAGTTTCAGAAACTTGCTAAAATGCTTTAGAATAAGAAGGAACAGTCAAATAAAGTTCAGAGGTTTGAAATAGCTTTTGTCAGGAAATGAGCATTTTCCTCTTGTTTTCCCAGTTTATTACAGTTGGGCTGTCAAAAGTGCATTAGGCACATAGGTGTGACCACCAAGTAGTCCTCCCCTCTACGTACTTCCAGGCTAATCCCAAATCTGCTATGCCATCCTATTCAGTTTTCAAGATCTAGTATACACTGGACAAGTTGTATTTTGACTAGCTGAGGTCAAGTTTACCTACTCTAGTAACCCATTTCAAAACCAGGTAGTACGGAAATTCTGCTTACTCTGTCTACTCAAAGGTCAGGTGTTGCCTTGCTTTTCACAGTTCTTCAATGTTTTTAATTCTGTAGTTAGAATTCTCACGGACTTTCTGTAAACATAAGCCATGTTATGCTAACGGCCTGAGATGTTTTCATTCTTTCTCCTAAGGCGGAGAAGTTTGATTGATTTCTCCTTTGACCTATGTGGTTGAGGGGTGGTAATTTCACTCTCCAATCCATGGGGTTTTCTAAAAGTGTATAAAATAAAGAAGTGGGCCCTTTGGCCTGGGGGAGCTCTTTGCTCATTTTCTCTTGATCCTGATACTGGCGTCTGTGTGTTCCTTCGTGTCCACGTGCGACAGTCAGGGACTATGTTTAAAGAGAAGCAGTGTTCCCTACTCCTTACTTTCCTCCACACCCTTATATCAATCAAATCCCAAGAATCCCAGTGACTCATTGCTGAAGTGAAAATCACCATGCACCATCAGGATATTCCTACATGGTTAATCACCTTCTACTGTGCTAACTTTCCCTTTTAGTTTTAATTAGACATACTTTCCTTCTCTTCCTCTGAACTCTTTGCTGGTGTTAAGTGCTAGCAGACAGCTGCCACAGTCCACAAAATAGTGGTGAACCAGGAGGAGGCACGATAGATGAAGTAATCCCTATATATACACACGTGTGTGCACGTGCAAACCACACTGGAGCAGCGAGTGCCCCACAAGCAAGTGCGGTGTGACCCCTTAGTGCCAGGAAGAGGAACCACACAGGCTGCCAAGGGAAGCAGTGGACTGGGGCATGGTGTGCCTAACACACAGACATGCACATCCACACACCCCTCTGTACTGCTGCCTTGGCAAACGTGGTGCTGAAAGCTGTGTGCAGCATTCTGAGCCAGTGCACCTCTGGGGCTCTAACCCTGTTGACCCAGGGATCAAAAGTTAAAGCAAGCTAAAGTCTATGCCTGGTAAACTGGCCAGAGATTGCTGTCAGAAACACCTGATGAGTCAGGAATGTCTAGCAGACACTGTTCCACTGCAGAGCTAAACCTATCAGCTTTTATTTCTTGCTACCAGGCTTCATTGCTCTAGATACTTAGAAGATAAACAACATTGAAACACCACCCTTTTAAAGGTCAGATGCACCTTTTCTCCCTTCCGTCTACTGCAAGAACTTAACATGCATGGCTTGGTCAGGGTTCCAGCTCAGCTGACTCATCCAGGAAGTTTGCTGTACTCATTACCAGTGCTCATACCTCATAGATACTATTGACATTGATTGTCATATCAACCTTACCTGCTGAAAAGCCTGAAAGCAGGACTACAGATAAAATACGTGGGATCAGCAAGAATGAACACCTTCTGATCCTGAACCAACACCAAAGCAAAGATGAGCCCTTATGTTGTGTTTTCACAGACTTTTCTCTCAATGCATGAGCTGTTTCCACAGTCGCCCTGTCTACTCAAGCTGTGGAACTAGCAGTGGAACTGTAATAAACAGAGAACTTACCCATTTGAAACCAGCCTTCAATTTCAGATCCACACCAAAGGAAATGATTTCTCATACACACTTTGCTCTCACCTCCCCAAATCTACCACTGTTTAATTATGTCCCACTAGCTATTGGAGTTTTTCTGTTCCATCTGTTGGCTATGTATACATAACATTGTCAAAACAAAACCCATAATTGCCAGTCTTCAGACAAGTCAAAGGCTTCCAGAGCTCAGAGTTAGTAAAACCACATTCTATCCAAATCCTGATCCTTTTTTTCCCCCTAGTCATCAATTTATGCAGTCACCAAAACCATCATCAGAAAACAGTTCTTTTACACGGCTTTAGTAAAGCTCCACAGCATAGCTTCATTTATTAGCAAAAGTCTTCTTTCCCCCCACCCCCAGAAAAGGAAACTTGACTATAAGTTGTCCACATACAAGAAATGTGGAACATCCAAAGAACTCCCAAAGCATTAGCTCAACACTCTCTGGCTACATGCTAGCTGAAGTTCCAGACATTCTGCTACCACTTCGCAGTCCTAAAAAGTCCATGAAAAATGTCTCCAACACCTTCCCAAACAACATGGGACAAAAATAGCATGGGACTACTCTATGCTGCCTTACACTTTTTCCAAGCTTGAGATTACAGAAGTAATTTCAGCTAGGTTGGCCAACACCTGCAGAGTTTTTTTGTGAAAGAAGTCCCAGCAACATTCTTCTTTTGGTGAGGTGGGGAAAAGAAGCACAAAAAAAGCAAACCCAAATGACGATAAAATGCAGAAAGTCTTCTACAATAGTGGTTTCTTTTTGACTAATAAAATATTTTACTTCAAAACATGAAAACCAGTTGGAGACACTGCACTCCCAAGGACACTGGTTGGCCCTTGCAAACTTAGTTGACCAGGTTTCTCCTTTTTGGTTTGCAATTTCAATATACTGGTGCCAATTCCCATCAGTTCACAAGATGGTTTCCCATGTGACCATCCACCAAGGGAGCGCTAAAGAATAGCAACACTTCTACCTAAAAGGTAGCACAAAAATCTGATTCAGCACACAAGAAAAGACTAAGAAGCTTAAAATAATTAATTTCACTGTAAAAGCTCCTTATCTAGATTACTTTATGGCAACACATTTTGTAAGCACCATTGGTCAGTTAAGGGCAAGAGGAAGAACAGCCACAGTTCAGAAACAGGTCTGAACTTGAGGCTTTATTTTAGGATGTTGAGCAGGATGCTATGGTAGGATACACTCTAAGGTAAACTGTTAAGAAGCATCTTAATTTTGGTACCTGTAGACCTTTGAAACAAAATTTTATTTAGGAAAAACAGAATTGTTCCCTCTGCTGTCCCAGAGCAAAAAAAAAATGTACATTTGCAGCGCACCTTATATTTTACAAACTCCTTAAATTAAGGTGAAATATTTCTTACAGAAATATATATTCATAGAAATCTTTCGTAAACATGCTACAGAATATAAACACGTTCATACTGAAAGCCCTCTTTGACAGCTGCAGAGGGGACATGTGAATAAAGCTGCAGCCATGTGACAGCAGTTTTCTTTTTACAATACAGAAGCTGTAAAAACTCAATTAAACCTTCCACAAGTTCATAATAGAGGGGGAGCACGTACATTTGTGAAGCCTGGATAGACAGGATCAAAAGGTTACCTGCCAGAGGATTAACTTCTCAGAGATGGTAAAAAACCATTGCAACACAGGTACCAAACATTTTCATTTTAAGGAAAATTAACACAATAGCAAAGTCTACCAGCCTCATTCCTACTTCTTCCTCTCCACACCTGGAAAGGTGATGGTCTTAAAACTAGGCTGGACAAGCGTTTATCTTCTGTTTATGGCAGCAAAGGTGTATTGACATGTTCAGTGCCCAACTGCAGGCCTCAGTTCAGTCTGTATCAGTTGAAAAGTAAACATATTCCTTTAATTTCTCAACATGTGCACATCTGGATCAAAATTAGACTCTAGAAAGGACAAATAACCTGGATTTTCAAAATGCCCTGGACTTCAAGTAGTCCCCTCAAAATGCAACCAAATGCTCTCACTGCTGTTTCTTAAGTCTGATAGACACCAAATATGATGCCTTTATTATGAGAATATTTTTTTGAAAAATAGAAACACCCTGGAATAGAAATTAGTTCACTGAGAAGCAACTTACAGGTAAGGTTTCTCAAGTGAAGGCTCAGTTAACTTGCTGGCCACATGATTGTAAGGCTAAGTGTAAGGAATAATGAGGGACTATGGATTATTACTGTCTGGTGCTCTCAGAAGTCTGTATTGTATAAATGCATATCACTCTATTCCATCATTTTGCCAACAATGTTTATTTCTGAACATCTGTAATGATTATATTCAAACGCAAGCATGTCACTTAAATAGCACTTGAATATTATGCTGGAAGAAGTGCTCCCTTCTAAAGGAACTCTGCAACAAATGACATTGAAAGAGCAAGCCAGTTCCTTCACATTGGGATTAGTGCATTTAGCCTTGTAGCTTGTCTGAAAAGAGTAAATATCACCAGAACACACACAGTTTTAATCAGAGTTCTGAGGTCCACAACATCCTGGAATGAAGGGAACATCTTTGTGCCAGTTGCACATAGTTCTTCAGTCAAATGACCCATTATGGGTCAAGCATATTGTGATTTTTTCTAAATAATTCAAGACAATTAATTCTTGCCTCAACTCACCTCAACTGTGTCAAATGGTAAAGATGCCACTGCTGTTTTCTTCAGAAATTATTCAGGCTAAGATAGAAGTTTGGAACAAAAAAAACTA
>VXBT01016245.1:573915-649116 GCA_013400235.1 Oriolus oriolus | reverse complement strand
CCCCCCCCCCCCCCCAACTAAACTCTATATGTACTGCAGGCCCTTTAGCATTCTAGATGAAAATTCAAGTGCAGACAGCTGGTCATGCAAGCACAGTGACTACCAGCCACCACAGGTAGCCACCATACTTCTGAACTCAGGATTAATCTAACTGTACAAAGAAACTCCCTGAAGTTTTGAATTTCAAGTACTAATCTATTGAAACCAGGTACACAAAGCTGAACTTTATGAAGCAGGGATGCAGCAAGGTCTCGTAAAGGAGCACTGTGGTTCATCCCGTTTCATCCTTCATGCATACTTCACAGGGAAAACTCATTTACAAAACATCTGTGCCTAAGTGATTTTAACTCTGCCTTGTACTTGCATAGACTAAACTTCACATGCTGTTAAATCACCACTTGTGCTCATAATATGTCTCCCTTACCTACCTTTCGGAAGTACTGCTAAGAGATTAGCATCAATATCCTTTGTGCTGTTCGCAAGTTCTTCTTTATCTTCAAACGAGAACTCCTTCTGAAAACTGAAAGCAACATCTGGTTTACAGAACTGTGGGTGTCTGCTACAAATCAAATAAACCCAAGACGTAACCAATTTACTGCAAGATAGTCTAACAGAGATACCAAAGAAAATATTTTCCATAAGAATGAGCTAAGAAATAACCCAAAGAAACTCAGAAAGCCAAACCTAACATAATTTGAAACCTGTTTGGAACTGACTGTGACACATTTTTGCACTAAATTCCTGACTGGAGACTGCCTTCAAAATGCTCTACTAAGCAATTACATTTAAAATAATCTGTATCGAATGGTTCTTCATAAATACTGAAACATGCCATCAAACGCAGTACTGCATGTACACTCCACCTAGAAACCCTCTGCAGGACTATCCTGTTGTTGTTACTGCACTGCTCTCTGGATCTTACATGGTTTATAATATGCTAATAGGAGTTATCAGATCATCTAATTTTATACCATGACTTTTCAAAACAGGAGAATTGCCCATTTAGATAAAACAAAACATTTATTTAAGTATCTTCGTTAAATATACAAATTTTAACTGTAAAATGTAGGTGTCATAATGGTCTAAAGTAGATACTAACTGTCTACAGAGACATTTTTGGAGGAAATGTTCCTCCTTGTAAGCAAGATTTCTTTTCTTCAATCATTAAAAACAGAGCACAAACGACTGTATTCTGCCATTGTGACTATCCCAGCTGGGCATAGGAAAATTTATAATGGTCTTAAAACCTTTAGTAAACTGTGCAGACAGGGTAACAGATATAAACCCTCACAGTGATCCCAGGTTCTTCATTTGGTCACAGCAGTGATGTGCCATATGATTTAATGTCATTCTGATAAGAAAACCCACACAGTCTTACTGTTGGAAAATCTTTCCTTAGGATAAATTTTAAATGGCTTTCTTTTTTCAAGGGTATGAATTCTGTACTCACTATTTCCAAAGAACAATTCTCACTGAAAACAGTTTTAACATATATTAACTAATAACATTTTTTGTAAGTATTCCCCTGTTTATCATTTATGAATAACATTCCTTTTTAAGATATCGAGGGGAGAATAAAACCCTTGAAATGACAATGAAGAAACTGGGCTGTGTCACAACCAGGCACCATGCCACCTGCTGCAAATTGTCTCCAACAACTGCACTTAGAGAAATTATTCCAGGTACTGCCAAGAAAAGCAGTGTTAGCCACTACAGAAAATAGCAAATAGAAGATGAAGAGCTGCAATAAGCTGCCCGTTAGAGAGAACCGTGTATCCTTACAGGGCAAACACACTGTAATTGAACTAAACAAAAATCAAAACACAATGAAAAAAATAGCATACAGCAGCCACAAGCAAATGGATCTGTGTCATCCGAAACTGGGCAGAGACTCAGACAGCTAACTGGATGTTTTTCTATGCCTAACCCCACACAGCCAACACTTGTAATTCTTACTAGTCTTACAGTATGTTATTTTCTTACAGACAGAGCTTCTGGAGAACCCTGGATGAAGAGATACCCAGTTCCCATTTGAAAGCAGTTTCTATTCCTTTCAGCTGAGTTTGAAAAATGCAACTTATATTGGCCTAAGGCTATAAACCAACCCCAAATTTATTCTGCCAAATCAACTTAATTACTTAAGACAAAAGCTGAAGGATCCAGCTCAAGACTTTTGAATACTTCAGCTTTATTTAGCAGTATCTCCACTTGCTTTCATAATGTCTGTGACAGTGCAGCACCTTAAGTTTCCCTAAGCAAGGGACTTTGCACAGAAAAGCATTCACTCAAACAGCAGAATACTTATTTAAATTAACTGTGCATGAACACCCATCACTATGCCTAATTCCTATATGAATTTCCAAGGGTAAAATCATGGAATCAGCAGTGGCACTAGCCTGCTGGTTCTAAAAACAACCGTATCATTGGATTGCTTGTAAACTAGTTACATTCACTCCTGCTCCTCCCTCCAGGGAGTTTGGGCTCCTCCAGGGAGTTCTAGGGAGTTTGGAGGCAGAGATCCCTTAAATCCTGTTTAAATGTCTGTCACTGGGTTTCCATCCATTTGTTCTCTTGCCAGAGTTGTCAGTTACTTTACCTATTTTTCTTAACAGAGGTTATCTACATGTACTCAGCTTCCTCAAGACAGGCTCTGTCTCATTGGTTATCTGTTAAAATGTTCTCTACTTATTCCAGTCTTAAGTAATCTTTTTTTGTATATGGTGACCAGAATCAGGTAGTCTTGACTGCAGACCCAGGTCTTAGCAGTATCTTATGAAAATAGGATTTTTTAATTGAGAAAGCATTATTATATGACTAGCTAGCTGAATGCTGGGATCTACAACACATTTGCCTTTTCACATATATACTATACTGTTTGATCAATCCTGCATGAGAAACTAATATGCAAAGGCTTTGCTTTCATCAGTTGGAAGTGACAGAAAAATTTATCGGCCCCCAATGCATAACTGTGCACTTAGTATTATTACATTACATCCTTTTTCTATTACTCCTCAAGGTCATCCAGCTCTTCCTGTATGTGAGCTCCCTCCTCCTTTGTACAGAGGGTGGCTTGCAACCTTTGCTCACTGGCAGATTTCATTAAAATTCCTTAAATAACCACAAACTTCCTAAGCTTAACCATTGCTGCACTAGACAGCATCACAGGTTATCTGGTTTGTGAGAGTCCCTTCATAGCTTCCCTTACGCCCTCATTTTCCATTTTCCTCTGGACAGAATGTCAACCCTCACTGTTTATTTTTTAAAGATTAACAATTTTCCTATACTATTTTATCCACAATTTAGGTGTTTTATCTCTTCAGACACTTTTTTTTTTCTCTCTCTTGCTAAGCTGCAGGTGGTATTGCTTGTTTTAAATGTTTGCACATGAGAAAAACCAAATGTTTTAATCCGATGTATAATCACATTGCTTTTCCATGCACAGAGGATTCAGAGACAGCACTGCTCTGAAGATGACAGAGTCAAGCCAAACAATTGAGTATTTATAGACACATAAATCAAATTAGTTCTAAAAATGAAAGTAGGCATATTTAGGACATGTCGCAGTGTTCAATAAGAACATTCATTAGGAATCTAAATTGAGTTGGAAGGATAGTAAGGCAATTCCATATAGCAAAAAAAAAAAAAAAAAGAAAAAATTTACAGGAGGCTACTCATCACCACTTTTAAGTGTTTTAAAAGACAAACTCATAAGTAATTCCTTAACAAGACTTTCCTTTTTCCTCAAAGGGATCTTTCCAGCTTTATTAGTTTCTCTGCTGGAGGAGCAGTCACAGGATCAGTTCAGTTGCGTAAGCAGAGTCCGACAGTCAGACCTGGATTGCCAAATGTATCATACCTTCAAACTCATCCAAAACCCTCTTCTAGAAAGTCATCCAAAACCCACAACTACATCTAGTCATGGTATAAATTTAGGTGCAGATTCTGAGCAGCAGCACCATGAATTACTGCACTTAAGAGCTAGGCTATGCACATTTATTATTTAAATAATTAGGGAATACATGGGTTTCTCTAAATTAAAAAATAAATAAATAAATTAGAAGTTTGCAACAATTCTTTCTTAAAGTCCCTGTTAAATCTGGATACTGAAAGAGGAACTTCTTGTCCTTTCCTTGCCTGAAATATAGCCTGTGATCAGGGTTCATGAAATGCAATCAACAGCATGAGGTTCCACCAGTTTGTTTCACGCAGGATTTGTGTGTGGTTTGGCCTCAGGTTCCCAACAAACTCATTATACTCTCCAGTGTTCAGGAATTCACATGATTCCTGTTAAAACCCAGTCAAAAATATTTCACAATCTCAGTAGTTTTTGTTTAAAAGCAATGTATAATGTAGCATTAGTAGAGTACTTGACAGTCTCAGTAGTTGTACGGTTCTGGCAACTTCCAAAGCAAGTGTGAGCTGCATGCTGTACATCAGGGATTCCAGGCAGAAAACTTCATCTGCTGCTGCAGCAGCAGCATATGGTTTCTAAATAGCTGTCCCACTAACCTAGTTACACGCCCAAAAGCAACCAGAAGTTTGATCCAAATGCCACTGGTAACACTGACCTGCCATCCCAATTAAAGCTATGGCAAGCACCGAGATTTTATGATTGAAATACAAAATCCATTTGTGTATCTGCCAGCCAGGTGCTCGGTGTTCACCTCTCTTCTCTTCCTCTACCTCCAAGAGAACTTTCTTCTGTGGACTCTTACGTAAAAGGTCCACTTTACAGTTGTGTCCTTCTCTACTGCTCTCACTGCTGCTTTCCCCGACCTGCTTTCATAGCACAGTGTGTCTTGTACACCTATTCCCTCCATCTCTCTGCAGGACCTAAGAAACATCATGGCAGGGAACCAGGTGTGCTCTAGCTGTGTGCACTGACTGAAACGAAGCTTGCAAACATGAGCCTGTGCACCTATGGCACCCATGGCATGTGGGCTCCTGTGCAGCTGAGCCAGTGAAACAGCTGGTTGCCAGGGAAAGAGTAGGTTCCCAACTCCTGCCCTCCTCTCTGTGCCACTGTGAATGAGTCCAGCAAGCACAAACGTGGACACCCAAAGCAGCTGGAGCAAGGATGGGAAGAGAGAGGGAATGTGACCTGCCCTCTTGCTTAACTGTTTAATTGTTTCCCTTTACTCAGCCTGGTGGGACTGTGCCCTAAGAATACAGACAAGGAGGCAGCACAGCCCTGAGTGGGTGCAACACCACATGTCCGCTCATCTGCAGTGTCACCCTTCTTCTCTCTGCCCCATATTGCTCCCTGCAAGGATTTACAATTAATTCACCCACTGCAGCCACCTGCTTTTACAGACAGGTTCACACTGCATCTCTGTACCCTGTCCATGCCATGCAAGGAAAAATGGGCGTTGCAATGATGGGAGGCTCAGGGCAGAGTAGGACTTTCCCTTTAGCAATGTCAGCTATAAATTTTAACATTATTTGGAAGGCAGTTGGTGTTTTTAACTCTTGTTCAGAGCATCCGCTCCAAGAAAAAGCTTGGTCCTGTGAGAGGGCCAATAATCACTTTTCCTGACAAAAGAATAAATGTAGATTCAAGCAGTGACGGAAAGCTACTGCAACCAGTCATCTTCACTGGGCAAGAAAAACTGGACCTTACCTTAATGTTCTCTTCCTTAGGAGCAATCGTGAAGGCTTAAATCTGACTGAGTTTCCTTTGGCAAAATCTATGAAACAGAAAAAAAACCACACCATTGTGAAGATGCTGTAATAAATGGGGAACTTTTGGTAAACTAGGTTATAGTTTCCAATCACAGCCTCTTTCCCCTGCAAAAGACTGTGCAGAGGCCTTCTCTCTAATCAAAGGAGCACCAGCTGGCATGTCCAAGATGATGATAAACCAAAGCCTTGCAAAAATGAATACAGACAGCAGACACATCAAAAGCATCAACACTTTATGGAACTGCCATGTTCTACTCCTAATATTTGTGGTGTAGCACTGCAGCCTGGGTTGATCATTTAAACTCAATGTTTTCCAGATTATAAAATGGGCAGTGGACATGTTTATGAAGCACTCTGCAAATGAGAAATGCAGCAAGCAGCAAGAGCCTTTTTGGCTGCAGCCCGGCAATACCATAAAAACTGCATATTCACTGCAGAAGCCAAGGGATGTCCAGCTGAGGATCTGTTGCAACACTATTACACCATCCATGACAGAAATATTTCTGAAGGTTGTCTACTGTTTGGAAGCTCCCTCTTTTTTCTGCATAGCCTTACAACATGCATTTCAAAGAGGGACACATGTTTACACTGAGAGCAAAATTGTGTCAGACACAGCCTTATGTTCAAAAAGTATGTATTACAAAGCCTCTAGGTCCCCAAAACTATGTGAACCATAACAAGCAACAGGCAATCTCCCCACCCTCTCCCAGATTTAAGTTTTTCATTTCTGCATCAAGTGCATGACCAGAGGGTCTAAATGATGACCAGTGGCAATGGGGACCAGTGCTCCAAGTACTCTCTCCCTCCATTCACTGAGGATGCAATCCAGAGACCTTAGAGCAGCCAGAGAGCAGGTCCTGGTCTGGGACTGCTGTGCAAAAACACATGGAGCTACTGACAGCTTATTCCCAATGAAAAATTGCCTTCCATCCTCATCTGTATTAAATCTGCTACCCAAGACCCTAAATTAATGAACAGTTGGCCACTGATACAGCAATCATTTTAGTTTTCAAAGACAGACCCAGACTTCAGAACAATTCAAATGCAGCTACACTCCTTTAACTCTACCTCAGAGCTAAGATTTAACTATTTCAAAGAAGATCTAACTGCAAAAATATTTTTTTTTTGCTTATGCACAGTACTTTTAAGTCTGGGTATAATGCCTCTTATTTTTGCAGAAAGGGTTTAATGAAACTTATTGTAGCTGACAATATGGGTCTTAATTTAGAGAATGTACATTTTGTCTATGCCTTTCAAAACTTTTTATCCTTTTCCATTTCCTCCTGCCACCTCTACAGGTATAAAGACTGAAAAAAGGTTTAAAAAAAGCAACAGAAAGATTATTTTAGTGACTTGATAAAGACGCTTAAAATGTGCAAAAAGGCATTTTTTTAGGCATCTGCTACAAGTCAATGCAGATTTCAAGCAGCTTTGTTAATAGCATCCTTTAATAGGCAACTTTCCCCTGTTATTGTTAACATTCATTTTCTCTTTCCATTAAATGGAGAATAAAGCACATAGATTACACAGAAACATCCTGCTAGACCAAAACAGAGTATAGAACTAAAACAGCGTGACTGGTATATAAATCATCATATTTTACATTGCAACATTAAAAAGAATACTCTGAGCCACACAGATCCTCTAAAAAGCCCAGATTTACATTATTTTGAGAGGACTATGCACTAAACTTCCACAGCCCAGCTCAGTATCAGCTTAGCTAATCAGAACCAGGCATATCTTAAATTTATAGCTGTTCTAACAGGATACAACCCATCCTAGAATTTTTGGCACTGGAACAGCTGTCCACCATGAAAACCACAAGTAGACCACAGAGAAATTCTGCCTACCCCAGCCAAAAGTGGGGAGGGAACATGAGAAGGGAAGAAAGGAGCCTGCACTGCTTCCCTGGGAGCAGGGAGGGAGAAGGGCTGCTGAGAGGGGCACATCAGCCGGTTTGGCTCCTGCTACCCCTTAAACACATCCAGTAACATCCATAAATACCACATCTATAATGCCTCAAAATAATCTTAAAACTTCGCTGTGTTTCACAGGGGTGAGTTCTAATCTTCCCCTACACCCCAAACACAGAAAAACTTTGCAGACAATTAAATTCCATTACACAGTTTTGATATTTTATGTATTTCCTCCTGTTCAAATTAAACACCATGTGGGGGGATTAAAGTCCAATAAAACTTACTTACCACAATATGGAAGTCTTAAATACAAACACAGGAGGAAAAGTAAAACAACTCTGCATCAAAAGACAATAAATATGCCCACAGAAGAAACATCAGTTTAGCAGAGTCTTATTCAATGGTTAATTTAAAGATAAAAAGAATCACCCTCACAGTACTTGATAGACAGAAGGAAAATATTTGCAACAGCATTTTGCTCTGGTTTTTGCTGAAGAATTCTAAACATATTCATAATCATATTAAAGCAATTTTAAATATTTTTATTTAAAATTAAGAGTATATTTACTGAAGTATAAATCAGACTTGTTCACAAGTTTAACCATTTGCTCAGTCAAGTTCCCCTCCCTCTTAGGTACAAACTACCGGATAAAACCACTATCTATAATTTAATATATTGGAAATTTAAAATGCAGACTCTAAAAAGAAAAAGTAGATGCAACCTTCCAGTTACTTAGTATATTTAAAGGCCCTAAGTCGGTGGCATGATAAGCTAATTAAAAGATCCATCTAATCGGATCTTTCAAAAGTGTCCTTTAGGAAATAACAAAATAGCCTGGGTGACTAACTGCATACTGATTGCTAAAGTACCTAATGCAGCTGCAGGAGAGCCAGTCAAACAATATTTACACATGCACACATATATACGAGAGATTAAACACACACAAACTGCATTTTCTTTTATCTGCTTGGAACTCTTACCTTGCTCCTCAGAGTATTTAACATTTCCCAAATAGCTGGAGATCCAAGGATTTCTGAACATGGTTGCAACAAACAAAGGATTCGGCAAAGAGAAACTACAACAGCAGCTAATTCTCAACCAGCCACAGCCCTTAGGCCTGTCTTAGCAATATCGTGTAGAGATTTTTCATAGCACAGGACTGGAGCTGTCAGGCTATCGCGTCCCAGGGAGTACAGTAAATGCATAGCAATAGGCTGCAAGCCGGAGCAGCTCAAGCCAGTAATCAGATTACAAACAGAAATTAGGCACATGAATGCTAAAACAGATTGGGCAATGGTGATTGGGAGATTTATAATATTACCACTTCAAAGATCCAGCCAAATCACACATTATATTCCTGCAAAATGAATGCAGAACCCCTAAATCCTCATATTAAGAAACCAACCAAACAAAAAAACCCCAACAACAACAAGAAAAAATGCCGAGAAGAGGAATAATTCCTTCATATCTCTAATCGGGATAAACTGCAGTGCTTACTTAAGAAAAACAGCACCCACGCTGCCAAAAAATGGACTCTGATAATCATAGCATTATGCTTAAATGTTTTGCCTAACTATTAGTTGGAACATTTAAAACAGACAAGATTTATGGATAACATATGAGCAAAATTACTGGTGGGGGTAGGGATTTAAGAACAGATACCACAGCTCCAAATATTTTAATTCAAGACAGAAGGTGAAAAATTGCATGAAAGTACTGTCTAGCTACCTTTTTTTTTTTCCTTTAACAGATTTGATGGATTTTGGATTGAAGAGTTGGAACCCTTTTAGTTAATTTTGAAAGTCTGGAAATATTTGCTTGCAATGGTGCAATAACCCTGGCTCAGTCGCCCACACTGAACTACCTGATGGTCAAACACAGACACAAAGAAGCATTAAATATGTGACTGAAACAGGTCCATGCACTTAACCCCATCCAAGCAAATAGAGAAGTCTATCAGCCTCCCTCCAACAGACTTCTTCCCTTCCCAAAGACTTCAGCTACTATCAGTATTACAGGCTGAGAGAGCTGGGGTGGTTCAGCCTGGAGAAGAGAAGGCTACAGGGAGACCTTAGGGCACCTTCCAGCACCTAAAGGGGGCTACAAGGGAGCAGGAAAGGCACTTTACAATGACCTGTAGATAGGACGGGGTAATGGCTTTAAGCTGAAGAGGGGCAGTTGTAGGTATTAGGAAGAAATTCTTTACTGGGGGTGGTGAGGCCCTGGAACAGGTTGTCCAGTGAAGCTGTGAATGCCCCACCCCTGGAAGTGTTGAAAGCCAGGCTGGATGGGGCTTTGAGCAACCTGGTCTAGTGAAAGGTGTCCCTGGCAGGGGGGTTGGAATGAGATATCTTTAAGGTCCCTTCCATTCCAAACCACTCTATGATTCTATGAGTGGAAAACTCAGCACAGGACTGGGGGTTATCAGAACCATAAAAAGGTAGATTAGAAACACAAGGATGAAGTTCTTGACTATTCTTACCTGTTTTTGTGATGCCTGGTACAACAGAACCCTGATCTACGCTGGGAATCTCAATGTACAGACAATATATGAGCAATGATGCTGTGAAAAAGACTGCACAACCACAAGTGAAAAATATACTCTATCAACAACCCAATAATGGCTGTTGGCTCATCATGAAGTATTTAGCCTATCTAGGTCCTCAAAACACTTTTTTTCATGCTAACAAGTTATTGCAATGGATAGAAGAACATGCATTCCATCTTATCTAATGCACCTGCTATTTGTTTTAATCTATTTATTTTTAAAAACATGAATAATGTTAGAGTCACCCTAACCAAAGCACCTTTTCTTAGCTGATCTTTCAACAGGCCAGAGCTCCCTGGAGTGAGAGTCACCCAACACAAGGAACATGGCCTTGAAGCCTCTGACTCACCAAGAAACATTCTCTGTTCAGAAATATTTGACGGTACGTACCATGGTTTTTTTCTTTGCCTGTAACCTTGCTACCTCTCTTGTTTAACTCTAACCACTCCCAGCACGACCAAGAGAACACAAACCAACACTGCTGTGCACTCTTCACCAGCTGTGAAGGCCTCCATGTATTAATATATACAAAAAATGTAATCTGTTGACACTAGTCCAAATCTGCAATTAACTTGAAAATCTGGTGCTTTATGGCCTAGGCATAAGTGCAGGTGTGCTTAAAACACAAAACCAAGATGGGCCAGAACTAACAAAGCAGCTGCTGGTAACAGCTAATGGGGAAATTTTGGACCAGGATATGTGTTGGTATAGCAACAAGAGACGCCCTGTTCTGAAAAAAACCTATTTCTTTCTCAACCCTGCTTGTGTGAAGATAGTTCACCTCTGATCTTGTGAATAGAGGTGTTATTACTTGGGGGTGTTTTTAAGCACCTGTAACTGATCTGGTACACAGTAATGGAAGTTTCTCATAAAGTGCAGGTAAACACCACTCATTTGACACATTTTGTGTCTGCAATCTCTAGCAAGGTTGAAGGAGAAGTTAGACTTGACAGCTGAGCTGATGCAATAGCTTAAGGCTGCCAAGAAAGACAAGTCCTACCCATCATTCATTCTGCTGCAGGACCTCTGCTAGGTCCTGCTCCCCTAGTGACCTAGCCTGATGACTAAACTGGCAGTAAATATTCCCTTTTATTTTTGCTGGGTATGCTTTTCAGGAGGTGCCAGAACAAAGAAAAAGGCACAGGATCTTATGATCAGGAAAGAGATCAACCCTTCTGACTAACAAAGGAGGTGAGCTCAGCTCAAATGCCACCCCCCTGTCTGGCAATATTCCCTACAACAGAGAAGAGGGGTATGTCTGTATTTGTGGAGGGAGGGGTCAGGCTCCCCCATTCCTTTGCTATACATCATCCCCGACACTTTGTCCTCAGCATCCTCCTGGTGAATGAGGTGCAGAAGGGAAAGCACAGCGAGCTGCAGAAAGACTGGAGTGCCTTTCACAATTGCGTAATTTTTAAATGGGTTCTTGTTTGTGCTGTTCAGATTCTACCTACAGTACACAGTAAGAAGCCAGTCTCTCCAACTGGTCTGGCTACCACCTGGGAAGAAATATCTGTGATAAGCTTTGGTGCAAATAGGACTCCTTTTCCTACTATATACAGCTGGACGGTCAAGAATCCAGGGGCTACCTCATGGGACCAAAGAGACTTACTATAGGGGAAAGTAAAATATTCAATAAAAACAACATCTCTGTCAAGTTCTTCACAAAAATACCTAGAGTTTGGCTTCAAGATCTCTTCATGTTAGGTTGGACGGTGACCACCAGCCATTGCTCTGTGCACAGTACCTATGAATTAACATTAATGTCACTGCTGTTAATACTGAAACCCTGCTGCTGTGCAGAATCTGCAATTCCAGAGCTCATTCAGTGTTGATAAGGGATATGGGCCAACACTGCTCCTAATATTAAAACTCTTAAAAGCTCTGAGACGCTGGAGCCTTAGGGTGTTACAGCAATGCTATGCACTTCACACAGATTGTTGGGAATATTTAACCGCAGGTAACTGACTGCTTCCATCCCTCCTTTCCATCCAAAAGGGATCACCTATTGCAAGAGAAGTCTCTGTGCTGTCCCTTAACCAACTTTGGAAGTGGAAAAAACCAGTAAGGGTGCAAAACCAGTAAGTCTACAGAGTGAAGCAATGGTATAAAGAAAAGAAGTCTTGGATTTAGCATTTTGCTGCTTGTTTGAAAACAGCAGGTTTAAGAGCAAATCTTTCCCAGAGGAAAAGAAATTCATCTCCAAATACTTGATGAAGGAAGGAGGAAGAGCAGTTTGTCCTTCAAAAATGATCCAGTCTCCAGGACCTAAAAGTGTGCTCAGCCAAACTACGTTATCAAGGCTGTGTTACAAATCGGTAGTAATGTTCTTGTCCCCCTCTGCCATCATTAATTCTTGAGCATTAGCAGCCTCCAACATAAGCAAACAAAGAGAGAACACCAGTTCAGCCGTCAGAAAGGGGGGCAGCCCAGCGGGAAGCTAAGTTTGCAGTCATCTGGGCTTAAAGCTTGAGGTTAAGCATGTATACATTTCAAATCTGAGACCGCTCATGAAAGACCAGCTGGCAGTTAAATCTTGTTCTGAAGCTTCCCACAGGAAGAGAAGGAAAATATCTTCCTTTTGTCTGGAAAAACTAATAGCTCAAATCAAAGCTGGAGTTTAAATGACTTGCAAAACGGTGCCCAACTTACAGGGCTGCCAGCCCCAAAGCACTGAGGAATTATGAACCAGGACCCACCAAGATAAGGCCTTTTTTCCTCCTGAATTTTGATCACTTAGAAATTTATATTTAGAAGCGTTCCTCTGTGATAAGGAGAAGTAGATACTTTGTTGTGACTTGCAGTTATCATAAAAGCAAAAATCAAAGAAGCCTATGACAGCTGTTTGAAGAAAACCTAAAAATAAAATAAAATTTTAAAGAAATCAACAATGCAGAGGAAAGAAAATCACAGTGACTGCATTAAACCTTCTTGAAATATGCTAGTTAGGTAAACAGGAATCTGAGCAGCACAGAAAACTGAGATGATCTGTATAAATGTAATGATGAAATCATATTTTCATCGACTCTTCATGGGTAGAGATCTAAAGGACCTCATGAATTTCATTCAACTGCTCTTCTGGCCAAGGTGAGCACCCTTGGAATAGCTAGTCAAAATGAGCTATGCCACAATCTGAGATGCTGTGGATGATTGCAGGAATGAAGGTCAGAAGACTGGGCTAAAGCAGACCACTCTCTTCCATCTGACCTCCCCTCCCAGGCTGCAGGCTTCTCACCTACCCCACACCACCCAGTCAGTTTTTGGCATGCAGGCATATCTTTCCAAAGGAGAGTGGCAAGATGCTCCCTTTTCTTATTTCCCCTTCCTCCCACTCTCCAGCAATTTCTGCCAAGGTGCTCAAGAAGTAAGTCAGCCCAAAGCTGAAGGACAAGTCAAAAATCTCCCAGAAGATTACTTCAGTAGTACAATCACTTAAAAGCTCACGTCCCAGCAGCCCACTTTGCAATCATAGCATGTATTCTGGGCCGGCCATGCCAGTCAGGTCTGTCTTCCCCATGCAAACCCCATGTATGTGGGCAAGTGGTAATTTCTCATTTCTTAAATGGAGGCTATCTGTATGAACTTTGAAAATAGCATAAAGTTTCCTGATATGGTGTCATCACTCCAGCAGAAAGCAAATGTAATCCTTTCCAGATAATGATCCTGGCAAAAAGATTTATGGTTGGCCACTGATTGTGTTTTGGACAAGCCTTCAGTTAAACTTCAGCACATTGCTTGTGTAGTATACTTTAAAACAGCTCATATACAAAGAGATGAAAAAAGCTGATTAGTAAGATTTATAAAGGGGACTGAGGTTTATAGTACAAAATGTGTTGAAAGAATATGGATGGTCTTTTGTTCTGGCTATTTAGTCATGTGCTCCGGGAGAAGGGAGAACAACAGATATTTTTGTACCTGCACTAGAATTACCCTTTCAGTCTCCAGATTACTGTTTCAGATTTCACTCCACTCATTAATTTCAGCAATTAATTACTCGTAAAAGGAGATTTTGGTACCTTTCAATTTTGCAACACATCTTCTGAACAAAAAACATGAATCTAGAGCCCCCTGACATCCCTACATCTCATATCACTGTTTGCAAAAATGTATGGCTAGACTGTAGTGTAATTAAAAGATGTCCAAGGCTTTCCTCTTTAGGAGTAGGACCGGTCTAGAGGAGCTCCTTCAAGGAAGTTCAAAGGCCACATGCCCTTTTCTTGTGATAATCAGATATATCAGTGAGGTACATTACATGAATTCAGTCACACCTATTTGTCTCTGGGCCCAAAGGGGTAACAGAAGATGTCAGGTGTGAACAAGGCCGTTTCTGGAGTGAGCAAATGGCTGGAAAGGAGGATAACGCAGGAACTCATCTCCCAGCAATACAGACAATCTAAATCATTAAACAGTTCCAACGACTTTGAGGAGACGTGGTGTTTTACCCAGCAAAACAACACTGGAGAGTGTTTCACACCACAGCTCTCTGTGAAGCAGCTGCAGCTCAGACTGTGAAGGCGCAGGGTTAGTCACAGCTCTGTGGACATCCTTCACCAGAGTCATGAAGCGTCAGCTTCTCCTCTGCAATTGCAGTGAACAAGAGCTTTGCTGCTGGGGTGACCACGGGCTTAAACTGCCGCTGGGAGACTGTCTGTAAAACTCCTGTCCTTCAAACAAGCAGCCAGGGTTTCTAGGATGGGTTCCCCATCTTCTGACACTTCTGGTGTCTGCAACCAGCACGAGGCTGTCTCCTTGCCTGGAGCAGCAAGTGGCCTCATGCAGTTAGGTGACACAAAAAGCCCTGCCACACTAGGGACTTTTCTCCTGTCTGCTCTTGAACACCCCTGCACTGCTACGTCTGCATGCGTGTAAAAGCCCAATAAGGGAGCAGAGAGAGGCACGCATACCCCAAGGAAGAATTTATAACAAAATTCTTTGGCTCTTCGTGATAGTCATCTACGGAAAACACCAATTTTGTTTACCACTGCAATGTGACATTTCACAGGCCACATCCTATCCCTGCATACTTACCTTGAAATGTGACTTTTCAAGCCTCAGGCAGACAGCAATCTTGCAGACATGAAATCCATGACCCCAGCTCCCATCCTGTTTATGGCATGTTGCAATGCTTTCTCAGAAAATTAAATATTTATTAAAAGAAATACAGAAAAAATGTATGCTTTATACAAAAGCTGATGGTCAAGGTAGGACAGCTTGACTACAAGTACTGTCACTGCACTATGAAAAAGGCACATGTACCAGGCTTAATTTGCAACCAGCATGGTTAAGCAAAAATTAATGAGGAAAGAAAATCTAGCCCAGTGATTCTGCAGTTCTGGAGTCTGTTCTCTAGAGAGCAGATTTAAATTCATGGCAGCTATGGCATTTTTCTCTTTATTGCCCTCATTCACTCCCAAGGCCCCTGGAAAAATCACCAACATTCTTGGTGCGCAGGGGGGTACCAGGGAGTTAATCACACGTCAGATCTGAAGAGCCTTCCCAGAGCTGCCTGGGAAAGTTTGCACAGCATCTGCTTGTCTAAACCTATGGAGATTATACTAAAGGGAAAACATAAATGCTTTTTTTAAGGCTCCTTCCATGTGAAAGTCAGTTTTAATGAGGTGGGTATGAAGCAACCTAGCTTAGTCTTGGTCTGTACACAGACAGTGGGTGCCAATATTCCCCTTCTTCTGGGAGCAAGATAATTGCTTTAGTCAGTAAAAATCAGTTTTCCAATAAAGGGCATAAAACTGCATAATAAGAGAGGAGAAACAAGTCCCAAAGTCATAATAAATAAATAAATTAGTTCCTCTTAGTCCAGGTATTCCTCTAAAAGCCGGCAGCACAAGGAATGACAACACACTTCCCAGCAAAGTGTTTCAGTGTACGGACTGACAGCGTGAACCGGCTTCCTAAGGTTATAACCGAGCACATGTAAATCACGCCAGGAAGAGAACTACAGCTACTAACATTTACACAAAAGGATTTCACTTTTTAAAGCCACCTCTAGCACAGTTCTTGATATTTTCCAGGCGGAGCGCAGCGTCTCTGACAGCTGGGCTCAGGCAGCAGCAGCTCTGGTACTGGGTCGCATCTCCCGGGGTCTGCGCCGGATCCGTTCCGGGCTGCGCGTCTCTCCCGGCGAGCTCGGTCCCCAGGCACGGCTCCGCTGCTTGCCTAATAAGGCCACGAGCGAGTTGACTGGCTGGCTTATAGGTCAGCCCGTGTTTACCCTGCAGCCGGAGCCCGCAGCCCTCCTCCGCTCCGGGCCGCCGCTCTGCCGCCCCTGCGCTCGCACAGCCACCGGCGCTGCTCGGGAGGCTCAGCCCGGCCACCGCTCACAGCTGAGGGGCACGCCTTGGTTTCACCACAGGCGGCATGAAACTGCAGGGAGCTCAGGTACAGTTGCCACAGCAGCACATTGTAGGACCACCAGACTGAAAAAATAATCAGGTTTCTCACTGCATGAATTGCTCGAAAGTAGGGCAGCGGCGTAGGTACGAACAGCCGCCTTTACTGCTCCAAGGCAGCAGACAGGTACTTGTCAAACACCAGAACCAAGGGAACTAGATGAAAGTAAGGTAGAGATACTCATTTGAGCACTACTATTTAATTATTTATTACCCTTGATCAGTTATGGTGAGATTCACTGCAGTTCAGACAGATGGCTTCAGAAGTAATGATTTACCCTCCACAAAAATAGCTATCTGGCCAAAAAAAAAATAAATCCTTCTTCTGCTGCTTCCCTTGTGATTCAGTCTATTTTCTCCTTTACACCTCTCCTAAAGCAACTTCAAGATGCTAGATTTGGATACTGTCCTGTTCTCTTACCCAGCACAGTCTGTGAGGAAAGCCACGAGATCTCTGCACAGTCAGAGCTGGCAGGCAGAGAGCAGCACAGGTCACCTCCTGCCACAGCCCTGCCACGAGACCCCTGCGAGGGGCCACTCACAGTGGCTTTTCCCTTCAGGTCAGTACAGACAGTGCGTTTCCATCCTTCATCAAAACCACCTTGTAAGGTTTAAATACCTACCTAATACTACCAGATATAATGATGTATTTACCACATGATTCATCTAGAAAACTCTTGAGCACAGGGAATAAAACTAAACTATGATTATCACCCCACTGAAGTAACCAAGCTACCACAGTTATGTCCTGTTCCTGCTATGAACCTGGGGTTCACACTATTATAATTAAAAGAGATAAAATATATGGCCCATTCACTCTCAAAATAGTGCATTTTAAAAGAACAGCTGACAGTTTGTAAGCTTAGCCATTATGATTTTGGGCTGAAGCTGTGCCCAGGTGCACACGCAGATCTTGGCTCAGAATTGCCGACTTTCTGCTCAAAGTCTATTCTCACCTAAAATACACTTCACATATACAAAGAAATGGGGCACACACATTCAAAAAAGGGCCAGTCAAACATGATTACACAAAGGTAAATCCTAAAATAAGCCAACTCACTTTGTGTCCAATTTGCTTAGATCAGCAGCACAGTATGCTCTTATGAATATCAATAATGAATGCTGGAGGAAACTAAACAATGCACAAGAATGAGAAGAACTGCTGTGTGTGCATTAGACCTGTTAAGAGTCTTAGAAAGAAGTCAAGATAGCCCTGAACTATGAAAGTCAGTCACATTTCACAGACTTCCAGGCTGGGATGAGAGAAAAGCTATTGGACTTGCACTACTTGATAGAGGAAATGGGTTCACTCATTTGTTTCAAGTCTCTCTGAATACACACTGACAAATCCAGAGTACCAGGGGAACACTACTCCTCTTGGTTAAAAGGAGGATCTCAATAAACTTAGGCACATCCAGAAGAGAACACTGACACCCTCACAGGTTATGGCTTATTTGACACCAGTTAATTTAGGACCGTTTGTGTAACTGCACATGAGCAAAGGCTTTTGAATGCTTTTATGCTTTCACAGTTTTAATTTTAAATGGGAGATAATGTTACAACTGACTTTACTCCATTTTAACACTGCCATTTTCCATCTTTGCTCACAGACATTATGAATTCCAAGACAGGCTTCAGGAAGGAAATTTGGAAATACAGCAGTGGCTCCTCCCCTGTGCTAAAGATTGGGGGGGGGAGTAGAATTAACATTTTTAAAAATCTGTATTCTGAATATTTTAAATTCAAAAGGATACCTAAGTGGTAGGGAAGCCACCCTCATGAAGAAGCCTGTTTTTTTCACTGTTCAGGACAAAGCAGTTACTGTACTCAGTTAAACCTGACTGGTGCAGAGCTAGAGAGTAAAGTTCTCACTGAATTCTTCAAGAACAGGCTAGAAAAGCAATTTCAGCAAAATCTATGCATATCAAAGGTGATGCTGAAAGAACAGAATAATGGGTCACGTAAGACCTCTGCTTAAATCAGGGCTGAAGAATGTTTTCCATACTCAGTTCCCCAAAGAGGCCACCTCCTCCAGTGACCTTACAAGAATCAGCTGCCAGCCCAGTTCTCGGTCACATGAGAGGAAACACATCCACCATGTAATCACCAGTTATGTGCTGCAAGCACACATTCACTGAGAAGACAGATGGGGTTCAGTGAGATAACGGGGAGGTGTTCTTCCCTGGTACACAGATGGTCAGTTCAAGCTCAATAGTAAGACATCATGACTTTGTTGAAATGAAATGAAGTGAGCAGAGAAAACAGCCTACAAATGAAAGAAGAGGGGCAGTTGCTTGGGGAGCCAAGAGGTTTGTTATAGTCCAGGTTCGCAGAGCCATCTCAGGAGCATACAGGGAACAGCCCCCAAGGCTGGTACAATATTGATGCCCATGTGATGGCTGGAAAGAAGCGCTCAGCCACACCACAGCTTTTACTGACACGAAGGACGAGTTCAGCTGCATTTGCCCCAAAGTTCATCTTCCCAAGACTACAACCACCGTTCCCAGTTCTACTCCTTTTAGTCTCTCAGCTCTTGTCCTTGCCAGTCCCTCACCTCTGATTTTATTTCTGCTGCTTTTTGTGTACTTCCCTCTTCCTCCTGTATCCCATCCTGTGGGTAATCCAACTGCATTTCTATTCTTCAGTGTTTCCAAATGTACTTCCACTTCTCCCCTGGCTCTTCTCCAGCTCCCACTGCAGATTCTTCCATTAGAGACCCAGTCTCCTCACTGGCTCTCTTAACCCACTTCATTTCATCCCCTCCACAAACCTGGCCACTTTTTTGAGAAGGGTTTTGTTTTCCTTCTCCAGGAGATTTCAGTAAAGGTCTGTCCAACCTAGCACACTTTATTAGGAGAGAACTGATCATGGGAAACTGATCGGGGGTATATTAGTGAGAGCTGAACCAACTGCAGTGCACAAAGCTTAACTTCAGCAGCACACTATAGAGCAGGCCAACAACCAGAAGGTCATAGTGTAAGCATGCTGATACTCTTGGACATTTTTTTCTTGCAGGTAAATTCCCTTCATCAGTCAACTTGTTTGTCCCATGAATAGCATCAAAGGAATGCTGCGCTGTTTGAAGAGAGGCACTAAGCATGTGTAATGGAAAGAGACATCCCTTAAAAGAGAGAAAAGACAGGCAGCTTGAACAAATTAAGAGTTGGAAAGAGTGGACTCCCTCGATGTCTTGATGGCCATTGGTTATTACAGTAATACACCAACAACCAGTTACAGAAAGGGTGCTGCACTAGATCCTTGCAAGGCAAAGCAAAAATACCTTGCCTTGCAAGGTGTTTGTCTAAAAGTGAAGCAAAACCACTGCTGAGGAACAGTGTATAATCATCAAAATCACGGACACGCACAGTACAGTGCTTCCCAGCACAGTGGGACGCAGCCCTGGGCTGTGCTACAGAATGATGCTACAGAATGCTCAGTCCCTAGGGCCCTGTCACGTGTGAAGACAGCCTGATGCTCAGCTGATGTTCAGCTGCCACAGCAGCACAGAGCTCAGGAGGGGCTGCAAAACCCAGCAGGGAAATGGGGTAAGTTCTGCAGTGAGACTTCTCTCTGCCACCCGCACCGCACTTTCTCTAAACCCAGGACCTTGCAGTTCTCAGGAGAAATGAGATGTTGCAAGCTTTGGGGAATTTTGGGGTACCGGGACCCCAAGAAGCTTCACTGTTAAATGCCCCATCATCCTCACAGGCACTATAACTGAACCCACAGTTTGAGATTCAAGCAATGAAAGGCAGCTGTTCATGTGCTTTAGCACCTTGACAGAGCATGTACTGGGCAGTCACACATGAAATCCATGCACTGAGTTTACTGACAGCACAGTGTCCTGCCCACAGAGTCTACAGAAAGGTATTCTTATGGCATGAAGACAGTCCTTCCTCCAGCAGGGAGCCTCTGGGAGCCACTTGGGAACTTCATTTCGGCCCACCAGCACTACTGGCATATTTACTATTAAGTTCTATGTCTGCATTCCACACAAGGGATTTTGAAGTCCAAGCAAGATGCTTGTTTTCCTTGTTGGCTTTCTATACCTGGACTGATTTTTAATTGGTAATGGAAAAGCTGAATAAAATACAGCAGTGGAAGAGTTAAGTAATCCAGCAGCTTCTCTAAATGATTTAACAATTTGTATTGCAGTTGAGCATACACATAGATTGCTTTGACTTAAAAAAATCAAGTTCATAAATAGTCAAGTAAAAAAAACAAAACAAAAAAGGCTCAGTGAAGGCTACATTTTAGGACATTCAGACTATCCTGTAAATATACTCTTTGCCAGTGGCTGTAAGTCAAACTGCAGCAGTATTTCAGACTGCCGTGGAAAGTATGCCTGCATTAAAACCCAGCACGAGAAACTTTGAATTCCTGACAGCATGTGGCCATGCATGAGATCACTGTGAAAAGCTGCAACATTTATTTGAGCTCTTTTATTTTCGTTTCCTGAGATGTTTGAAATCGTAATCAGCAGCTTATACCCAAAGTCTAGATGTAAAGTCAGCACAGACTGGAGTGAGTCCAGGAGCTGCATTAGTTCACAGTATGCAGGAAAAGAACAAAATCCTATCCAAGGAGATCTGGAGCACTAGAATGCTATTTAATGAAGGCTGAACAAAACTAGAGGACTGCTTTAGTGAGGACACTATATAGGGATTTCACTTGGAAAGCATAATTTCATTTTTATAGTCAAATTCTCACTTTTTTTCCCCTCAAGGGTATGTGTGCATACGTGTGAAAGTATCCTGTTAAACAATTTGGCATATGTAAGTTCTCAACTAGTTCCTTTTTTGAGAGCTTTTTTTGGCTAAATATTATCATTATGAGGAACAGTGTGAGAGCATCTAGTTTCTAGTATTTCAGGGGTCTGTGGGTGTGTAAAAAACACCTGCATAGAAATTGGATTTTACAGGAAGGAAAGTTGGTTGGTTGGGATATGGCTTTTTTAGTTTTTTCATCTATTGACTATAAGAAAATTTTTTGTCAGAATAAACACACAACTCACCTACCCAACATTTTGTCTTGCAATCAGGATGCAAAGAAAAGCAGAAGTCAGGCAAGTTGGTAAGTAATCTTGAAAAATTACTTCCAAAAACAGAAGGGCAGGGAGGAGAAAAAGGAGTAAACTGAGGGATGCCAAGGTGAATCAGCTCCAGGAATGCCAGAAATCTGCATTTAGTGTGGACTGCTCTTGCATTTTGTTTCAAAAGTTGTTTTTCTGTGGAAGTTATGTTTCTTTTTCAAATGGGTGAAGCAAACCTCTGAGGGTGTTCCACAATCACTACTTTGTGGAAAATACTTTAACAGGAACATCCAATAGCAAACATTGTTAAATACTGTAACAAATTTATCCCTCGCTAGACAAAAATGAAATTAACATTTTATTTCCATTTCCTTACCTACAGGGCTTAAATGCTTCTGTTCATTGACTCTTTTTTTCCTCTTTAATATCCTTTATTGTGAGAAAAATAAACAAGTGTGGGCTCCATACAGAATTTTTCAGTTTTTAAATTTGGAGACTGCAGCAGGCCTTTTGCTTCCCTTATGAAGAGATAAGGGTTGGAAAAGAAGATCTCAGAACAGATTTGGGGTCCAATTGTGTTAGAAGAATATATAGTTAACCCACTTCCATCTACTGAAATTGCTTCAATTAACTTTTTTCCCCCTTCCCATTTTTAATCCCATCAAGTGTTATGCTAGCTAATTCTCTCTCTTTCCAAGCACTGGTATTATTAATTAATCAGGATGGAGTCCTATAAATACTCTTATTTCAACTTTATAGAGCATGCTGGCTACCTCTGCCATAAATAAAAGCTACTTGCACAACGTGCAGCCAATCTACAAAGCCCGTATCTGAGAACTGAGCCATCACACCCCATCAAGCTCCAGTCAGATTACAGTTTTTCTGTAACTTGTTCCACACCACATATCAGTCTAATACTGCTACTCATTTTTGGTCAAATATTAAAACAATATATTAGTTTTAGCTTCTGATATTAGCTTTCCTATGAACTTGCTACAGAGAGGCCATACTCAATGCCGCCCTCAAGAGCAGTCTTAGGGTGATCTGGTGTCCAGCCTGGGTTTTCAGGATATTTCCTGAGACTCATTAGACAGGTTAGTAAAGCAGTGGTAATACTGCTAAAGTGGTAGTGGTGGAGGGCATTCACAACTAATTACAGGCAAATTCTTGACAGATTTGAGAGCAAACCACAAAAACCTTAGTTCCATGTGACCAAAGACTTATGTGACACAAGCACCCCATGAACGGGATATTTAAACATACTTTATGCCATATCCTACAGCCTCAAGGATCATAGAAGATGCTGCAGTCTCTCCCTCAGTATATCCCACTTGCTGTGTAACTGCTCCCAATACCTGACAACATTTTTCAAATTGTTGGTTCAGCAGGTTGGAGGAAGCTGCCTTCTGGCAGAGAAAGACAAATGCTAGCACAGCTACACCCCTTCCTGGCAAGTAATTTATCTGAATTAGATTAAGCTTTTCTGACCTCCTCCACCTACCCAGTGCTTGGGTTAAATTCCAGGGTTACCTATCCAGCCCCTGCCATACTAACGGGACACAGCTGAGTAAACAGCTCTGCCTTCCTAACATACAGCAGTGGGACTCAGAAAAATGGACAGGCTGGTTCCTGGGACTCCTGATACCACTCCAACAGCATCAATCGTTTTGACCATTATAACTGATACTGAAAGTCAGTCTTCCATGATAAAGGCAGATACTATAACTTTAAAATACACACAGAGGTTAATTTAGAGGGCATTTGTACAGACAGCCCATCAAACATAACTAAGAAGTCACGGGAGGAAGCGAAGATTGTGACTTCCACTTTAACATATTTAATCTGACATTGCTTTAACTATAATATTTATCAATTTAGGATACAGCACTACAGAAAAACACTGAAAAGCTTTTTCTAAAGAGTACCAAATAGTTCTCTGCTCTCCACAGTGTAGAGTCCAATACATATTGGCAGTGAGTGCATCATCAGATCTGTACTGAAACCACATTGATAAAACAACCTAATTCAAATCGTAGAAAAAGCACATTGCCAACTCTGATAGCAGTGCAAGTAAAGCATCTCTTATTCTACAAAGCCTTGAAACCTTTTTTTTTAACATTTCAACTTGGAATTTGGCTTCTGCTTGAGGAAAAGAACAGATTTTTAAAAGGCCCACTAGCATTCAGGGCTTCTTCTTAGAATAGATTTGATCAGATTTTAGAAGTAAATACTTTGTCCTTAAAAAACCCAATAAACAATAGAGGTTTAGTTGTTTGTTTTTTTTTTTTATTTCTGCCATTATCTTTACAAATATGAATTGGGTGTTAAGTAACTTCTTAAGGTAGCAGTGTAGGCTAAGGATGGCAATCAATTGACAAACAATGCCTGAAACTAAATTTGTCTGATAAAGTTCCTTTAGATAAAACTAACTATTTGTCTACAAAGGACTGATGTGGCAATCATGATTCTCAAATATCCTACAAAACCAAAACCTTACAAAGAGAGGACAAAGAACTAAAATTTCCTATCCCCAAGATACTGAGAACAGTCATGAGCTCATCAGGTTTTATAGCCTCCCCCTGTTTAACAGGCTGTGAAATCCTTATCTCTTTCTACAGTGTAAATATCATCTTCTCACTCTCCCCCCTCTGCTGAAGGAATATCATACCAGCAAGCTCCTCTTTGGCAGTTCAATGCATGTCTGATTAAACAGCAGTTTTTTGTAACTTCTGTTTAACCTTGAAATCTGCTGCTTCTATTTCAGACCTGATGAAGTGCTGGTGTGCCTGCAAGCTTGGCTTATTTTTTCCCTCCATACCAGCTGGTCTAATAAATTACCTCTTCCGAACAACCTCATGTTAGCCATGTCCTTAGATCATACACAGATAAACACTATTACGCCATTTCAAATGTGTATTAAACCATGATAAAGAGTTAAACCATGATACTGCTGGCTTAAGAAATAATAAAAAAACCAAAGTCACCCAAACTACTACCTTGCATTACAGGTAGTCATTCACCTTCCCCACTCATCACACAGATGAGGGTTTAAATGCAAGGAAAGGATCACTTTTAAATGGTTGCCAGGAACATGAGCATTTTCTGTTTAATCTACTGTAGAGGTATAATAAAATATATACACTGGGCATTTTAATAAGTTTGAGGTGACTCAAGGCCTTGATGGTTAGGTTCCCAAACTGCCTGCCAGAGAGCATGAGTGTAAAACACGCAGTTTGTGTGATTTAAATTTTAAAGCAACTTTTTCACCTAATTTGAGAAAGAGAAGGGGGTGGGGAAGGAGCAGTTTGTTGCAGATAAATCACCTCTTTTCAATCCATGGGTAACAGGTCCTTTCTTTAAGGTCCGGCAGTTGGAGGCTTAACTCCCGTTTCAGACATGCCTTTATTTGGAAACAATGAGGGATCAGGCAGGGCAGGGCTTTTGCATGGATGCTGCCCGGCCACATGCAAGCTAGCAACAACTTGGCAAAATGAGTGGCAGCTCTGCACAATCAATACAGCCATATGCTTCTTGACCAAAAAAAATACAAGCGTGGAGTTTAGGGTTTGAGAAAGCAAGCAAACAACAAAACCCTTTGTAATTGCTTATTAATCATTAACAGAAAGAGGCAAAGACCAGAGCTCCATATAAATCCTGCAAAGCTTGAGGGATTTATAGCACAGCTGCACTCCTTGGGACACGCATTGCCTGTGGCACAGTGCTATCTTCAGGACTGCCGTGTACCTGCTCTGCGGCACAAGCACCAGCTCCAGGTCAGAGGGGAGAGCCATGTGCAAGGCACAGGCAGCACTGGCCATGGATGGGAGGGGGACGGGAGCTTGCTGAAGTGCTGACAAACGACTCGATGTAAAACTCAAACTGCACGCCATCAGTGTACCAAAACGCAGGAATTCGGGGCAGCTCCCATGCTGGCGTTTGCGCTCGGCTGCTCCCGGCAATACCTGCAAGATGGCTCCTTGAGATCACGTCCCCCTTCTTCCCACAGACAGGCAGAAGAGACTATTTTTACACAGCCACTGACCACTTTGACAAAAATAAATGGAAGTAAAACTTGAGGCCAGTCATCTTCCTGATACTCCTTCCTATCTCCCGGGGCCTTGGGAACAATAGCGGCAGAGGAGACAAAGTGAGAAGAGCAGACCCTAAGAATTTGAAGTAATAACCTGACCTAAAGCAAAACATCAGGATCTGCTTGCATTTTTGTTCTCCACCCTACTTTCTCTCACACCAAGAAACACTCTCAGCTAGAAAAGCTGACATATCTTCAGAAATTTTTCTCTTTTTTTTGGAAAAAGAGACTCCATCAAGTTCCATTCAGGTTTTCTTCCCTATCTTCTTCCTCTCTAGTATTGTCAAGGTCACATACGGGAACCATACAAAAAGGCATGAAAGCAAAACAGAAAGAGGAGGTATCTATTTAAAGGTACTTTCATCCTCTTCAGAAAAAAACTTTCTGTTAGAGAAGTTCACATTCTGCACAATCTTTAGCTTGCGGTATTCCCTACACTCCTGAAGCAAATTGCCTCAGTGCTGTTGAACTGAGGAAAAAATATCCACTTCACTGCTGATCCTAGCACTGGTGCTGGGTGGACCACCACCACCACTAAGCCAGTCTCTCACTTCCAACCTTTCTAGACCACAGTGTTCACAGAAACACCTGGCTTCTATGCTAGGAACCACTCATATCCATCCTCTGATGGACGGTTGATATGAGAAAGAAGGGGAAGTACTTATTAGAATATTATATTGCTAAGGAAGAGCCTAGATTTCCAGCTAAGGTTTTTCTTTCCAGTGGACATATTTGTGATGAAGTTTTGGGATCTGTTCAGTTCTTCCTCTGTGGCAAGTAACTTTGCTGCCTCCTGCATGGATGCAAACTTTGGCTACCAGCATGCGACATTCAAAAGCATCTCATCCACAAGTCTTGAACTTTGTTTTCCATCATGAAATACATCTTGCTGATGGATATTTTTATTTTTCCACCTGATCTCATGTATAGAGGCCACATTGTTAAAGTATCTTTGGTAAGCAGGAAGAAGGTGGGCAGGAGAAAGTTTCTGTGGCACAAGTCCCTCTTGTAGGAAAAGGGCTCAAGACTGAGCAGGGTGGAAAAACTCATGCTTACTTAATCATGCAAACTGCAGGATTAGGCAAGTGATAAATACATTCTCCTCTCAGAGGACTCTGAAGGCCTCTATCAAAAGGCAGCCTGTGTTTTACACCCAAAAGCGGACACTGCCTCTTTAGTCGCCCTGCAACGAGGGCTGCTGAAAGCTGAGGTTAGTAAAGGATTTTCCTTCTCTCAAAATTGCATCACATTTCACTAAACATTACCAATTTCCTTTTGCACTCCCACAACTGATGAGAGCTCGTGTAAGTATTATTCCTGATAAAGTGTATTTCAAAATTTAAGACTTTTTGCATATTCATGGTCACAAAGTATCTCTATTAGACTTACTGACTGCCGAAGAGTTGCCTTTTAAGAAGAAATATTTCAATTTCAAAGCAAGTTGGAATGATTTTCTAAATCATCCTAAACCTTCAGAATCTGTTTAACATGTTTTGAGATTCACAGTTGTTTGCAGGCCTTTTGCTGGGATTTAAGAACTGTTTCATCTATGTTTACAGTGTTTTTTTCAGCTGTTTCTTGACCAAACCAAATTAACTAGTTTGGTTTAGATTTTAATTTTGTACAACACCTAAAAAAAATTTCCAAGAATTATTTTCTTCTTCTTCCTTCTATGGATTGTGCTATTAAAAGGGTCCTGTGGTACAAATTTTGAGTCGAGAAACACAATAATGTGGTTCTTCTTCTTCACCCTTTCTATTTAAGAAAGGAAATATTATTAGAAGTGGAACAGTAACATTAATTTCAGTAAGACCCTACAATTTAGAACTTTAACTGCTTGATTCCGGGGTAGCTATAATCACGTTCAGTAGTTTTGTCCATTGCACTACTGCAATGCCATAGGAAGAATCACAGAATATTCTCAGTTGGAAGGGACCCACAAGGATCACCGAGTCCAACTCTAAAGTGAATGGCCCGTACAGGGCATGAACCCACAACCATGGTTATTAGCACCACGCTCTAACCAAGTGAGCTAATAAATATGGGGGACTGGCCTTGGCATTTCTCCTAAAGTTTTAATCAATGCTGTCAAAAAATGCAATGGCAACTGATTGCTACCTTGAGTAAGTAAAGTTAGTGAAGCATCACTATTCCCTGTAATAAGGCTAGTGAACACTACAGATTGCATATAACAATGGGCAATTTTCAAGAGAGCCACCACAGCAGGGCAGCCCTGCAGGGCACTTTATGACATGTGAGTGAGCCAGAAACTGTAATCAGTTCAGTGAAAAAAATAAGCTCAAAAGACATGAACAGCAACTCAACTACTAGAAACTGATTTATTTCCACAGCAGCTGGATGTAAATACTTCCTCTTCCCTGCACTGCTGGACTTTCAGTTCAAGTAATATATTAAGAGATTGAGAACCTACATCCAACACTTTGGCTCCCTCTGATTGTTGTATTGTGTTAAAACTGTTGTGAGAGTACGTCCAGCCTAGTTAGCCACGAACATTACCACCTCTATAATTAACTCTGGAATCTGACATCATCATCCCCTCAAGGTTCTCTTAAAATTTTAATAGCCTGGTTCATGAATATTAATTTGCCAGCATTCCACTTCCAGGGATTTATGAAAACCCAATAGCATGTCAGTGCTCAAAGAGGTTCTATTATTTCTGCTTCTTCCTTAGCATATTTATTACAAGTCAGAAAGTGCACCAAGCCTGCAGTTGGTCCAGCCATCTGGGTCGTTTCACAGAGATGAAGTGGCACAGCAGACACTGAGTGCTGCTGCTAAGGGTGCCTGTTAATCCCTCTGGTGGACGTGATGCTTCTCCACAGGCCTCCTTGGTTCTAGGCTATAAAAACTGTTTCTCCCTTATCTCCTGTTTCTCTCCTCCTACATGCCACTGCAGCTACAAGTCAAGCACACAACAGTCAGCCCTTCAAAGGCTGCTCCTATGCAAGAGAACAGGCGCCCAAACCACAGAGTTTATCAGATGTGTGCAGGCAATTATTCCCCACAGTCAGCTTGTTTCAGCAAGTGCTACAAGTCAGATAGAGCTGGCACACTGCAACAGCTAAAGAAAGTTTGTGACACTTTAGTCCATTACTAAGAAGCATAAACAGTTCTTCTGTATCCAAATGGGTATGGGTTTGACAGCTTTTTGTGTTTTCCAGATTGTGACAGTGCTGAAGTTTTAGGCCACTGGCTTGGACATTACTGTATGTCAGACACCTTACCCAACCATCCCCAGATGAGAAGCATCTCCAGTGTTAAAAGGAGAGCTCAATAAAAGTTCATAGTGCAGGTGGATCAAAAGCTCTCATGAATCTGACTATGGCAACAAATATTTAAGAGCACAGCATGTAAGGAACGTGAAATTCAAGGCTACATTTAATTAAACCAGGTGTATATTAAGCCAGAAGCTTCCTCCTAATAATCATGCAAACTGTAAAGCAAAACTGGAAAGCTAAATAGTGTCATTTCTTCTATTTATTCCTTAGTTATGTTTCTCTTTTGTCAGCCAAGAGGCAGCTCAGCAAAGCTCAGAACTACTTTTGTCACTTCCTGACAAAACAGATTTAGTTAAAACTTTCTGAAGTTATTGTCAAGCCTTACCTTACAACAATTTATGCAATTATGTGATTTTCCCCTCAGCACCACTGCTTCAGAACAAACAAGGTAAGAGGTTTGATCTGTCATAAATGAGCATTCCAAGTTTCTGGTTTCTGTTTCTGCTCCAAATATTTACAGAACAATGAAAAGCTCTCAATTTGGAAGAGTAATTTCCAACTTTGGCAAATGCAATATTTAAAGGCATCTTCAATGAGAACCTGTAGACTACTTAGCAGGAAAAAAAGGGAAGACAAATGTAAATAAAGAATAACAAGTAATAAAAAGGATATAATCCTTGAAGGGAAAGGGAGGAGAAATTAGAGATCAGCAACTGAAATAGTGAAGGAAATAGGTCAGAAGTCCTGAAGGATGTAATCATGATCCTATTTTAAAAAGGGAAAGGCTAAAATTGTGACTGATACAACGGCCTGTGGGCCAATCCAGAGAGTCCGAAGTACCATAAATAAAATGGCTTTGTAGAACATCATCACTTGCAATTTTTCACGTGATGCTTCCTCTGCTCCCCGGTCACAGCTTTGGCCAGAGACTGGTGTTTGGGAAGACTATTGTAAATTCCTACCAGAGCCTGGGGGAAAGCTCTGCACTACAGGCAGTCCTGGACACTGGTCAGGGTACAGCAAGCACACATCACTGTGGCTGAACCACACTATTTCTGCTTTGCTTCCGTAAAGGAACCAGCTTATTTGGACTTGTTTTTCAGCTCCCTAGCCTTCTTTGGGGAGGGAATAATTTATGCTGTGTCTTCAGAACACAAAGACCTATTGTCAAAGTCACAAGCTGCCTGTTTGCCCTAACTGGGAGAGATCCTTTGTGGCAAAGGGGGAAGGGGAACATTTCACTTGTATGGGATCTCCTTGGGAAGCAGAATGTTTGGGGTTTTTTTTTTTTAATTATTATGATTATTTTAAAAAGCTACAGAAGTTTAAAATAATTTACTTCAAGAACCTCTGAGCCAAAAGCTTGATTGTAGCTTTGCTAAGTGCTCCAAAAGTAGGTGAAAAAATCCAAACTGGCCTGCAAAACTCTACCACCACCATGAACCCCCTTTATTTATTTATTTTTAGTGACTTGCCAGTTAAATCTCTAGCCTCCAACAAAACCAGTTTTGGGTAGCTGTCAACCCTTAAAGCTAAACAGCTACAACACTTCGCAGGGGGTTTTAAGAAAGACTTAGCTACAAAGAAAAACATGATAGGCTGGGTAAAGCTGAATGCCTAATTTTTTTTTGGCACCCAACACTCTTGTAGGATATACAGCCATGTTGGCCAGCTTCAGGGTCCTGAATTATGTAAATATTTCCAAATATTTTGAGCCTGTCTGCCTTGCTGGACCACCCACAGGGAGTACAGCTCGATGGCCATGGGAACAGTACCACCAACTACATTGTTTTTTACTGAACTCTACTGAATACAGTTAAACCCACTGAACTGACAAAATTACTCCTCTGTGGAGGAAGATTCACTCATGTCTGCCCAGTGGGAGCTGCAGTAAGGCATCCTTCTGCAGGCAGAAGGGCACATCTCAGCTCCATCGGCTTTCATGGTTAGGTTTCACCCACTGGTTTAGGAATGTGCAAGGGCCACACTTGTGCTTTGCTCCCCTGCTAACAGTGAAAGTACTTCACGCAAAAATCTGTGTTTGTGGAAGCAACACAGACACCAGACACAAAACTTCATGGTAATTCAACTAATTGTTACATGTCACAAGAGAGAGGCAATTCAGAAGTGTTAATCAGCTCATTTCAACTCAAACCCGTTCATTAGACTCTGAAGTTGAGCAGCAGGTTGTTGTTTCACAGACTGAGTCCAAGATATGAATAAGGAGTAAAATACCCCCAGGTACCGGAGGAGGCATTGCCAGGGTACAGGTCATGTAAGTGAAGTCATCTTGAGAACGAGTAGTTTACGCCTCCTAGGGTGTAATCCCATGATGCAATACTTAGATTAAATTTTAGACTATTATCCCAGCATATCAACCCTGTCTGCTCCAGCAGAGGTGTCTGAAGATCCTGTTTAAACTAGCTCATTTATCCAATCAAGACAGTAGAAACAAAAACATGAGAGAGCTCCTCTTGTGACTCTTGGGGATGGTCCTGTGCAGGGCCAGGAGTTGGACTCTATGATCCTAGTAGGTCCCTTCCAACTCAGCTTATTCTATGTTTCTTTAAGTGCTTCCCTTGAAGGTACCTCTGCCTTTCCAGCTCAAAGCCTGGTCCCTAATCCTTGATCTCTCTCAACTCCTGCTTCTCTCCTCTCTGTCTCAACAAAGTCTTGCACAAGGAGCAAGTGGCTGCTGTGGAAGGCTACTCATGACACCAGGAAGCACAAGAAAGCTAGCCTAGTAGTTCTTGATTTATCTGAAGCGTTTGCTGAGAGGATTATATGTGGAGTCACTTTTTCCCTGACAATTAACTTCCATGGAGTTGTGCTGTCATGACATTTCATTGTCTGCATTCAGTCTCTCACAGGCACTGGAAGTCACTCATAAAATTCTACTTAATTACTGGCCCCTAGGTTTAAATCAGAAATATTTGTCCATTTAATATTTGACTAGAAATGTGCTACTTCTGTGCTGGCTTCAAGCTGTAAAGTTCCTGTGATATCAAATATAAAGCTTTCATAGCTGGACTTCAGAATGATGCCCAAATTTTACTTATACCTGTTTTTACCCAAGTCTAATCAACCCAGTACAGGCAGTATATGTGCTTTGGTCATTCAAGACAAGAGTTTACTTATATATCAAAAGAAAGGTGTAGAACTAACTAATCTCAAGAAGAAGACTGTTCAGACTTGAGACCCCACAACACTCTTCCAGAAGCATGACACAGAGGCAAGTAGACCATGGGCAGTTTTAACAATGGACTACAAGACACAGCAGTAGACTTGGTCCAAGAATCAATACAGTGTCTTTAAAAGAAAGAGAAATTCTCTTTTGCATAAGAATATTAGCCCAACACTAGCACAACACATTTTCCTACCTGTCTTACCATCGTTTGCTTAAGTCTCTAAATCAAGCAAACAAAGGCTGTCACGAGCACAGTATGATAGACCTTGAGTCACAAACATTTAAATGTTGACATCCCACCTGATGAGGTGAAAGCAAAGCACTGAGGAACCTCACAGAGCTCATAGGCCCCTCCAGTTTTTGTGTCTTCTCTTGCCATCTAACCTGAGCAAACACAGTGTTCCCTACTCATCTGTCCTAGATGCTCACTCCCACACTGAACACCTCCTTTCAAACCCTGACTCTTCCTCTGCTGCTAATTCAGCACCCATGCTGACACAGCCATGGTGAGCAGGTCTGGGCAACCCACAGGGCTTGAGAGGAAGTGGAAAAAACTTCTGACAGCAGTTCCCTGATGTGTGTGGCCATGTCGCCAACTGATGCTATTGGAGAGAGTGGTTCTGGAGCAAACTGGGAATGGAAAGGCAAGTGGGAAGGATTCCTAAACTGGTGTTTTACAAGCAAGGTTGCCATTTCCACTATTCCTATCTGCCAATCCAAACCATCAGCTGCCTAAAGTAGTCAGAAGAACAAGCCTGGTAAGCCCAGCCTTAAACATTTGCAGGAACACAATCCAGTAGGTGTGCTGGAGTGTCTAACATAGGAGGACAGCAACCATCATTCCTGACAATAGTAGGAAAAGATGGGACTGGCCTTACCAGACAGTATCCAATTCCCTATGCATTAAAAAAAAAAAAAAAAAAAAAGGAGATCTTATTCTGAAACTTACCCACCTGAAGCCTGAATCCACTCCAAGACAGCCCTAAGCACCAATCTACAAGCAAATGAATAACAAGGCTGCTCTCAGCCTCTCTTGTTTAAAGCAGGGCACTTCACACTTCTTTGTGTGTGAAGAACACAAAGTCTCATTGATGATTTTATGGGTTTTTTTCTGCAATTAATAATTGCTATGAATCTTAGCTAATATGTCTGGAACACATTACTTGCTCAGAGAACAAAATGTTGGATAGCAGTGTCAATACTACGTTTTTGCTTTTGACTTAACCCCTACAAATCCTTGTAGCCAGCAAATGCACATAGTCCTTATAGCCAGAAACACGATTAACACCAGAAAATCTAGGCCTCTATGACTCACTCTGAATAAGTGCCACGATGGATCATTTTTCTTTACCCACCTAAACATAGTTCTTACACATAAAGGGTTGTGACTTCATCTAATAACTGAACAGCAAAGGCTTCCAGCCTCTGATAGGAAGAGAAATGCCAAACATTTGCATTTAGGAGCTTTTTTTTAACTTCACAACTCTTTCGGTTCCTTTCAGAGTTCCTCTAATCAGAACACTTATCTCTTACCTGGCACACTGTGCTGTAAATGAGCATGCAATCATCAAATCTGTCCTCTCGAGCTCTGGTGTACTTCAAGACAACCAGTTCTCTTTGCTAGGTTTTCAAAGAACTTAACCTAGCCAGGTTTTCTACAGCTTAACCATGCCATTCCCACCTCTGCAAGATCTCCACCTGGACAGGTCACTCCTCAGACACACACAGCAATCAGCAGTGCCGATGAAGTCTTGGTACAGATTCCTGCACTCCAATCCTGTTGGCACCAGCCTGGAGCCTGCCTGGCCCTTCACTGCTCGGCTCACAGCTGCTCAAGGCAGCAACACGTTTGAGTAAGTGTGTTTGCCCTTTACAGATACTGTACACACACATACCTACCTGCCTGGTCCCCACTCCTCCAAAACCCTTGGGAGATGTCAAGGGTAGATTTACATAAAATATTTTCATTACATTTACCTTTGTCAGCATATGTGGTCAGTTCAGTTAGCCCTTATTGCTCTGAATAAGCCAAAAGACCCTTATCCTTTCTAGAAATGTCAACAAGGGGGAAAAAAAAAATCAAAGTTGCCCACATATCAAATACAATTTTTGCAAACAGATGTTTCTTCCACAAGTGTACTGATTGATTAACGTTTTGGGTACAAAACCACTCTAGTCAGCTGAAACACAATTCTAGATGATTGCTACATAAGCAGAATTGACCACAAGAAAACTTCTAATGGTTTTGTTCGTTCTCAGTGCAGTTGGTTGACTGAAAGTGCAGTGTTGATTTTTTGCAGAGCTGCAGTTTCCAATAATTCCACATATAAACTGACAATGCATTTTGACAGTGTTGAAACTGCATCTGTCACAACTACATTTGTAGCATACCTTTACATATCTGTGTACTGATAAACAGTATTTTAGTATATAGAACTCTATAAGCAAAACATATTCTGTGCTATTTTTAAAGTATAGTTTAAGGAATGGAAGTAAAATAAGATGGGGAACTTCAGCTTGAGAATTTGGTATTTAAATCTGTAATGCAGCCTTTAAAGACCTGAGTTAATTTTACAGGTATGAAATGAAGTTCCCCATTCTAAAACTCAACCTCCATCTATAAATGCAAAGTTTCCTTACTTGCCAAACCAACCCTTACTATCCAGTCAGAATGAAAGGATGGGGGTTGAGCTGTGTTTTCAAAGTGTACAACTGTGTACAATTCACACAGCTTTTGCTGAGTGCAACTCAAGGAGTTAGCATATGTTTTTTGTTTGAAACAGGTTAGTAAAAACTAACTCTAGGACATGCAGTAAGCTTTAGTTGCCTCAGCTTCAAGTTGCCCAGAAATACCAACACTAAAGCCTTGAGTCGGCTTTTCAAATGAATTATATGCTCTGGATGTTTGACTACAATAAGAAATACATCATTCAAGGTTAGCTTTACTCACTGCAAAAAATAGCTACTTCTCTTCACAATGAAGAGGCAAAAAAGTGAAATCCAGTGCTGCTGGAGCAACAACTGTGTTGGTTGTTCAGCTCCAGCTGCCTGTGTTAAAACATCTGGCAATTTTTTTTTATTGGAACTGACAGCAGGCAGGTGTCACAATGACTGACACCAAAGCCAAGTGAACCCAGGTCTCAACTCCCAGACCTAACTTGTAGCCTTACCAAACCCTAGACACTGCTGGAATGCCAACAGCTGCCTGAAATGCTGGTTTCAGTAGGATTTCACCTTGCTTTCAGGGCCAGTTGCCACTTAATGGAAAATGACATTGAAATACTGTCCATTTTTCACACTAATATAAACAGTTGGGGCAATTATTTTCTAAGAGTTAAAGAGTTATTCTGGCTGCCTCTGAGGCTTCACTGGGCTTCTTGTCAGGAAGGGCAAGATTGAAAAAGTCACATGTGAAGCACATATGACTTGCATATTCTCTAGATCATTTGGTGCAACTGTTTTGAAACATTAATCCACACTCCCTCCTCCTTCCACAGAGAGCTGATAGAAGACAGTGCTACTTTTGTTATATTTTAGGGAATGGACAGTAATTTTGTCTAAATCTAAGGCTGATATAACAGAGCAAGAATGAAATCCTGCACATCTTTGCTGACTGCCAAGAGTTTTACAGGTATAAGCCACAAGGAGCACATCTGGCAGTCATTAACTCCACAGAAATATTATTTACTTCTCACAGTATTCTGGCACACAGTCTCTGGACTAACACCTGAATGCAGACCCTTTGTAACAGACACTGGTAACAGCATGGCATTTTTTGGTGTCAAACGGCTCGGTTTTGTCAGGAAATTGCATACTTCCTTCATAATGGTCTGAAGGAGGCTCAAGTTGCTTTAGAAATGTATCTGGCCTTAAATATTATGACACATGATGCTTGATGTCCAAGCTCCTCGTGATGGTTTTTTTGTAGACATGAAGAGAGATACGCCTGGAAAGCCAAATTATTTTAATCTGGGTCTTTGAAAATTGAGTTTACAAATTTATTTTTTTTTTAACTCTGAAAACTGGCATCAATTCGAGCAAAGAGAGACCATTCCATCAACTAAATCCAAATAAATCAGCAAAGAGTTAATGCATAAGTGCTGCACCCTCTCTACTGAAAGACTCCCTTCAACACACCACCATGTGAATCAGTGACATCATAAGCACTTTTATCACCAGTTACCCAATGCATTCTTATCTGGTTAAGGCAGACTCCAAGTAGGACGTTTTGCTCATTAAAAATCATGACCTTCCAATGTGTCTATTAACTCTAAAGTGTCTATTTGGGAATATAGCAAAAACCAGGGAATTAATAAGGTGAGACCATTGTGCACACTAATTCCTTTGCAGGCTCACTGTTCCCCTCCAGGAGCCAAATGGAGGCTTCTCCACGGAGAAACAGAAGACAGAAGCTTTTACATTCAGCAAGAAAAACAATGCAAGGCCTCTGCAAAGTGAATAATCTCAGCCACCCTGTTACTGCAAACTATTCCACAGCTTTTGCCTCCTGGAAATTACAGTGGAATTTCCATCCACAACAGCCAACACACTGGAGAACAAACATGAACTCACACAATGGCAATTTAAACTAAATAAGCTTGTGCAATTTTCTCCTCTGTTCATTATATTAATGGTTTCTTAGACAAGAGCTGATCTTGTGAACATCTTCTAAGAAAGTAAAATGACAGTGGTACATTTAAAAAACCCCAAAACCACAAACCACAAATTCCACACATTCTTAATCACCTTTTGCATAACAAATGTACTAAACTATATACAGCTTTCAAACCACTTCATCAACACAGACAAGAGAAACCTCAGCTCATACTGTGTTGTGATGTGTAAGACGCTTTCCAAACAGAAAACTGGCAAAAGACTCCTCTGACCTTTCTAAATGTCTTGGTCACAAATGGCTCAACTCCACCATCTCCGAGTCTACCTGCACTCACTGGGAAGGAGAAATGTGAACTACCATTTTACTTTTCCTCTACTAGATAGTTTTGGGGAGTTCTGTGTACATTTATAGTGTGATCTTTCTTCTCTGTATAAAAACTAAACTTGGCATAGTTTAAAGACAGATTAAAACTGATTTATGTCCTCACTACCTTTATCCCACGTAAACTAGCAAATACAAAAAATTCGCAAAGAAATGTGAAGTGCAAAGCTATAGTCCTGCTGAATAAAGCTCAGAGAAATCTGAAATCCTCCTTCCAATTGGAAATTTTTGCCAAAACTGTCATTTAGCAGCACAATCAAGACAAAACAACACAGGAGAGGCAAAATTAACTTTTAAGTTGAGATGGGCAAGAAAATTTACCTGTTCTAACGAGTTTTAACCTCTGCTGCACAAAGAAGAGCTGATACTGTTACTTTTCATCAATCAAAATGTTTCCTGCATTGCACAATTAGTGCACTTGAGTCTGAAATTCAAGTTAAGAGCTTCTGCACACTCTGGGGTATCTAACTTCCACATCTGATGTCTCTGTGGTCTGTTTTAAGGCTTTAAGGTATTGACACCTTCTAGCAGGTTTACAGGAACACAACAGGCATGTTTAAATGGTGGAGCAATTCATAGCAACTTGCTTTTTAAAATATAATTAGCAAAGGAAAAGAAAATCAGATCATATAAAAAAGGACACTTATTAAAAATACTAATTCTATTGTAAGCAATGTAAAACCATTTAAAAGTCAGACTGAAGCACACATCTGTTTTACAATACAAAACTTAAGAAGCTGTCTGAAGGAGTATATTGACCAGGCAGTTTCTTCCTAACCCTCACTGCTTCTGCAGGTAGAAGGATTCAATCTCCTATAAAATATGCAGGTAGTGGTGATTATTTAAATATATATCTAACAAAGTCTGTGTGAGAAAGGTTCACAATGTAGGGGAGTTTATTCCAGTACAATATTCCTATCCCTAAACTCATAAAGTGGTTTTAAAATAGTAATGCTCCAGACATGTTCTGTCTTCTGGTATTCTCAGGTTTATATAAAACAAAGGTTTTTATATAAAGGTTTGTTATTTTGAAACAAAGGTTTATATAATCCAGAATAAAAATCCTAGATCCATTTGACAGAGAAATACAGTTTTATAATCCAAATAAAATGGAAAGTGGCCTTAAATTGCTGGTTCCTGAAAGGGAAATTGAGAAGCAGAAATTTTTTTGTCAAGGACACTATTCTTGTGTTTCTGGTGATTAAAATACAGCACCTGGAATACCCTTGAAGCAAGGAAACTCCCCTTCCAATCCCCCTGTCCCTAATGCTCCCCCCGCTTTTAACAGCCTGGAATAAACCCACTCACATTTCAAGCTGACAGTGCTGCAAATTTTCTCAAACAAATGGCTCAAGGAGCTGCAGGCAAGGGAGGTAAAACAGTGCCAGTAACTTCTACCTGCAGTGTCCTGGTAATGTTTAAAACTAAGAGAATGGAAAGTTGGAGGAAGTTTTCTTCAGAATGCTCCGAGTCTCAAAATAGAGCACAGTTATCCAATGCAACTGTACTCACATGTATTTATAGAACTTTTTAAACACAAGAGAAAATTACCACTGAAAAATTTTGTTATTATAGAAGTGTTCTTATAGCCGTTTGTAGTACTGTGGCTAGGGTTAACATAATAAAACTGAAAAAGAAAAGAGAAACACATCACACAAACCAACCAGTGACAGGACTTTCCATTCAGAATGGAAATGAACATCTGAAATGTTATAATCTGAAATGAAATAGCAGAATGAACTCATCTTCTAAGCAAAACCATGAGAATAAAAAAACAAAATGCCTTAAGGAAGGCTGAAGGACTGGCATGCACAGGCTGGAATAAACCCACTCGCATTTCAACCTGACAGTGCTGTGAATATTCTCAAACAACTGGCTCGAGCAACTGCGTGCAAGCTCCCCAAGTGAGGTGCTACTTACTTCAGAATCCTGTAAAAAATCCACTTGTCTGCCTTTACACAAAGAGGACAGAACGAAGGCACAGATGCAGCAAAAGGGGTCAAAGTCTTCTCAAAATAGTTACTGATAATGCCTGAAGCTCTCTTTGGCCAAGTACTTCATAATTCTTGTTTTAAAGAAGTTTCTCGCGTCAGCTAAGATTCTTTTCCCAAGGACCTAACACTCACCCGCTCACAAAACAGAAAAGTGACTTCACAAAAGTTACCAAATATCAACATGCATGGCTGGCAAGTACATGTGCAGTCAAGATGATTCAGATAAGTCAGATAAATTTAGAACAGTGCTTTCCTAAAAGCATGCGTTCACCAAATGCAGTAAATATGCAGGAGCTATATCCAAGTGCTGATTCCAAACATCAGAGCAAAAAATTTATTAGTGAAAATCTCCTTTCAAGAGTTCGCTGCCATCTGAAGTCTTCAACAGTGTTATTCCTTGATCTGCCTTTAGTATTTCCATCCATCACTGGATTTATCCACATAAAAAGCTATAGGCTCTCCAACCTCAGAGGACTAAGCCAAATGCAGTGTGGCAACTTCACATAGGACCAGCCTTTTATGGTTGGAACAGTAGAGCTTTGATACAGCTAATCTACCATAAATAGCTCTTGAAACTCAGAAGGATCAAATCAGCTGTTGCAACAGTCCCAGCCTGTAGCTGCTTCAAATCCAATTATACTGTCAACTCTGTCTTGCAGCTCTCCTTTTTATTCCCCCCATCCAAAACACTTTTAGTCCTCCTCCTGCCAGAAATGAGAAGCTGCTATGGCAAACACAGCAGAATCAAACCCCTTAAATAAATTTTGAAACAAATGCACAAGTATTCCTACAATTACCTTACGGAAGAAAAGTTTTATTCTCTTAAGAAACAGCTTAAGCATTTGATGCCCATAAAAAAGAAGTCATCAGCCCTGACTTATAATGCACACACATAATTTGAAATAAGCAAACAGTTCCAAGAGCAGCCAGCGCAGCTTTAAAAGGCGGGTGAAACTAAGCAGATGAACTTCATGGAGAGCACTATCCATGTCCCAGATTAAGGCATAAGGCACTGAATTACTTGCATATTTTTTCTGTAACCTAAATACACTTGAGAAGTACTAGAATACTCTGTTATAAATCCTTGAATTACAATGTTTCCTTTCAGGTAGTTAGAACCATTTTCTCACAAAGAAGTTGAGAACTATAATTTAAAGAATTCTTGCAGAATTAAAAGCTTCCAAAATATATGTTTACTAACCATATAACTTGGTATAACTGAAAATTACCACTAGGACTACAAGAGCATAGTAATTACTGAGAAACCAGTGCAGTGACATTGTCCTGAAACAAAAAATCAGGTTTGGATCCAATGAAACATAGGTGAGTAGCATTATCTTCATGGTTCACCTCACAGTGCAAAGAAACAGTGCACAATGCCAGTACATAAGTATATGCAAATAAAAGGTATTTTTTCAATCATGTATTATTAACATCCCACCAGTCTTTCCAAAACATCACATCCCAAAACATCAATTATTCCAGTGCAGTACAGGAACTCTGGTACTTCAAAGGGGAAGAAGTGTCTTGTGGGCAAAGTCTGTGTATCTATCTCCCACAAGCACGTAAATTCTGAACATTGCCAGGGCACCCTCCTAAAATACTGGGCAGGACATCTACATCTAGGCATCAATCCTTCTTATTCAAGCAAGGGTAGCAGAGGATTGCCAATTCCCGGTATGCAAACTGCTTTAAGGGTCTCTAGAAGTCCTCTAATGGGAGGACTAAAATACAAAAATCATCATCTTCTACTTAATGGAAAATTGTCAGCCATACACCATCTTATTAATCTTTGCACTTGTGTTAAATTTTGTCATCTCAGTTAAAGGGCCTGGGTTTTAACTGATTTGCAAAGCAGGTAACAGACCTTGAACACAAAAAGAGTCACTAGTTGCCTACAAAGACATTAACAAAACAACTTCAATTAAGTGTGGGTGGGTGAAATGAACTGGTTTGCTATCTCCTCTAAATTGTGCAGGAAGAACCCAGCTGGATCACCTTCTCAGTCTCAGTAAAGCCAAAGAGCTATAAGAAGGCACAGACAGTTTTCTCTTTAGGACCTAGCAAATGCCCAGCCGGATCAATTCAGATACATGGGGGACAGTGAGCTTTTCATTAGCCTGGAGTAAACTCAGCATGTGTCAAGTAGATAAAACAGACCAGCAAGATCTGCCTGAGTAAGTTTATCACTTTGAATAGAGCTTGTAGAACATGTCACATTATGCTTCTGCATTGTGGTGAAAAAAAAGTAGCTGAACCAACTGCTGACAAAAGTTCAACAGAGCTCTTAAAAATGCAGCAGGCATGCTTGCAGCTGGTATAGAGAAAGAGCAGCCGAGAGCATTCTGCCACAGCACAACCACTGGTGCTTTATGCCCTATCCATAACCATTAAAATCCAAGGTCTTTTATTACTGTGGAATTTGAAGGATGCAAGTTATGACATGGAAACACACCCCCTCTCAAGAAGCAAGACAGGGATTGCTTGTTTCTTTTATAGAAACCACTCTACATTCATTCTCCATATCACACAAGAAACTATGTTGAAGATTTCATGTTTGTACCTAATTAAAAAAAGTAAAAATCCTTCATGTGCTTTTTCATAGAACACAGGCTTCCTTGACTGTAAGCACATAAAGCAGAGCTGCCTACCACAGAAATACAGCAGTTTCTTCCTCTTCCTCCCCAACGCAAAATTTCTGTAAACACAGAATAGAGGAAGCCACAGACAATACATTAGTTAACCACTATCCCCTTACACCAAGCCTGAGATCTAAAATGCATCTTCCAGACACTATCAGCCCTATTATAAAAGAGAGTGAGACATCATGCGCTTCTCAGGCCACAGGTTCTGTCCCAGTGAAGACAGAAGCACAAATTAACAGACATGCTTTTGATACCAAGGTTTTGCTTTGCAGGAGAGGATATGTGCTGCAATGAATAACAGTCAAGAAATAACACCAGGGTAACACGCAGTGAAGTGCACACAGCATGCAAAGTCTGGATTAAGCATTCTCTTGTTTAACAATTCAACTTCCCAGTTTACAGATATCTTCTTTTCAGCTAGGAAGGGGAGGGGAAGGAGAGGCTTCCCAGAAAAAAAACCTCAGACAAATTTAATAAAAAACGACTTACCAACATCCATTGTTAGAATCATGACCCCACTTCTGTGTCCCAGGAAGCAGGAAGCCTTACCCATCCAGTGATTGCGAATGACTCAGAAGGACAGCATGGCTTTGTTTCAGCTTATATCTTCTGGCTCATTCACCCCTCCTCCCTTTTGTGGGATAAAAGTGTTGCCTGTGCCTGGCCATCCCTATTGGCTCAGCTAGGGGAACCTACTCATTTAGCACATTCAAGTTTCTGTGAGAGCCTAAAATGACTCACAGAGGACTTTTTATTTATCTTAAAAAAACACCAAACACCAACAACATTAAAAAAACCCCAAACCCAACACAAACACGTTCTGTCTTTCTGGGAGAAGAAATGATTCATTCTTTCACTATCAGACATAAATTACAGTGATGTTATTGCCACGGGGATGAACAATTCCCTGCGCTCTGAATCGACGAGAAGGTGGCAAGTCAGGGAGGACAGTCCCAGAGTCTTCAGTAATCCCCAGTTCAGCTTCACTGTCTGTCCATGGGAATAAAGCCACATGTTTTGTGCCAAAGCCTATGCCCCCCAACCCAGCTTATATTCAATGCAAACTGTATGTAATCCAAAACCTGAGCATCTCCTGGTCTGCCAGGGAGGATTTGCTCTTCCATTTTATTTTTAAGTAAGCAGAACAGTAAGATATTACTGTCTTACTGAAGACACACACCCAGACTCTACATGTTTAACTATGCAGTGAGGAAAAATAAATAATATTTTCTTAACCTCCAGGATTCTCTAGGTGTAGGAATTGGTATAATCTAGGCTCTGCCTGAAGAATTTGGAAAGCTATTATAATCTATTTGTGAGCCTCCTCTCTAGTGAGATAATAGTGGTTTTTTTTAAAAAAAAAAATCTGTCTGGTCAAGAGATATCACAACCCATTGTTAAATTTGATCAAACCACACGACAGTCTAAAAAGTGCATTTGGGTTAGCAGCTGGAGGGGGAAAGGAATGTGTTTCTTCCTATATTGCAAAATCCTTAAGAACTTGCAGTCAGACCCTGAAAGGGAGCTGCTGTATCTTGGCACCATGAACTGTCAGCAGAGCTGATATCTGTACTTAGGGATTCAGCAGGCACAGAGAATGAAACACCGGTGTTCCTTGCCTCTGATAAGAACTACCTTTTCTAAATAAAGCGTGGACATATTAGGCTACTGTCTCACCACATTACTCACCACCAGATAACCTAAGATTCATAACTCTGCGATACAACCACAAGTGTATTTTGGAAGTGTTGCTTGTGGCTGTTGAAATAAACAGAGTACTCCCTCTCCTCCCTCCTTCTGTTTTTAGAAAAGGTATCAGTTGCAAGTCACAAACACCAAGGTTTGTAGAAGCCACTAATGAAGTCAGAATCCACAATTCAAAGAAATTAGCAAAAGCAGTACAACTGAATCATTGCTTCTCAGATTTCTTGACCCTCTCTCGCTTTGCAGTGTGGCTTTACAGCAACACACTTGAGTCACTGCAGTTTGGGAGGAAACACTTTCCTAAGGTTGAAAATTTCTGGTGTTTTCAGTAGGGCACTGCAATAAAAGCTTTGGGAAGAGGCATGAGTAATTCAGATCCTAGAAACAAAACTGAAATCTGTCAGGGCATGGAAATTAGGGAGAAATGACCCAGGTGGACAGGCTGCTCCTCAAAAGCCTTACTACAGAAAGAAGTACAGTGTCAGAACTGGATGGATTACTGGCTTCGTCCAACATTTACAATTCTCAAATAGTCAGGACACTGCTTTGACCATAATAAATAGCTAAGGACATTTGGCAACAGCCCAGGCCATGGGCAGAGAATACATGTTAACTTCTGGGTATGATATCAGGCATAGCCTCTTTCTCTCTTACCAAGTGTTACTAATTTGAAGAAAAATGCAGCAGTAAGGAAGATGCTTTTGCACTCTTCCTATTCTACCTTTTTTCACCTGACATCTTCATTAAAAATTTCCAATGGTCTAAATAAAATTCATGACAACAAAAATTGGTTTTGAGGATGCCTTCAAGTAATGCAATCCCAAAGACTGGGAAGAACTGTATGGAGAAAATAGCATAACACTAGTCCTTACCAACAAGGTAGAAGGGGAAGAGCTGGTAGCCCTTTAAGTACCACTGAAGACCTCAACTCTCTGCACAAGACACCAGGCTCATCCAACATTAACACTCCCATCCTCAGGTAAACCAAGTGTGAGTAACACTGCCAGAGAATACCAGGCACAACAGGTCCTATGCCAAAGAAACACATTTTAAGAAAAGCATTATCATATGCTGTGTAAGAGCAAACCACTTTCGACACGATGACATTTCCTGTAAGCCTGGCTTTTGCAAGAAATCCAGTACCACTGTCCTGGAACAGTAAAATGCAGAAGTTCAAGCAAACTGTTTTCAAAACAGCAAAAAAAAAATAACCCCAACTGCTGGGTCAGCAGTGGATTGTGAGGTACTGTGTGTACCATTTTAAAAAATGGTGCAAGCATTAATAATTCAGCTTATGAAGTATTTGGAAAAGCAGCTGAATTGAAACCATAGTACAGAGGAACAATCTCACTGATATCTGAGAAAATAAACAGGAAATACATCTATTTGCCTTTATCCTCAGAAGGGAGAGGATGAAGTTTTCAGTTAGGCTAGCAAGAACAATAACCTGAAGAGGACTGCTGCACAGATATAGGATTTACAAAGGCTAGGCATCCCTGGTGTACCAATTCTATTCTAGATGGCAGAAATTAAACAGTTTGCTGTTTTTCAAGCTACATTAGCCAGCAAGAGTTGGCTGAAATTTATGTAATTAAAAATACACCAGTATTAGAAGGAACACTGTATGTTTCTTCCCATATAAGCAAGGGTGCTAAGGTGTCCAGCAAGATAGCACATGAATTTGCACAGGAAGCCTTGGCTTTGTTGACTTTGTGGAAGCTATGCAATACAGATAGCACATGATAAATGGTATGCTGCTAGCAAAGTTAACACACTATAAATTAAAAAAACAAAAACCTGTCCATAAACTGCCTCTATTGTAATGATATGAAAAGAGGGTATAAGTGACTCATCTGATAGTGCACATTTCCCAGCCTGTAAAGTCAACTGGCCAGTCTTACTCAGATGCAACTCCAGCAATGAAGTAGAAAGCTGGGTCATGACCTCCAGAGATCCCCTGTTTTTTTCCATCATTTTTCAGTCTGATAATCTGAAGTCCATGTAATTGCTCAGTGAATATATATTATAAGGCAGCAAGAGGTACAGTAAATAACACACAGTATTGTGAGATGCTGTGGAAAAACTTGAACACTTTCATCTGAAGACTATATCCAAATAGCCCGTGGCTTAGGTATCTGACCATGTCCTATGTCACACCAAGTGTGTAAATTGCATACCGTTAACAAACTCCAGTTCTGTAAGTTCTCTACCAAAATAAACCTGGTTTTTGTTGCTGATTTTTTTAAAAATGCAGCAGAATACTCATTCACATGGTCTAATAGCATCATCTTCTGAAGGTTACAACCATTTTATGATGGTATATACTAAGAAACAAGTTCAGCAAGAAATTCTCTGAAGGCTTGACTTGAGTCTTTGTTGAAAGAAGTTAAGTCCACATTACTCTTAAAAACTAAATTCCCGTGACTGTTCACATAATTTTCAGTACCTGCATTAGTCTTGCAAGAACATGCCACATCAGCTCACCTTCATTAAATTATTCACTGCATAGAAAGTATGCAGCTAATAACTGTGATGTGACATGCTTGCTCTAACATTTTTGGAGGAGACTTTATTCATATGCTTTAATCCTGAATTGTCAAGATTTATGTTTTCCATGATCATGCTCCAAGCTCAAATCTTCAGGAATCAAGGTTAGATTTTGCTTTTCTACTGCAAGTCCTTACAACTTTTCAGGCTTTTTAGCACATGTAAGAGTAAGCACTGTTCCCAGTCCTTCCTTTCCTTCTTTTTACGTTAAAACCAGCAGAAGATTATTTCATTCAAACTTCCACTCTTTACACAATGTTCTCCCAGACTTCAGAAGCTATGACAAGTTGCAAGGAAAACAGCTCTCACATAATTCTGGAGCAACAACTGAAACGGTGCCTTTTGTATCTCTGAGAGAAAAGATAGGCTACATGTGGCAAGAGGACTAATAGACTGACAGCTCTTGCCTGGCAGTATGACCAGAATTGGACATCAATTCTCTTTTAGGAATGTTAAAAGACAGATCATCTATATACTAATTTTGCCGATTCAACACCACTGAGACATTCCTGATCACGTCCAAGAGGTCACATCTCTCCAGTAACAAAAATTACACAGTTCTCCAAGAGCAAGATTAATCCCACGCATTACAGAAATTTTGCAAGCTCTGCCTTTGTGGGACCAACAGAGCCTGCTATGCACTTACACACACAAAAAGGTGCCTTTGGTTACTGGTTTGTGTTCACATAGTGAAATGCTTTTCCATAGCTAAGAACTGAATAAAAACCTGATTCAAATCTAAACTGCAGATATTTAATCAAAAGTCTGCAACATGAAAGAAAGTACAGATCTATAATTAATTTAAATATTACATTTGAAGGAATTGTGCATAGTCTAGAATTCCTGAAGCTATTCTGTTATACAATATTTGGAAGAAGGAATAATAGAAAGGCTGGAACAGGAGGTCCATCTTAGCTGCCTGCTGCCTCTCAATGAATACTGAGATGAAGTTTCAGGAACTCTTTTTGTCACTTTCTTATTGAATAACATTTCTTCCCAAGGCAGCATTAGCATCTCCTAGGTATTTAAATACCAATCAGCTTTTCTGAAGGTCCTAACAGCTACTCTGGAATCTTAACCATTATATCACTGCATTTTATTAAACTACATATGCACTAGGAGGCACACACAGATTCTCTTTTAAATGTTCGATACAAACACCTCCAGGAAAAAAAAAAAAAAGAAGAAAAACAACAACCCATAGTTCTTGGTTCAGATTTGCATCTATTTTTCAGCAAAGGCTTACCTTAAATCTCAGCCATCCAGGCCTGGCCCTCTAGGTACAGCTGCATCACCTTGTCCAAAGGCAGTCCTCCTCCTACAAGAAACAAACACAACAAAATATGGGTAAGAACCACAGTGCATCCCAGGCTGTGACAACCATTTCAGAATTAGCAGGCAGATGCACAAAGGGGATGAACTGATTGACTGCAAGGGCTGAAGCAGCTTAGAGCACATTGTTACCTTGTCCATTCATACACACAAGATCATCACCACAAGCCGCAGCACTCTTCAAAGCCCAGTTATGGATGCACTGCAGCCATATTCACAGAGACAGAGAGGTCTTGCAGGTTTCCTGGGAACCCTGAGGAACTTGACCCTCCACAGTTACTAGAGCCTGACCCTTTAAAAGGAGACATTCTTGAACTACTAGTTTCTCTAGAAACTCTGAGCTTTCCCTTAGCCACCCCACAGGAAGTCTGTATTATATTTAGTCTTTCAATAAGGTCAAGCAGCACTGGAGATAGTAACAAAACCAGAAGCATCTACCAAAATACTATTACCCTCAAAATCTTTAATTTTAAACATCAGTGGATGAAACCAAAGAAGCCAATTCTCTGTCTAGAACCACAGCAATCAGTAAACAGACCCAAGACTTCTCCTAGTGTAGAGCACTTGACCTGTCAAGCAGTTCTGCAAACAACACCTGCCACACGGCCTCATTTCTGACCCCCACACCTTGAACCACAACTGGTTTTATTCTTCTCTGGCAAATACAAAACACCTCTGGCTGTGCCTGTAACATTATTTGCAGGGTGATTCAGCCTGTGTGGAAACTCATGTTGATCAAGTATCTGAGTTAGATTGTTTCAAACCAGCTGAATTATCCTAGCACCACATTGTCCGTAAAGCTGCCAATCCCCTGAATTCATAAAAACTTCAAATAACCAAGTGCTCTGGGCTTCTTACTCTATTCTGTACCATATGCAGTTGTTTGTTTCCACAGAGCAGTGAATAGTTCTCCAGTGCAGACCTGAACCACCCGAAGCAGTCTCTGCTATTGCACAGATTATTGTCTCCCTCCTCTTACAGCTGGCAAGTGAAATAACATTTTTACTCTTGCTCAGCTCAGGCTCAGCTCACCTGCATATGTTTAGGTGCCAAATATACTGCTTTCACTTTCAAAACTGCTTTATTCAACTTTTTTTTTTAATCTATTAGGAGGTACAAAATGAAGTCATTATATCAAATGTGACTAGAGCAATAACTTTCAAGAGCAGTCAGGTCACTGCTCTGCTTCCTGCAGCTGCTGAACATGTCAGACTCTAATAACAGCATCTAGAGAAGAGGTCAAAACAAAAATAATTCATTGAAAAGACACATAAGACAGAACTTTTGCCTGAGTTGGGAAAAATTCTGATTTTGGAAGATAAGCAGACCCCCAAACACAGAATACCTTAGAACGCATGGGGACAGGTAAGGCAGCAAATCAGTCTTGTCCCTAATGTTATGCAGCTGTTCACAACAATGGAACTAAGACAGTTTTTAAGATCTACCCACATCTACCTCTGTATTTCAGGGACGAAACTGGCCTGAAGTTCCAAGAGTATGGTAAACCACATGCTATTGTTTTCACATTTCCAGCTTCCATTCCCCTCAAATGAGCACTCCTGCACTTTAGAAGGGTAAATTAGTGGGCACTTCAGTGTGGTAGGAAAGGTGAAGAAAAATGATGGTCAACAATGGATAGCTGGAAGAAAGATAAACTAGTTTTTCCACCATCACATAGTTCTTGGTTCTAAATTCCTTCTTGTTACTTTACCATAGGGTTGCCTGATTACTTCTGCTCTTGCTACTTTCTTCCTCTTTATGTATCAGTATTTAAAAAACAAAAACAGAAAAGAAAGGATTTGAAATCCAGCTATAGTGACAAGACAAACATAAGACCTAACAAATGCAGAGCACCTACCAAGAAACATTTGAGACTGAAATCAAAATGTGAGGGCTGGCAGTTGAATTCTAATCTTTTCAAGACTGACCGTGGCTGCAACTTTTTGCACTCTCTGTGCAGTTCATCTGAGAAATGCCTGGCAAGCCACTTGAACTGTATGTCTGATAACCCCTGCATTTTGAGAGTTTAGAACAAAAGCAGGAAAAGACACTCCAAATACTAACTGTTGCCGTTTTGATGGATTCTGTTTTATTACACAACAGACAGATTCCATCATGAAGGAAAGACAGACATGAAAATATCATTTGGATACTTGATATTATGAACTAGAAAGAAGGGCTAGTGGGTAATCGTCTCTGCATAGCTGCAAAGATCCATCATTTTTGATCCAGGAGAATAAACAAACTTACATTTCTTCTAGACAAATATTCTTCCAGGAGCAGATAGCATCAACATTTGCACTGATTTAACACTTGACAGCTGAACCAAGAAAGACTGTCACTATGTGCACTTTTGCTCTGCAAGAATCTGCAGTGACCCATCAGGTTGTTCACTAGGCTGGCTACAGGACACCTACACCACCTTCTTTTCTTCAAGATAAGCCTCCTAGTTCCTGAACTCTTACATGCAGAACAGATTTTGAAGAGTTTCACTGAAACTGAAGGTTTCAGCTTAAGGTTCTGTCCCTCCAATCAGAAAAGGACAGGAAAAGAAATTTTTAGAGTATTTTATTTGTTGCCTAATGACTTACATCACACCAGTTTTGCAAAGCCATCACCTTCTCAGGCTCTTGCCCAATCAAATGAAGCCTAACACCACAGAGACATTCTGATAAAGCCCCATTCTGCAAAGCCTTGGTACATTTTCATTTCTTACAGAAAAAAATATAAATGCAGCCTGGAAGAACCTGGGAAAGAGGTAGAGGAGTGCAATATCTCTCCTGTGAAGCCAGAAACCCTCACAGAGAGTTCAATTAAACCAGAGTCTAGCAGCTCCTTCACACTATCTCAGCTAAGGTGTTATCCTTAATGCTCCAGAGGCAATGTAACAAAACACACTGGGCAGCAGCCAAGTGCAAAGGAGATTTTCAGACTGTTGGTTTGCCTTCTAATATGTCCCCTCCCACTTCCACCTCACCAAAAAGAAAGGCCACAAAGATGTTCATCTGTCCAGGTGTCTTGAACACTCAGCATATCACTTAAGAACAGCAAAATTCCGCTCTGTGCCTGCACTTACCCCCTACATTGGCGCAAGCCTGAAAACTCTTAACATCCCATTTTTCTGAGGCATTTCAGAAAACCCTACAGGTTAAAGTAATGTTATCCTGAGGAACAGGATACAGGCACTTTTGGTTTTAGTCAGTTCTCACAGAAAACATTCAAGAGCTCAGATTCACCCTACTGGGGTACTTCCACCATCTTACCTAAATTGTCATTTGTGATGTAATCTGCCCCAGCCAGCAGGACTCTCCTTCAGTGCATTTCCCTCCCATAACACTGCTGTAGTTTGACCATCTGCTCTAGCGCCCCTGCCCAATGATGTTTGCAGAAATAAACTGCTTTTGCACATTCCAGATGTTTAAAGAAATTACTTATCCGGAGAACTGAAGAAGACCTGCTGAGGAAAGAATCTGTGCAAGTATCGTGATAGAATCATACTTGACTGTGCTTCCCTCAACACCCAAAAGTGAAGCCGCCCACCTGGAAGTTACCAGCTCTGTGCTCAGGAAGCTGACACCTACTCTAAAAATAATAGATGCATGTGCAATTCTCCCACCATGCCCTTAATAGGTACAGTGCACAAGCTAAGGATGACTCCTGTAAATACACTGGCATATAGAAATATACCTGAACCAAAAATTCATAGTATTGCAATGTAAGATGAATGTTTGGGGTGCACGCTGGAGCAACTGACTGTGCACATTCATGCTTACCACATCAAAGTACTCTCACTGATACTTGTCTAATACTCGTTAGGCAGGGAGAATTAAAAGTAGGGAGCTCAAAAAAGTCCTTTAGCCAAGAAAGTCACAAGACACTTTTAATGTTAAGTTTTTTCCATAGTAACAGGCTACAGTTTCTCTTAGAATCTGGTTTCAAAGCTGATGAAATAGGATTCTGCAAGAAACTCTATACCACAGCACAGAAGCTCCCATCATACACTGACCTCTAGTGTAATAAAGACTCAAAACATCAGAAGTCTCTTCAAAGACTTAGCAAAATTATCTTTTTTTTTTTTTTTCTCCCAGCACTCTGAAGAATGTTTTCATGCAATAAAACAGACTGAAGTCAGAAGGGCCTCCCAGGATTACTCTCAATTGTTTAACAAAACTGGAGCATGGGTTAAAGAAGCTACAGAACTTCAATTGTTCTACGGATGTGAAGTTTCTGCTGTGTTTACATAAAGTAATTTACATCAAAGCTGCATTTAACTTCTTTGACCCCAGCTGAATTTAACACCTACGCATTCTGAATGCACAGATTTGTTTCCTAACTACAGTTTTACAAAGCTAAATTAAAAAACATGTAAAGTAGAAACACTCGGCTTGGGCAAGTCCTGTATCAGACAGATCACAATTCAATCACCCCAGATTCTGCATCAGACTTTCAAAGTGCCTGTGGCCAGGGTGCCTGACTCAGATGTACTTCCTGTGGCCAGCACCAAAGACACAAAGTTTACTGGAAATGCAATATAGAAATCACTCCCTGGAGACACAGGGCTCACAGAGGTACATGGGGGTGGCCTCTGAGCCCAGGCAGACTGAGGTCAGAAACAGAGTGGCTGCTTGGTTTGAATTAGCAGCTTTTGAAGAGGGTAAAAAGACAGCCAACCAACACTAAACAAAAAACACAAAAAAATTAAGTTAGTTAAAAAAACTGTTTCAAACAAAAATGGTTTCTCCACAACTTTTAAGATTAAAGAATCTGCATTTTGTTATGAGCTAACTAAAGTTTTATGACAAGAATTACTTAGTTAGAGCACAGCAAATTCTAAGAGAACAGAACAATTGAAATGGATGCCCAAATTATTTAGGCATGTATGCCACTTCTGTCCACTCCCTATGCACCTGCCTCCGGACAACAAACCCCAGAGATGCTCCCTTTACTTCAGACCATTTCTCACACCTTCTTTAAAAGCAAAGAATCATTCAGAAACTGTTTCCAAGTGGAGTGATATTTTCAGCATGAGCAAGCTTTCCCAAGTCTGCCATATGTGGCTATCTTGGAACAAGAGCTTTTACATGCACTCTAGAGTAGGAGCTCTTATACACTGTATTTTGAACAATATTTTAAAAGCCTCAGAAATATTAAATTCAAAAAGAGTTAAGCACAGCATGAAAACAGCCATCATAATGTATGAAGGATGTATTCAGAAGTCATCTCAGAGGCAGATGTTTGAAATTAAGTTCAGACCAACTAAAGGAGGTCCTTTACATTTGCAGTCCCAGATCTGAGTCTGTGAAGATAAACTAGAAAGTGAGGACCAAACTTTTAATACTGGTTTCTAGCTGTGAGTACCAGAACTCAATAAACCCTTATCTGAAATGACAGTATCTGAAAGATAGCTTTAAATTACTTTAAAAACCCACTACTAATGATGTGTTCAAACCTACACAGTTTCAGACCGCTTCTGAATCCCCACATACATGCAAGTCACTAGGATGACAACTATCAATATCTGCCCCTTGCCTTCTGCAAGCAAGCAGTGAGCTTTTTACTTGAGTTCCACCTCAACATAAGTTGAGGCCTTAGTCCTGACTCTGATTTTTGAATATACTGTATCCTGCAATCTAAAAGTGGTTCTCTCAGACCAAAGCACCAAGTGTGTAGGCTATAATGAAGTACAGCACGCTTCAGGCAATTTGGTCATCGGTCTAGAAGAACAAGGACTTCTAGCTTCTGGCCAAGAATGCTTCAGGTCAAATCTTACCCATAACAATTACTTTTGTTTTCTTTTCTCTGTCACACTTATTTTACATCAAAGAACTCTGACTGCAGGTATCGCATGGAGACAAACAGTAGCACTCAGGGTTTACAAGGATATCAGTCACCAAGTAAGATCATTTCAGGCAGAGTTATTAATAAGATTCATGCTTTAATATGAGAGATCCTGCTTTAAGACACTCAGCCACACTTTGTTTCCAATACAAGGAAGCCAACTCAGCCACCTACTCACCTCACATGCAGCCCAAACACCAGTCAAACAAGAAACTACATTGAGAAATCCTTTTCGTTTACTAGAAATCCCTTTAGAGTTTGGCCTTATGCTAAACTCTCATTTCTATGCAGAAAACAGTTTGCCACCAACTAGGAAAGCACAATACCACTCTCCTGGCTCCAAGGGAGGAACAGTTGAGGCACAGAGCACACCAGACCTCTGAGTAAATGACTGGAGAAGTGTGTGAGCGAGCTCCAACAGCTTGCACAACAGATCCTTCCCATTGTATTTGACAGAATGTGTCCTTCCAACTATTTTTTCTCTAAATTCTTGTATTTAATTCAATGCATGTGGTGAGGGGAATGACTTCAAGAACAGTGATGTGCACCAGTACACAGATGTTCCACATTTGTCATGTCACATGAACCTTGTGGCTAACACCCAACCTTTAAAAGACTAAAAAGCCTCCTACATAAAAACCCACATGATATATTTGTTCCTAGAAGAACATCAGACAATATATTAGATTGCTGGAGACAGGTTTGTCCAATACTATCCTTCTTTAATAAAAAGAACAAGACAAAACCAAAAAACCCACCTGCAACAATCTTTCTTTGATTTCACGAAATAAAAGAAAAAAAACCAACCAACCAACCAAAGAAACCAACCAGACACAGAAATTAATACAAGTGGTATCTTGACAAAATTTGTCAGAGCTAGGAGAAAGCCCTTCAAACTGAATTAACTGTAGGGTATTGTTTAATGAAAATGCCCATATGTTACATACAATCACATCCAGAGTATTTTTGGCTAGCCCTTTTTCTAAACAAACTTTAAAAAGACAGAAGTGACACAGCTTCATAACCAGCACAGAGCTCCAAAATCTTCACTCAAAAAAGTTTCCTAGTTTCTTTCTTCCCAAATGAATTCAAACAGAAAAATAGAGCATAGAAACTGCTGCCAGAATACATGACCTAAGCCCTCATAGCCTTCCTCTCAGCACTGCTTTCATATGTACATAGCTCAGAATGCTGTGCATCCAGAAATTTGTGTGCCCAGGACTGGTGAAATGCTCCACTCTAAATTTTGTATTAGGCCATTGATGAAGTATCAGCTGCAGATTGTAACCAAGTGATTTTTTTACTGAATTGGCAATATAATACCGTGTAGTGATTTGTTTCAGGCACTGACTCCTGAGCTCTCTTTATTAAAGGGCAGTAGTCCTGATACAGAAATGTGCTGTAGCTGACAGATTATTATCTATACAAAAATCACATTTCTAAGGAAAAGTTAGCCCAAGTTAATTATGAATTCCTCATGGAATGCACCCAGCTCACACCTGAAGATCTACAGTTATGACCAGTTCGGTATGTTTGGATTTTGGCATACGCTAGAAAGCATCTATTAATAGAAAGCGCACACTAGAAATCAACTATTAATTCATGCATCAGTATTTGCAAGCAAACAATAAATTCAAGTAGAATAAATGTAAAGCCACTTCCTACCAGTTACTGCATTTGACAGACCTGTGGTCAGCGCCCTGTATAACACAGGAGAGGTTCCAGTTTCTTGCTGACAGACGCTTGTGTGACCTTGGCGAAGTCACCAGGGTTGGTCTGTGGCTCCGTGGCAATCTCAGCCAGCTGCTGGCAGCCAGATTCCCACTCCTCTCCCTTCCCTGCTCCACAACGTTTGACCCTGCACTGACTCATTTCAGATCAGCAACCATAACAATAATTCAATTGCTCTTGTACATATTAAACACAGATGACTCAGTGCAGGGTCAGGAGAACAGAGTGGGGCAAGGGGGGATGCTGGTACATGTGGGTGAGAACATGGTAGCCAGCCCCCATAACCCAGCTCCCAGTCCATCATTCAAGATAAAAGGAACTCTTCAGTTTCACAGGGGTCTGGTGAGCATAAATAATAAAAGCTTAAAAAAGCACTGAGATTCATAATAACTCACTGGAGCAATTTTTTAGATTATTTGTCTAAAGAAGGGAATTTTTTTTCTACAGAACACCCATTTTGGTGTAAGTCTTTGGCTTCCATCACTCAAATTTCTAAGTTCTATAGGGACTTAGTGAAGTAAAATAAAGCTTACAGAGGGATCTGTGCTGATGCAGAGACTTCAGGACAGGTCTGTTTTGCAGGAAGCTCCAGTACAAGGGATGTAAAAGGGAACAAGCAAGAGAAGGGGCCTTCCCATGCAAGATCACCATTTGCTGCTGTTTCTTTCTGTGATTCCTTCTGCATCTGGGTGTGGAGCATTACACAGATTTACCTGGACAAGTACAAATTCCTGTATCAGAAGTATGCCTAGTGCTTTATCTCCATTAGACAAACTNAAAAAAAAAAAAGGCAAGACAGTCTTGAGGATGTTCCCATGTTCCCTAGATAAGCTGTCCCCAAAAGATGAAACTCATTTCTCCTCTCTCAAAAAATGGAGGAGACACAATCCATTCTTAAGGCACCCCAGAAGGAAGCTACAGCTCCCTATGATCTCCAGAGTGCTGGCTGTATCTCTACTGCTGTTTGGGGCTGGCTGTCTCAAAGACCAGGCAGGACAAGCCATTAGGATGAAGTCCATCAATTCTGTGGCTGAACACCTCAGCCATCTCTCTCCTCCAATACCCATGTTCTGGGGAGCATTTTTTCCTAGTGCAACTGTTGTATTCTTCCTAGTGCTTCTGTTGGCACCGCTGTCTTAGGTAGGAGAATTAGATGGGATATGTGGGATCAGAACAGAGATGTGTTAATAGTATCAAAGCAGAACCAGAAGGGTCACAGCAATCCTCACTTTATTTCCACAATAAGAATACAGCAGAGAGAAAGTATTTAGCAATATATATTATCTAGCAGAGTAAGTAGCAAAAAACCTGACTGAACATTTAAAGGCTATTTTGAATAGATTACTAAAGTGACCTGTTGGAAGCACAGCTATATTGGTAAAGAAATTCAGCACATATCTAACAATAAGTTTATTTCCTAAGGCATACTTTGTACAACTTGTCACTTATCGCCTCACACATACTTTGAACAATTAAGTATTAACATTTACCCCTCTGCAAAACCTTAAGTAGCCTCTGGAGCCTTTAGTCTCCTTGTTTGTTTTAAGAAATCACATCACAAATAATCCATTCTTATTCATGAGCAAAGCTCTGGAATTTTACTCACTTAGAAGACTACATAATTGTGGTAAGGATCATCTTGGCCTGTGGGGTTTGCATAGTTCCTTGCTAACCGTCTCTGCCATTAAAAAGTTTATGTTGCTTAATAGTTTACTTATGGACTTAGGTTCTTTTGGTTTAAGGTAACTGTCTCAAATTATAACCTAAGCCTTAGGTCAGAGCAATTTTGTGGTGAATTCATTGTAGCCAACAGCAGTCTTGTTAGTCAGTAATAAAGCTGTGAATACTGTACGTAGAATACAATAGTCTGAATTTACTGGAAGCAATGACATTACCATCCAATTTGCCAGTTTTGCATAAACCTGTTCAGAAGATACCTATGCTGTTGGCAGGATAGTGAATAAACAGTGGGGAGAAAAAGCAAGCATGATATGCAGATCTTGTAAAGGGAAGTTATGTCTGTTTATTACAACACAAGAAGCACTTAGGGTAAGATTTTACATTTTCAGAGTGAAGTAGTCTGTCTGTGCTGACAAATTCAATTTTGAAAACAGAAGCAAGTACCCTAAGTCAGGACACCAGGAAGGCTGGAAGAGCCACAGTTTGACTGCTTTGGACATTTAGTTGTTAGCAGCAAGAAGCTTCCAGCAGAACAAGTGACAGAAGAACATCTTTGCCTGACGGAACTCCTGGGAAAGCAGGGCTGTGATTCTCACAGCATGTTTACCCTGCTCCCCACCTGGAGGCCTTATCACTGCTGGCAAGCTCAGCCAGCGCTGCTCTCCTCCACCGCACAGCTGGGGAGGCATCCCAACAGGCACAGCCCTCCCTGCTCCACAGCCTGAGAAACTGCAGAGCAGGGACACCAGCACATCCTGCCCTGCACAGGGGGTGTCCTCTCACTTTTCCTTGGCTCCATGGAAATTCCTAACCTATCTGTCCAGGGCAGATGTTCAGTTTGCCAGTTAGCCAGCAATAGGCTGTGTGCTTTCTCTGAAACATACACAATGGGTACATTTTCTTTTTTATAACTGAGTTTTAGACACCCATGTTTCACGTTAAATGATAGAGTGTGGTATTTTTTTAAGGCTGGTAACAAGACAATGAAAAGCTAAATACAGTATAGAAAGCCAATTCCCTCTCAGCCAGGTAAGCTGCTGTGCTAATGCAAAAAGTAGCTCTTTGCATCATTGTTGAAATCCATCTAGGTTCAAATGAATTTCCGTGCTTACAGGTGAAAAAAGAGCAGGAAAAAAATTCCAAACCAACCTTCACAGCACAATACAAACAAACAGATTAAAACTTCTGGGTTTACAGCACATCTAGGAATCAACTCTTCAGTATCTTCCTTGCAGTTTAGAGAGGATGTGCTGTAAAACACCCACTTCATGTATCAGCCAACTGGCAGACCCAAGTGTGCTGGGTTTATGTTATCTCAGTGACTTCTAACCCACACTTGCACAGCTCTGCTCAGCCAGGCCTTGGTTAGAAATTGGGGCTGTGCTATTTGCAGTGTGCACTCCTCCTGAGAGTTACCTCTGACACGGGCCAGTGTGCAAGTGACAGCAGTGGGAACCTCTTCTGACAGAGCTCCCCGGGACAGAAACAGTGGCCAGAAACACAGACTATAGTTAGAGCTTCAGTCATGAGTTCAGAGGGCAAATCACATTGCTTGAGCTCTCACAGGCACACTCACTCCTTAATCTGCAGCTTGAATTCCTTCCACGTATCAATTAGCTATACCAGAATAAAAGCTGAGCACTAGCTGCAGGGACTAGCTCATCCCACAAATCCAATTTTAAAAAGTGCTGAAATTGCCACATGTTCCAGACAGTATGGGTATGGGTATCGCAGTGACAAGCAGTCCAAGTTTTACCCAGATCCCGGTATACACTTGACTGTACATTCAAATAACTTCAGCAAAGTTAACTAAGATACACCTGGCTAAGAGAGGATTCCTTTATATCTGTAAACCAGCTGCCATTAATTCAAGTCACAGTCATCCATCCTGAAATCAAACCCTAACAAAGGCAATTGATTGCAAGTCTCTAATGAGACTTGCAGTCAATTGCCTGCTCAGCTGTTTATCTGAGCAAGAGCAATTACAACTTCCAAAATTTTCCCATAAACCCCCTAGAAATGGAGCACAGCTGTAATTAAATAAATGCCAATTTTAGCCAAAATGAAATATGACCTTAGATGTAAAGGTTTCATTATTTAATAGCTCCTTGACAACTAAAATGTGACATCAGAGATGGTTCCATTACAATGTCTCTCTTAGCTCCTTTGGCAGAGGCATCAATTATGCAGGATATCTTCTGAAAGGGCTGCAAAACCAAATTATAATGATCTTAGTCTTGTTAAATAGCAACACTCATGAAAGATATTTTATTAGCATGTAAACCAATGTCTCCCGCTAACCTAACAGTACTATGGAGCAGATTTCCACACAGGGTTATTAGACTGTCTTCCAAGTTCTCAAAATGAATTTTTGAAACATTTCTTCAGACTCAGAGACATTTGCAAGTTCTGACTCCATAACAAGTGCAGTTTTTTCCTTTAGTACACACATTCAGTTATGCAGATTACAGTTCTTAACAACCTCTTCAAAAAACTCCACACATTCAAGAATTCATTATTACAAGGTGAATTTTATTTGATTTTCTTAGATTACCTCGCTTCTCTGACTCACTTTTCAGCCATGTTATCTCCTTATTGTAATTTAAGTCTATGGCACTCCCAGAACATAAGTTTCAGTGTTAATACCAAGTACTAAGGTCTAGAGAGCCATTCCTTCAAGCCAGTCTGTTCTCTCTCCAAAACAAACCAGCTTTCACTTGGTTTCATCAATTTTGATACTTTACTGTCTCCCTTAAATGTACGAGAAATACTGAACATCAGATGCATCAATTAATTTCTAGAACATTTACAAACACGATCTGGAGCACATTTTAAGTAAGGAACTGCTCAGTTTCCATTTAAATGAAGTTACTCCAAAGCCATTAGCAGCATGAAGTATTCACTGCTTTACAGATGCTGAACTTCTAACATGCCAGGAAGTGGAGGGATCACAACTGTTTACTACAGGACCACAGAGGAACAGACCTGCTGCATTCAAGGACAGAGACAGAGTCGACAGCAGTGTCACCTCCAAAATTCCAGTTCATCACAAAAACAACTTACAGTTTTCAACTTGCCAGCACTTATCCAAACAGACAGGTGTCCATTCCTGCAGTTCAAGAATTGAGAGGGAAAAAAAAAAAATCTTTCAAGAGACAGTTCTACATGTAGTAGTTGTACAATTTGGAAAATCGAGCATTTCAAATTAGTCTGCATGAGTTTTGTTGTGGGGGTGGGGGGAGGTTTTATCCTCACTGGGCCTTCACCTACAGAGACAAAATCTCTCTATTGAGACAACATCATTCACATAACTCATGCTCTCCTTCCAAACTCACACTACTTCCCCATGCTGGCAAAATGATTGAGTGTTGCACAAACCAAAAAATGGCATATTAAAACGTGCATGTCTCTTTTTTTTTGGCCAGAAAAGAAAGATACAGCAAATACAGCTAAAGGAGAAGATTTGGTGGAGGTCAGGCAAAGGTTGAAGTGCTAAATGAGAATTTAAGCTGTGCAGACTCGTAATAAAAACAGTAGTCCCTTAAAGTATATATGCTTTCCATCAGCGCTTTCCCTGAAGATAGCAAGAGGTCACATAATTAGGAATCCTGTTTTCCTCATCTTTTTTCTACAGGCATCTCTCCTGCATCATCCTAGAACGCACAAGCACATCATCCAACTCCAACAGAAAACAAGTTATCTCAGCTGATGGGACTGTTTAGATCAACTGGATGTGGCTGGTGTCAAGCAATGAAGCCTTTGGAGCAAGTTAAGGAGGAACACACACCAAAGAAACTTCCCAAATACCCAAGAATCAACTAATGATACCAGAAACAAGACCATAAAATCCAAAATAGAAACAGCTGAATTTCCTACCAAAGACAACAATCACTGCTAACTACAGTCTCTAAAAAGGCCAGATTCAGAAATGGAAGGAACATTAAACATTTGGTTTCCTCAGACAAGGCAGAAAGACATGACTAATGATCCCTGATCCTTAGCCAGCAGGTCGTGCACTGGCCTATTCAGATCATCTCTTTACAATGGATTCAAGACATGTTTAGATTTCTGTCCTGAAGCTCAGCATCTTGTGACAGCATGACTGAAAACAACTCCCTTATTAACGGAATTAATTTCATTAAAAATAATTTCAATAAATATAAGAATTCCAAAAGTTTAAAAAACACATATTTTTCAAACAAAATAACATAATGAGGGACATTTTGGATTCATATAACCCATTGCGCTTCTGCTCACCTGTGTGAATTTTCAAAAATGCTCTGTTAGTGACCACGCTGGAGAACAGAGGAGCTCTTACAGAACTGTAATGGTCTTCTGATCTGCAGCACCTCAGAGCATCTCAAGCTTCCTCGACAACAACTGAGATCTCTTCACTGAGCAATTGCAGAACAAGACTGAAGGCTTGCCTACACGAGAGTGAGAGCTGTAGTTCCAAGGTCTTGGAAATGGATAGTACCACACAAGAAAGAAACAGAAGTGAAGCAAAGGCAGTAGACAAGGTGAAGCAAGACTCTCAAGACAGCTGGCACATTACAGTGAAGCTTGTGAATCAGGTGCACACACAAATCCTTGTTCTAAACAACAGTACTCAATACAGAAGCTATTAGGAGGATTAAAAAAAACCAAACCAAAAACCAAACACAAAACACAATACTCAGGTTGCCATGAACAACCAAATAAAATCAGATCTTGTTCTCAAAGATCAAAGTAAGTGTATTATTTAAATAGAATGAATTGAATCGATGGTGCAATTAACCCTGGAGAAAATAAAAGTAGTATTTTTGAGCATAATCTGAACAGTCCCAACTAAGTTCCAGAAGCACATTTCAGGATAAGGCTCCTCCATGTCACATCTATTAAGTTAAACGTGTCGGTGCTGTGAGACATCAAAAATAGCACTTAAACAATAGAGTGCTGCAAGCAGTGCTCAGCTAACAAACCCTGCAGCTCAGCTGAGCACTAAGAGCACCTCTGTTAACAATTAACATGGCAAAATCTCTGAACAACATGGACTTTGCTATGGAGCTATATTAACTTTGAATCTAAATCTCAGATCCAAATTATGCAGTATTTTGGATAATAAGATCACCAGACAATAATGTTTAAAAAAAAAAATTTAACAAGAATCTTTTCAGGACATTCCTCAAAAGAAAACCTGTGAAGAGGTTCATTTATACAGGTGAAGTTCAGGGCAGTCAAGAGTAAAGCAGGTGCACTCTGCTCATTGCCAGATGGCTCTGAAATTTATTTCATCTACCTGTAATGCAGAACATGCTCTCACATCTGGAGCTTAACACAGTCATGAGTCTCCTTCACGCACTGGATGTGCATCTACTGCCAGAATGAAGTGAGAAATCAAATCGTTTTGTTTTGGTGGTTTGTTGTTTGGGGTTTTTATTCTTTAACTCAAATACTTCAATTCAATAATTTATAACAAGCAAAAGTTTTGTGAAGATGTAAAAGAAGATAAGGCCTTATTTTGTTTTGGTCAAAAATGTATATATGAATTAGCCTGGAGAATATACTGATAGTACAGCACAGCCTCCTCTAAAACACTGGAGCAATTCAACACCTGCAGCAAGCGATGGAGCCAGCTCAGGTGTCCTTTCTAAACAAAGCCCAGCAATAATCTGGAGATCTCGGTCTGGGAGATGATGTCTTTGGACACGAGACTCCTGTACTGTGAGGAAGGTCTGCAGGGCCAGTGGCTGGCTGTCAGTTTACCAAGCTGCACCTGGGATGCCATGAAGTCAGCAAGCAGAAGCAGTAGTTCTGATAAACTCAGCTGGCACTTCCTAGGAAGCCAGGGCACTTGGAACTGACCATCCACCAAGCTGTTCTGTTAAATCCAATTACTTTGTTTCAAGCCAGTGTTTATAAATGACCAGCCTGTACCCTATATTAAAGTGTTTTTGAGACAATAAAAAATCCTGGAGTTTATGCAAGTTGTCGTAACTATTTAGTGGCCAAATATGCATTGGTGGCACTATTAAGCAGTTACAGAAAAGGCTAGGAATCAGATCATTGCTGGGAATGTTTCCAACCAGGCACTTGTATCCTGCTAACTCAAATAAGAAACTTATCTTCCTTGTGCCAAAGTAAATCCCCAGTTGCAAAACTAGGTAAAAAAGCAGGCCTTCACTGGTGATCACAAGCCAAAGCCATCAAGTTCAATAGCATGTATTACTCTCTAGTAAACCTTTAAGTACCCAGCCCAAGTTTAACAAAGCTTCCCAAAACTTCCTATGTTGTTTGCATTGACCCATGTACAGTTATTTCAAATCTCCTTACTCCTTAGCATTTCTTCCCTATTCTCTTTAATTTTCTCCACCAGCACAGAGACATGCTGTCAACATGACTATTCTAACTCCAAAATTCTGTAACTCAGGCTATCTTTAAAAGATGCTGAATGGTCTCATAGCATTTTTACAATCTGATGAATAGTAAAGCATCTGCAATTTGAGATTAATAAGAGTCATGCACAGTTACAATCCAACAGAGCCAAGCAACTGCAATTGTTTCAGGCCTTTCCCAGCTGCAACCTTCTCTGGGAAGTGTAAAGCTTCCTTTAAACAAACAACATGTAAAAACATAGTGTGGCATAGGAGCTACTAACACAAAAGAAAAACGAATCCAATTCCAGGGTTTTAAGCTTCAAATAAACACTACTTCGGTGTTCCATTTGAAAGCTTTTAATTTGTTAAATCAGAACTGAGAGGTGCCATCAGAAAACTCATGTTCATCCACGGATCCATTTTAGGCAAAGTGAACTGTGCAGAGAACATATTTTTTGTCCAGTCTGACACTGTCCCCTCTGTGCCAGCTCCCGCATGCATTGGAGGTCTGAGACCTTCCTTGGTTCACTAACAGCAGACATTGATCTGCTGACCCAGCAACCAAAACCTGAGATAAAGCAGCTGACAAAGTTGAAGGAGTGGACTAGAACCACCCCAGAATAATCAGCACATGCATACAGCTGGGAGCAGGAAGGAAAGAGGGAAATGGGAGGAGTAGAGAGCTGGTAGAGTCATAACATTTCATCCCCAAAAATGGCACTATTGCAAGGCCACAGACAGAAAGGGGTTGTTCTGAAAACTGTGATACAGGTTTCAAAGCTCATTAAAACTGTCTCTAGAACAAAGTTTTCAGAGTAGGGTTTCAGTGGGAGAAGATGAATAATTTCTTCAGATTAAAAGAGTCTGCCCCTTCTGCAGAAGGGTTCTGAGACTCCACAGAGCAGCTTCATCACCCTGTGCACAGAATACTTCATAATACTGTAATAATATTATAAATAGTATTTACAGAAAAAGTGTGCAAACTGAACAGCTGTTGGAACATAAACCACAGTTGAGAGGGCAGCCAATACTGAGACTGCTGCAAGGGAAAAGTCCCAAATCCCAAGGAAGCAGATATGCAAGCCATGACTTCCAGAAGCAAGGGAGGAAGCTGAGGGTGGGACACGAGGAGGATTCTGCTAGGGCTGGGTCCCAGAAGCCTTGGTGTGTGCAGCGTGAGACAGGGTTAACACTGTTCGTGAGAAGCATGCCTTGATTTTGTGCACATCCTTCCAGCACATAAAATTATGCCCGACCAGAAAGGAAAGTTAATTTGGCCTAGTTTAGCAAATTCTTAAAACTCTGCCAAAGCATTGTCCAGATGACACAAGACATAGCTACCAGCAAGTTGCTGCTCTCAGAAGTTACAGACTTTCAACAAGTTGTTTAACCTCTCTGTTATTTTTAGCTTGTAGAAAGAGCAGTGGCTACATAGGTAGAGCATAAAGGCAAGAATTGTTCAGGCTTGGGGAAATCAGACTCTAGACACATCATGACAGATGTCCTGCCTTAAATAGCAGCAGTAACGTTCCAGTACTTGAGAACCCAGCTAACACTCCAAAATAGTAAAAACTATAAAACACTGATGAAGATAGGACAAATCTGTTTCAAACATGTAGCCTGCACTGCAAAAAAAACCCCAACCAAAACCAAACAAACACTTTTATCACTGCTAGCTTATATGATTTGCTGCATCCCCACCCATTGTCCTTTCCTCTGTCATTAAAAAAAATAAAAAGAACGTCCTGTGTAATTTGAGTTCTACTCTTGATAGCGTATTTGAAAGGAACAAAAACTAAGGATGCAGTTCTTAGTTAAGAAAGTGTTTTACTTCACATGCAGTTTGATCATAGCTTGCATACCAAATCCAGAATAGGGATTAAAAAAAAAAGAAAGAAAAGAAAAAAAAAAGAGGTTGATAAGACCAGATCATAAAGGTAAAGACTGAAAAATACCAGCATAAAGAAAAAGAGGGATGCTCAGTGAAGTCATAGAAGCAATTTTCCCAGCCACCTGAACCTGAAACTCCCAAGCTGTAGTACACATCACATACTAGAGGTGTACAAGTCCCAGTGACATTGCCCACAGGTGTTGCAAGGAGTGCACACAAGCACAGCGTGTCTGTGTGTGTGAGCAGAGTGACGCTGCTCCGGGAGCTGCCCCACCACCAAAGGCAATTTCAAGTGCACCGGTTGCAGAAACCCTAACAAAGCAACTCATCAAAGACATTGCTGTATTTAATACAGGGATCATGTTCAGTTGCTGCAACTGTCAGATTTGAGGGGGTAAAAAAAGTTGAGCAATAAAGACGGTCTCAGGCTTGTAGGCATTTGAGAAGTATCCAAGCCCCAGCAGCATGCACAGGGACCACAAGTGACTGGAAACATTTGAGCAAGCGATCTTCTGTTTATCAAAAGAAAAGCATTTCTTAGAGCAGCTCTCCAGAGGCCACACGAAAAAAAACTAGAACATTCTGCACATTTAATGCACAAAACTAATGACTGTTTTACAAGAGTTAGAAGTTTTCCGCAATAAGAATTTGTGGTTTCCTGTGCAAGGAAGAATGCCAATTCATACCAACGTGTTCATGGAAAAAGTTTTTTCAGGGCTTCCTCAAGAAACAAACCTCTGTAACACCAAGATTACTTGCTTTGTTTCAGAGGTAATTGGCATGATTATAAGTTCTCATATTGGTCTTTGCATAAGAAACATTTAATCAAGTAACATTTGTTTTATTGGAAGGGCATTGTCTTCAACTGTATATTAATCTAGGAATCTCACAAGTCATCAGAATTTTTGAAGGCAGTAATGAAGGTGCTCCCTTTCTTTATTGCATTTGGAAAGATCTTTCAGCTGAAGTTCAGCACAAAACGACTCTAATTCCCAGCTTCCTTACTTCACACACATATAGGGGCCTTTTGGGGTTTTGCTTTTGATGTCAGCAGCTCCTTGCTGGCAAGCACCTCCTGGGAGTCCAGAAAAACCATGTTCAACCAAATACTGCTTTAAAGATTTCTTTTAAAAGGCTGCTAGGTCCTCCAACAGTGGTCAGATGAAACAAAATTACTGGCAACTTCTTTTTCACAGTTCTCTATCTCTTACTGTAAGGCAGGTTAGGTTCCCAAACCAGGCCATGGAAATTTATATCTCACCTGGAATGTTTCATCTGCCTTCTCCCTGCCCACACAGATCCCTTTAAGTTATCTGTGGCTGCACTATCCCAGCAGGGTACACCACACAGTGCATTTCAGATATGAAGTTTATTACAGAAGCATAAGCTGAGCATTCCCCTCTTAAACCACAAGTTTTAAGAACCTGAAATGCATCCCTAGCAGTAGTAGTTAGCTGTGCTATAGTTTGCTTTTATTAATGTAAGCCGTAGAAAATTGTTTAGCTGGGTTCAGTGCCACTTAAATTCAAAGTTCATTTTATTCAACACAAATTAATTTCAAGCTAAAAGAATTAAACTTCCATTCCATACCAGGAATCCATATAAACAACTCTGTTCCATACACCAGGCTTTTGCTCGCAGTAGGAAGCCACAATTACTTTGTTGCCAACCCACAAAAACAGTATAAAAATAGGTGTTTGCATGCAAGTTGTCAAGTCAGGCATGCAACAAATATTATGGAGACAAGACAAACAAGTGTATTTCATGTAAAACAAATCCTTTGCCTGTCAACTATTGGCACTCTGCAATACAACAGGAAGGAAGGGGACAGGCACAAGGGAGAGCATCCAAAAGAGGTTTGGTGCAGTGCCACGGTCAGGGTGTTTATAGAGCTCTGGAGAGTCTTTGCCCTCTGAGCTTTGCAAGGGTCAAGTTTTGTACAAACTCTTTTGAAGTAATATTTGTCACAGCATATACTTTAAACCACGAATGACAGAATACTCTGACTAAAGTAGCTCAAGCCTAAAGCCAACAGCATGATCTAAACAGGAATACCTCAGCTAAGTAGTTTTGTGGAGTAAGGTGGGAGAAGAAGAAGCAGTACTGGTACTTTTCAGCAGTTAACACCTAAATGCAGATTACAGATGAGAGCACAGCCACACTGCAGCACACAAACAAGGCAAAGCATCCAGAACACAAGTAGCTGTAACAGACAGCCCTAACAACAGAGCCTAACTAAGCCAGATCCTTACTGACACGTATTACCTCAGTAAATATATTGTTTTCTTTTTGTAAGTTTGTTCATTATTGCAACTTTTGCTTAAGCAAACTTCTTCCGAAGCCTTGAATCTTTCCAGTGATAAAGACAATTTTGTGTAAATGGTCTCTGGGGAGCCATGCACATGGCTGATAAGCTACACATAGGGCAGAGACTTGAGCCACATAGCCTGTGAGATAACAGGCACCCAAACTCATCAGGGTGCAGGACAACCCACAATAAGAGCTGCAATGACCACCCTGGAGAGAAACAACTTTAAGTGCCAGAGTTAAAGATCATAACTCTCATAAACCTGCAGCTTAGTGAAGAAGATCTATCTGCCACTGCTCTATTTCTGTCTTTGAATTGACACATACTGTAATTTTTAGTCCCAGAGAGCAATGGAAGAAGCAGTGGAGTGAGACAGGCACAACAGCACATACCACTAGCTGAGCAAAGGAAATCATTAACAACAGCAAAAGGAAACAAAGGTGGAAGGGATTAATTCAAGCTACATTTTCAGAACAGCAATTTTTCTGCTGCTGGAAATGCTGCTCTCCTGTGCAATCAAGAAGGTCTCCTCCTCCACTAGGCCTTACATTTTTCAGCTTTCCCGGAGTTGGAAGGTATTACATAGATAGACGTGTCTTTAAATTGGCTGGGAAGCCAATTTAAGTTTAGAGGAAACTTTAAAATAAATATTTTCCCCTGTAGAGGATGGAGCAAATTTAAGCCAGGTTAAAAACACTGGCAGAACCTTTCATTTGAAAGAAAGAAAAACACCTAACAAAAAGCTTTCTCAAATTCTCTATTTTTATGCCTTCCCAAAACTTCCACCAACTTCATTAAAAACAGTCTTTGGAGGTAGGTGAGAGGGTAATCCCTTCTTTTTTCCCCTCTATTATTTTAAACATGTTTAAGCAATTTAAGGCCATTTAAAGTCTTTTCACTTCACTTTCTACTACCTTCTATGGGAAAGAAATATTTATTTCTCCTAAAGCCTTCAATAACTGAACACTGCTTATTAACCAGATACTGTCTTCCTCCTCTGTTCAACTGAGGAAAAATCAACACTTCCTTACTTTCTTACTTCTCAAAATCCACTTCTCCCAATCTCCTCTACGTCCATTCCCTAAACTCATTCCAAAGGGGTTTATGAATTAATCAGCAGCACTTAAAAAAAAAAAAAAGTTAAGATGCTCTCCCTAACTTTCCCTGTGACACAAGTTCCTCCTCCATTCCCCACCTCTCTCTCCACACCCTCAGTATCACACTCAGTTGTCTTCCTCTGTTTTTGAAGTGTGGTCAATCTGCTGTTCTGAAAAAGAGCTCCTGTTACCTGTTTTCTAAAGGACTGTTCATACATGTAGTTATTAAATCCAGAACACACATTCATTTCTACATTTTCTGTGTTAACTAGATATTTTAATCTAATATCTATGACTCTGCTCAGCTAACACAACTATGTACCTAGTATGATCACTTCAAACTATAAGCCTGTATTTCTGCTACGATTTCGGACAAATGATGATTTAGTGCTCCAACACTGACTTTGAAAAATTAACTTTCCAGAAGACAAGTGCAAGCATCTAGCCAAAGACAGTGTTCCAACTTCTTTTAAGACACTAGCATTAGAATGGAAAAGTTCAAACCCTCAGCTATTTGAAGATATGAAAAACAAATCCTGAACCATGCTACCTTATCAAGAGACTTTTTTTACGGTTTTGTGTTTGTTTTTACAGGTCAAGGCTCTATTATGAAGCCAGAGTCATCCTAGCATAATTTAGGTAGCGTTGATGTTTAACATGGACATGAAAGCTACAACAAGCAAGGATAGAGCAGGCCTGGTGAAAGGGTGGGGAAAATAGAAATGTATTTACAGTCACGTGGAAATTTCCTCTCTGAATAATAGGGTATTCAGGCCAGTTACAATGGGTAACTGGGACCCTAGGACAGAGGCAGCCTTTTCTGCTATCAGGAGCAAGAATGCACAAGTCATTCCCTTCCAGTCTCCTTCACCATGAAATGAATAGCAAAACCATAAAAAAATCAAATTTACGTTCTTCAAATACAAACTGCATTAAATGTGATTTCAAGCAAACACCTGATTTATCCCATTGTACGGGAGTATGGAATACTAATTAATGGCACTAGCTTAAGCCTCTGACAACTTTGCTTTATCACTCTCCTTAGCAATCTCTTGCAGCAACCAAGGATACACTCCTCCTCACCCAAAGTTTCAAACTGACATTGTAGAACAGGTTAAGTGGATAGAATGGTAACTTTAGTCATTAAGAGAATTATCTCCTTTTTCCAAAGATGCTTGAATTTACTCTTTTAACTTCTGTATCTCCAGGCAGATAGCTATGGATTCAAAGCTGCAGGAAAGAGGAGTTCAGTAACACAAAACATTTTCCAGACACTTCCTATCACTTTCATGGCCAGCACAGCAGGCTGGAAAGGGCAGGTCTCAGCCTGTGGTTCCTCACCTGGGCTGAGCACTCACTGCAGATACAAGACACTGCAGAGCCCCTGTTCTTTCCTTGACATCCAGTCTGAGCAGTGCTGCCACTGAAACAAAAGTTCCCAGATTCAGTAAACAAAAGGGTTGGCTGACAAGAGAGCACAGGATGCCTTGTTAAACTGAACATTGTTCAGAGAAGTGGTTAAACAAATGAGCTGCTGACATGGCTTTAAGGCACACCTTTTTGTAACCCAGTTCTTTTGGATTAGTTACTGCTACAATCTGTGGATGTGTATATATATGTAAACACAACTGTACTTCATATTTGTTTCAAATCTGCAAAACAAAGATTTTTATGCAATCTGTTCAACTAGTGACAAAGAAAACTTCTAAAAACTTTGATATAGTAACAGTCTACTTTTGTTTTAAGTGTATTTGAAGCAGGAGAGGGGCTCACAGCACCTAACATTTAACAACAAGTCAATTTTATCTCCACTAATACTCAACACCAGAGAAACAAATGCAGCTACAGTTGCCTGCATTAAGCAGCTGGCAAGCTCAGAGATGGAAAAGTTGCAGAACAGCTGGGGAATGCGAGACCCTTTTGAACAGGCTGCTATATGATCCAAAATAATGGTAGATGTTTACACACAACACAATGGCAGCAACAGCCAAATGCAGGTCTGGCGAATGGACTACAGCTGCTCCTTCCCTCAGACAAGGCACAGCAAGCAGATAAAAAGGAGTTCATATTCAGGAAATACGGCTTTCATCTTAAAAGGCAGCAGTCTGATCGCCAAAATAGACAGCTGACCCTCCAACTGGACTAAACTGTTCAAGATCCTGTATTAAAAGTTACCCTCTAAAACAAGTCTGGATTAGGGTCACAGAGCTTTCCAAGCTGCTGCAACTTTACCACTGACAGTTTCCAACAATGTGTTACTCAGACTAACAGGTTGCCATCTAACTTACAAAAAACCTTCTCTCGTGACAGTATTTTCCAGCTAGCATTAGGAAGACAGCTATTTACAAACTCTTAATATAGACTCTGACTACACAGAAGTTAGCTATCCACTTCAGAGGAGGACGTTCAGTATGCTAGAAAGGGGGGTTTAAATAAACACGGGCTATTTTACATCTTTTTTACACTGGTGTTGCACATCAGTGTAAAAGTAAGTTGGCACCTGAAGACAGCATATCCCACTGCTCACCCAGACAGAGGAGCGGACCTTATTCCGTGCCTGCTCGTGCAGTAACTGATAGCATGTTGCAAGGAGCACTCGCTTGTTTCACAATTGCCATCTGAAGACAACAAAATTTTGTACCTGACTTTGTATGAAAAATTGCATCACCTTATTTCAAGAGATCTTCCCAGTTTTCAAGTGTCAGAAGCACAGTGTCAGCAGTAGCATCTGTCTTGCCCAAGACAAACCATGATTAAATAGCGCTAAGGAACTGGCTACTAATTTATATTGTAACCACACCAGTCCTAATTAGGCCAGGCACCAAAACAGAGTTAGTAATGGAATGTTTCGACTCATTGCATCTTGATTAAAACTAGTGTAACTCAGAAGAAATATTTTTTGACTGAGTGAAGGAGACAGCATTGAAAGACCTCCACTTTTACTTCCTCTGCCTGTAGCCATTAGTGTTACAATCCCAGTCAGGATCTCCTCAGAATAGGATGGTTAAAACTGGACAAAGACAGCTGTCATAGCAACAATAACAGATGCAGACACAATTTTTAACTTCCTTTGCTTTTCACAGAAAAATGCCACTAACAGCCATCATAAAAAGCAGGATTTTGAAGTATGGGTTGTAAGTCTACCTTGTAACTAAGGGGACTCTGGTAATGGCAAGCATATCTCTCAGCACACTTAAGCAACAAAATGCCATATCTGTACACTTCAATTTCAGACTTCAGATTAAGAAGTCTTTCTAGTGAAATTCATTTGTGAATTAAGCCACATTTCTAAGGAAATTCTCCATACTCATGAAGAAGGAAAACAAGTTGGGCCTTGAATCATACTCACAGAAAAGATGCTTCTTGTACCAAAACAGTACTATGCCAAGTACCCTTCCTGCAGTCAAAGTCGTGACAGGCGCACTACCTTCAAATCCTACCATCTGTAAAGGTAAGAGCACAGATTTGCTTTTCCTGCTGCACTGACACTGCACGGATGCAAGTGCTGCCGTGTTGTGGCAGTGGGAGCAATGGTTTTTATCCCCAAGGGACCTCAGTGAGCTCCAGAGCCCCATTTGCACCAGGAGCTTTTTCCCCAGGGTTTGGAACCACTTCTGCTACCCAGATTTACCCAGTTTTGAGCACATCCCACTACTCTAGTGTCTCTAAAATCTTGTTCTCAAATTAAAAAATTAGGAATGGAAGCTTAAAACATTGCAGGATGGTGGGATGTGTTATGACATCAGCGAAGCTTAGCACAGTTCAGCAAACAGATTATGTTTAACAATTACAGGTAATGCACTGACAGTCAACCCACCTGAGGAAGTGATATGGGATTGATCTAGACCATCCACGAGATGCACTGAATCTCTCCCAAATTATTCTCTGTATTTATTGTAATGGATCACTCTTTCAACCAAGCTCACAATAATAACCAAAAAACAACCCCAAATTTTAAAACCCACAAATGAACCGAAGAACTCCAGTTTCTTATCAACTAATCTCCACTGAACTAATTACTGCTTTAAAGGAGAAGATATTTATCTTAAAACTCCAATACTGTACTTAGCAGGTAAGGCAAAATAAGCGTACTTGGAAATCATTCTTTGGTTCCACTCTCCTCCTTTGTAGCCAAATCATATTCTGTAATTTATTTTCAATTAAAAGAATGAGGACTTCTGTGTGCATGAATGAGAGTGAGTTTCCGTATTTCTGAGAAGTTTTTTTTAACGTGCATTTTACCTGTGGGTATAAACTTGAGTTTTTCACAAGACAATTACTACTGTTATTTGCCACAAAAGTACTAAGAAAACAAACCTTCTAATAGCTTATTCCTGATTTTACTGTAACTGCCCACAGAGGTTGTTTTAGAAATTGTTAGGAGGTACATCTGCACCAAAGTGTACTTGCCATAACAAAGATTTCCCTCCACGTAGATCTCCTGACAGCCATGTCCCAACAGGCTCCAGGTCGCTCATACACATACCATGTATTGTTCAAAGCAGACTTGCTTTAAGCAAGATTAAATACCTGTTCAGTTTGAACTGTCCCAGTGCCAGGATAAACTACACTGAACAAGTTCAGATGATTATCCCGCTGGGCACCAATGGCCTTTGAAACTCCCAGAACCCCAGAATCTGCTGCTTCTGGGAATTATGCCAGGAGCTGTGGGATGGCTCTCCACAGAGGACATTACAAATTAAATATTTTAGAAGTGTGCTTGTGTTTACATGGAGCAAGGCTGCAGTTCAACATATGAGTCAGCATCGTTTGCATCCACTCAGAACTGAGCAGTGAAGTTGGGAACTATAAATTTTCTAGGGAAACAAAGGGCATGAAATGATTCCCCCAGGGGAATACAGTCAGGCCGCACCTAGCAGGAGTTAACACTCACCTGAAGACAGGAATTTTGTTCAGAGCTTTATTGTGAAAAAGCCCATGACTTGCCTCTGGTGACTGCAGAAGTTTCTACACAGGACAGACACTTTGGTCCTGCCAAAGCAGCAGTATCAGGGAGGTTAGTAATGATATCATGGCCAGATAAACTTACAGGCATGCACAGCCATGCTAGGATACAGCTCTTTAAGTATTACAATTAACACTCAACTACTTTAAAGTGAAAGCTGAAGCATATTTCCTATCAGGACAGCAAATAAGAATTTTAACTGCATCTCACTTAATACAGTAGCATCTAACAAAGCCTTCAGACACATAAACAAAGCAGATCTGAAACAGAGCAAACTACTCTAGTTCATCTCACCATGCTGTTACCTATGGCCAGATGCACTTAAGGACCAGACCAACACTCTTTTATTGCAGTCTCAGGGGGCAGAGGAAAACAGGATGACATCTCAAGCCTCTCAGTGTCCCACCAGGGAAGAACATCTCTTGGCAGGAACAGCTGTCAGGCCTGTATTTCAAGAGCTCAGCACATCACCACTATTCCTTCCCAGTCTCCAGAACAAGCACTTCTATCTCATGAAGGCTCCAAAAGGACCATAAAGAAACCAGGACTGTTTCTCTGAAAAGTCAGGCTGGACCTCTGCCACTGCTGGTTACACAGGGCAGCCCACAGAGCCAGTGGACAGCACATCCTCATCTCAAACCGCACTTTCAGGTCTGAGATAACGACACCTCAGTGTAGTAACACTGCACGCAGTTCTGTTGTCATAAACCTCATTAGCCACGTGAATCAGTCAAGAGTGGTTTCAGTTTTCCGGTGGCTGTTGTTTTCATTCTGAACACACAAGATTAAGATATTACAGGCTGAGAACATTCTTCAGTATGATACAGTTTGGTTTACTCTTCCAGAAACACATTTGCCCGTTATAAAAATAACCAGACTTGTTCAGAACATATTCCATACCAGAGGGACTGCTTGCACAGCCAGAAGAACTAGGTACCAACCAGGACAAGAGTAATGTCTTTCAGCACATGAGACACTATCTGAGCTAGGATCAGTCTGTGATGACACATATAACCGTCGAAGACACAGTATCAAAACTAAATGAGCAACATTCACTTCCTATTTTCATTCCCAGGCTTCATGCTGCTGCCCCCTGCCAAGTAATAAACTCGAGTACACTCAGTCTTTGAAAGACCTTTGAAAGTCTCTCTTAAAAGAGTCATAATCCATGATCATGATCCATCAGACTTTAAGAAGTGTTATTAGTAGAATGGATGCAAAGGTGTAATTAAGTAGTCAGCTCTGCAGCGCTGGGGGTCCATGCTCTGTGTAAAACCCTACAAGCACTGCACCGATAACCATCAGCATACCCTACTCAATTTTCTCCTATTAATCAAAATACCTCATTGTTTCCCCCCTTTCTAAACGTCATATTGTTTTCTGGAGTTTGGACAAGTCGGGGCAAGTTGGAACCCCACTGCTGACCCATTTAAGCCAAGGTGAGTACTCAGTCTCTCCTGACCAGCTAGGGGGCTCTGGGCCGAAGCGGTTCTGTGCACCACTCCGCAAGCGCCCTGTTGATTCTGCCAGCCTTTCCCGGTATCCTACTGAGCTGCAACCAGCCAGCATCATGAAGTCCCCCTTTCTTTACATCACACGTGCGCGCTGCCGCCGCCGCCGATGCCTTTCCCTTTCCAGCTGAAAGGAGAGACAAAACTCCTTCAAACATTTCTCAGCCCCGCTGCGATGCGGCCCCTGCGCCGAGGGCGGCACCGGGAGCGGACCCTGCGCCGTGCCCCCCGCTCGCTGCTCCCGTGGGCGCCGAGCCGTCCCCGCAGAGCCCCGCGCCGCCGGCTGCAGCCCGGCCCCGGAGCAGGTGCTCCGCGGCGTGCGGAGAGTGCGGGGCGAGCCCCGCATCCTCGCAGGCTGCCGCGCCGGGAGAGCCCCGACCCGGAGTGACAGCGCGGCCCCGGCGGGAGCACCGCGCAAGTTTCGTGCGGCACCTCCGCGACCCAAGGCGCTGCCCGGGCGCACGGAGAGCCCGCGGCGCCTCCGCCACGGCGGCAGCGGCCGT
>VXBT01016245.1:478565-573611 GCA_013400235.1 Oriolus oriolus | reverse complement strand
CTGCCGCTCCCGCGGGGGCCGCTCCGCGCCTTAAAGGAGCCGCGCCCGGCGCGGCGGGGAGCGAGATTTTTGGGTCCCTTTCACCGAGCCTGGCCAATAGAATCTTTAATTATTTAAAGGAGACCAAGCCCAGCGAGGGAGCTCTAGTGCAGCAAAGGGCTGGGAGGGCTCGGCAGCGTCACTCGTGCGTACGTTTATGGGTAGCTCCTGCATTAGCAGCGTTTCTGGGCAGTGTTTCTCTGTAGTGTACATTTAGAGACACACGACTGCTCTCTTTATTAACTTGCACGACCTTTCCAGGCTATCTCAACCTGATGGAAGAGTTTGCTCCTGCTGGGCTGCAGCAGATCCTGGAAGACCTTGGGGAGAAGGCTTTCTAATGGAGCAATTCGATGAATGTCCTGCTCTTTCCCTGCTACTGGGGGCACATGAGGTAGAAGCTGGAAAGTCATGACCACATTTTATTCAAAGGGTAAAACTTTTTTTTTTTTGTTTTCCTCGGATGTACTTATTTAAAATCAAGACACCGTTAGGAAGGTGGAGGAAATACGAATAAAATGTTGTAGACCTCACCTCTGGTGCAGCAAAGGTGTTTGTCCACACAGTAAAAGGGAAACACAGCATTGAAACTGTCTGATATTAAACATCCTGGAAGTTATAATCTTTTTATCTTCCTGTCACTTCAATCTTCTACTTTAATCAAAGATTTTGTAAGTGAGTTACATGGATATTTCAAGCCCTGCTCAATCAAGTCTTACAAAGCAACCTGCAACCTGACCAGCAACACAGAGAATAATCAAAGGGGGAATCATTTGAAGAATGTGTTAAACCTGACAACTCAGGTAGAGAACACAGGGAACCAAACACAATACATGCTTCTGTTCCATTCTGTTGCAGAGAAGAGTTCTCTATATCTGTGTGAAATCTGTGCAGAGAAGCAGGAGAAAAATCTTAAGGTGTGGAAACATGCTGAGATGAGGGAAGCCTAAAAAATTTCCAATCAACACTCAACAAGTATTTCAAAAGGCACACTACAAAATCTCTCAGTCTGCAGCACTACAGCAGCTTTGTGCCCTAGATGAATTCAGAATGAATATTGAGGGCTTAGCTTGAAACATCACTGGGCTTTATAGCTTTGTGGCTGGGAGAATTTTCTTAATTGCAGGATAATGATGTGGTATGGGCACTTGCCTTTTGCCAAGTGGTTACGAATTACTTTGTGCAGATACATGAAAGCCACATCAAATAGAAAGCATAGATCTGTCCTTCCAGTCTGAAGGAGAGAAGGAAGAAAGGTACTGTGGAAAGGAGGTCAGACTTAAATCATAGCAAGGTTAAAAGCCATGGATTAAAAAACTGACCTTGAAAATAGGGTTTATCCTGCTGCCTTTCAAGACAATTTGCCCTGTTGTTCAACACCCCTATCTGTGACTATCAAAGGCCTCTTTTTTCCTTACCAAAAAAAAGAGGCAGCACCATCTCACTGGAACTGTCAAGGTTTAGAGATGGAATTCTGGTTCTGAAAAAAATGCCCTTTAACACAGGCATGAGAGAATTGTCTGAGAGCAGAAAAAAGTGACTGGAATGCTAAATTTGCTTTTCTTGTAAGTGACATGAGGCTGATCTTACTTGTTTTCAAATATCAGAATGGTTTCTTGATGGAACTTTTGCAGCTGAAAACCTGCAACCCATTTAACCAGAACTCTGTTTTCACCCTAGCTCAGAGCTGATTTTTGTGTCTGGATTTAGCTTTAGGCACAGTCTCTGCCATCTTCTGCCAGAGACTTTTCTCCTGCAAACTTAATCAATGATCCAGATACATGATTATTTCAAATTTACATTTCCAAAGAAGTAAAAGATTGATTTTAATTCCAAGGGAGGAGAGGGAGGCACAATGATGTTGTCGAATCTTTTGTTCCCAGAAGAATCACCAAAAAATAAGAGTATTGAAGAACTATAATTTGGGTCAGACCAGCCATCTTAATCCATGTCTGCTATTTTCTCCTCTTTTTAAATGTGTTAGACATAAGCATGTTTGATTTATGGCGAGAGTCAAAAACATCTGTACTTTGAGGCACAAGCAAATACTTACTTGAACAATGGGCTCCCTAGGGAGGGATATAGAAAAGAAATGACATTTTTTTGCAAATAATTCAGGGGTTTTTTCACTCCATAAAGTATTTTGCTTTGTTTTGAAAAGTGCTCTGCAGAAGACACAATGACTCAACCCATTATAAAGGAGTCCAGCAACTTTCACCTTTATGTGACTTGTGTGTCTGTGAGCCAGGGTAGCACCAGGGAAATGCTGTTACCATTTGCTGGCCTTGGAGTGACCCACGTGAAAAGAATTGGTCATCTCGGTCTCATTGGCAGCATACAAATATTCACATCTTAAAAACATTTGGAACTAGCTGGCAGTCTGAGGCCTTGTCTGCACTCAGGATTAGTTCTGATTTCAGGAATTATTTTAGCTTCTGGTAAAAACCCACTGTAGGTCAAGTTGTGCAAACTGTGATCTGCTCTGCCATCTGCATCACTGAGCGGCTGACGTGGGGACTAGTTCTAATTGCAGGTGAGGTTGAAGGAGAGGAACCATGTTCTGAATAGTTGCATATCCTGAATCAACTCTCATGATGTGCTTCAGTAGTTTTTTTTAAGTTTTTCAGGAAAAAAGTGTCAAAGATATCAGAAGATAAACTGTAGAGTTTTCAGTTTATGCCTGCGCTGGTTGGAGATTCAGTTCTGTAACCAGATGCTGTGCTGTATGTGCATGGACATGATTAGAAACAGGCTTCAAAGTAACATTTAAAATCACTAGTAAACTTCTCAGACATCAGTAAGCCAGGTCTGTGAATGAATGCTGTGCCTACTCCTTTTAAACCCACGATCTTGAATCCAGACATCTCTGCACTTGAGGGACTTTCTTGCCAAGCGCTGGAGCTGGCCTCTGTGACAAAGATGTGCCTCACTGTAGAGCCCAGTGTAAACTATTAATGTCAACAGAGAGGCCAGAGCAGAGAGACAGAAATAATGGCTGTTCCTGTGAGGTTCCCACATATAGAGAAGGCAGAAAAAAATTGTAAAAAGTAACAATCCACATTTCAGCTGCTTTTCTAAATGGGCATATTCAGCAATGTGGCAGGCTAGTAGCTTACTGTGCCTGTGGTAAAACTATGCCAAACTAGAGTGAGAAAGCCTAGGGTCTTTTAAAATAAGGTGTGAAAAACTCTGTAGCAAGTGTAGAATTTTAGAAAAGAGCCAAAGCCTCTGTCCACCCTCAGAAGAGCAGAATGACAGAGCTCTGGCAACCATAGCAGCCACCACCGATTTATTTACGAGTTCCTGGAGTTGGTCCAGTGTAATTATGGGCCTGAACTCCAGATCAGATTCACTTGACATTTGAGAAAGTCTGTGGAAAAGTAGTAATAATAAACTGATAATAACCATCCATCTCATAAGCAACAAAAAATAAAGAGAAGAGAAAGGGCAGGTGGGGAGAGGGGGTGGCAACATTATCCCCAGAAGATCTCCTGTTTGTCAGGAGATTTCAGTACAAACTCCTATGTATTTCCTAAAAGGAGCTGTGGAGAATTTTGGAGTAAGTCCTATTGCAATTATTGCACTGGAAAAAAGTGAAAATGGGGGGTGCAGAGGAAGTTGGGATAAGTTGGGACAGCAGTTTCTACGAGTGGAGTACATAGTCTGTGGCTCACATGGCATTTATACAAGCATGCTTATCATGCTTGTATAAAATTGTATCATCAAGAAGCTGTTGACTTCAGAAAAAGATGTTTGAAGTAACTATGCTGTAGCATATGATTTGTTTTCAATTTCATGCACAGTATAGAAATACATTTTTTGTGCTTTACTGTTGGTCTCTGATTCTGCTTGTTCATTTCCCTATATAACATGGATGAGTACCAGGGTTAAAAAAATCTTTGTATGTAAAAACATCTGAAGTCTTATATCAGGATTTATATTCCACTTTTCAGTCCTTTCCATTTGAATCACTTCATATTATCTTCAACTGAGGTTCTGTAAGACTGCTTTAAACCCCCAAACCTCTGAGTATTTAAAAAAAAAAAGTATTTTTAAAGTAAGAATTCTGCTAAATGAAAAAGGCATCTTCTCTGAGAAGAAAGAGAGCTGACATTTAGTTTACAGTTGTCTTGAGTATTTTGTTACAGGTGATGGAATTGAATTGCAAGTTATGAGTGAATGTTTAGCAAAGCAAGAGCAGTGAGTTACATTTATGCTACATGTAAGCAGCTTTCCTTTATGTCAGTTTCAGAATGTATCACCTACATATGCACAGGTACAAAGGACTCCACATAGGTAAAAGGTTTTCCTCAGAGGAAGCACTCCAATTAGCTGCTTTCATCAAACAACAGCAACCAAATGTCAGAGTTCCCTGGCAATCAATACCCAGTCCAGTAACACTAGACAGTGTCTGACGGAAAAGGAATCCTGGGTGAATGAATGGGGTTACTGGCCCAGAACATGTTGCCTTCAAGTGACCTGCTTTGCTGTGCTCACCTGACTTCTCAGGAACTTTCTGCTCACAGCTGGAGTGAGTGGCTTCAGTTCTGAAGGAGAAAGAATATTGAAAAAGGGTCGCAGCTGCATGCAGAACAAATGCAGTTCTCGATACCTAGTGCATGTGCACTTCTTCAGGTTAACATGGGAGTCACACACAGTGAAGTGGTTTATCCTATTCTTCCTGGTCTGACATGTATTTCTGCTTAGGAACTATGTGTAGAACTGGGGTTGTTTGTTTGGTTGGTTGGTTTTTAATTTAGCTTTTTATTTAATTTCTTTATTTGGCATCTATTTAACACATTAGGTTATCGTGTTATTTCTCATAGGTCTTGAGTAGGTGACTTAGGCACTGGTATAAGGTCAATAAAAGTTTGATATATACGATTGGAAATTTTTTTTCTTACCTACCATATATCTGACTTTTTACCAGACATGTCCTTTTACATTCCTGGCAGTTTTGTTGGGGAAAATTGGAGAATGCTGACAATTGTCTGGAACAGTCTCACCAGAATAGCAACTCTGCCTGGGCTGCTGGATATCTGGAAATCCTAGACACATTCATGTGCATTGCAGATCAACTCTACAAAGTCTGCAGCACTTCCACAGTGCTAAACCTTCTGAGCATATGTTGCCCAGATGAACTGCACAACCCCAACTGAACAACTAAACCCACTTACTGTGCAAAGTCAGATTAAGTGTATAATTTATGCACTGTACCTCTGATATTTGGATGTGCCAGGCTTACGGTGAATTTCTGTTCTTCCCATGCTCATAGAATTCTACAGAGTATTTATTTGATACAAATAAATTGACTTTTTATTTACTTATTTGCATTTCTCCCCACAATGAGACGCAGTTACCTGAAAAAAACCTGGTTTTTGCTTGGAATCTGTCATAAAATTCAGCAAGACTGTTATAGCTGGTTAGCTGAGGTTGCATCCAAACCACTGAACTCAGTAGAGTGTTGGAGCACAGGGTCATGCTGAATGAAGCGTTCAGCTACTGACAGCATCTGAAAAACATCAAAAAGTTGAAAGCCTCTGTACATGTCCTTCAGAAAGTAGCTGTCACTGACACAGATTTCAGCAAAGTCAGTGGGCCTGTCTGTCACAGAGTTTTCTTCACATTATTTGGTATAACAGTCCTGACATGGAGATGACAGTTATTAAAATACCAAATTCTAGTGCTTCTAGAACAGTATGTGGGATTTTGACCATCATTCCTCAGCTTTGACTTCCACTACCATCCAGCAGTCTTACAGCAGATATTAAAATGTAAAACAATTAACGTGTTAAGAGGAACAAAAATAGTAATTCCATAATGACAAGGAACATCACCATTAGCAATCTCATTTTGCTGTTCATAAGAATTTAGAGAGTTATGGCATCAAATATTCATGGTCCGTAGTGCTTAAAAGGACCCGGACAGCACTCAGGGCACCCCAGTGTCTGCACAAAGCTGCGTGTCCTCTGCACAGACACGGTGCAGTCACTTACCTGACATGTGCCTGTGGCTCAATGGAGGTGATAATCTCTGATGTTAATGGCTTTGAAATATGCAAGGGACGTTAAAGGAATTCCTCAGCCCTCCAGGCCTCGGCAAGCTCTGTAACTGTGGCATGAGTTTGGAGTGTGTTGTGGCTTTCTGTGATGGCACAGGCAGCAAAGAGATGGAGCGAAATCTCTGTGGGTCCATTCACATGCAGGACTTTTCCACGTGGAAAAAGCCCTGCAGGTTCCTTATTTTAAGTCCTTGCACTTGTGTAACTGAACTTACCATTTCATTGTTTTGTCCATTGCCCTTCCAGCTTCTGTTTCCACAGAGGTGGTGTTCTGCACTTGTGTTTCCGACACTTCAAGGGAATATTCCATTTATAAGCAATGACGTAAATAAACATACCAGTACTTTAAGCAGTTCACTGGCATACACTAGCCTTTCTTGAAAGCCTTGTATGAAAGCAAGGTCTTTACTGGCAGACATCTACAACTCAAGCTTTAGCTGCTTCAGTGTGCACAAACTTTGATTGCTTGTGTGGGGTAGTATGAGAGCAGAGCTCCCACTGGGAGTCCTTTTGCTGCACAATTGCTTGGGTTTAGACAAGGAATTTTTTGCACTACTTTGGAGTAACAAGGATTTTATTTTACACAGTCAAGTCATTAAACAAGTCGTATTCAAGGGGACAACAGTATTTGGGAATGTCAGTTTAGTTTTCTTAATTGCTTCAACTGGAAAAATAGAAGGGGGAGAATTAGGAACACTAAATGTTTAATGGTGATATTTTTAAGTGAAATGTTTTGACTTTCGATTTGAAAGTGTCAGGTCAATTTTACATTTGGTTTAATTTTTAAAAGAGCTGCATAAGTGTGAAACAAATTTAAGCATGAAACAAAACACCTCGGAAAAATCACAACTTCGAAATTTTTTAAATTTTCCTTTTCTTTTTAATATTGTGGCCCACTGAATTAGAAGTCTGTGACCCCTTGTCTTCATGGGAGAGCTCTGGCCACTGCTCAGACATTCAGTAATACTCTTTGCATGAAGCTGTGTCTTGGTCTCATTAGCTAGAGCAAGAGTCATTGTGGCTGAAGGAGATGGAAATGTATGGTCCTGAATGATCCACTAGCAATAATAAGTTTTCTGGAGCACTCTTGTGCTTAAACACAGACTTCCCATGAAGTTCTGCAATTGCAAATAGCAGAAAATATTAGTTAGAAATATTTCTAATAACATAGTTAGAAATATGTGAAAAGCACAATTTTTTAGAATTAATCCCTCTCAAGTCTTATAGCTGCCAGTGCCATATAAACGAGAAGTATGATTAATGTTTACACTCCCAGGGGAAGCCTGAGTTTGTTGCAATATTTCACTAGGATCCTGCAGCTTAATAGCGTATTCATTATTTATTTTCCATCCTAAAGTCATGTATTAGCAACAGATATGAGAGGGGCTCGGAGAAAACCCACAAAAAACTCAGAAAACAAAGGAGACACTCTTATAGGCAATCCACATCAAAGGGTAAAAGACTGTAGGAGGGGAAACTGGAGCTTAGAGTGACTTCTGTCTACAAGAATGAAAATGTTTGCAATCTGACTTGCAGTGTTTGTCTCAGAAAAGCTACATGGGACCCATCCTCCTCCAAGCCACATCTCATCTGTGAAATAAAAATCTCATTTTTGGCTTGCCTGAAGCAACTTTTCAGAGAAATAGAATAAGATTATTAGAATAGGAAAGCTCGAATTTAATACAAGTAACACTGTACAACTCAGAGCTTTTTCGGCAAACTGAATTCATGAAGGAACAAACACTAAACAGAGATGTTTTGTCTCGTAATGAAATGCCCCGACCTCTTCTAGGTCTAAATAAAACTTTCAAGGCAGGAATTTTATAGCAAGACAGATTTTATGGAGCAAATTCCTGTTTACTACCAAGCAATATAGAGGGTACTTTGGTGACCTAGTAGTTTGTTGTTCCATGATTATATTGTGATATTTCATGTTAAAAACATCATAAATGTCACTGTGTTGTGGGATGTAAATATTGTCTTCAGTATAAACGAATTTTGCTAATATTCTTCTGTATTCCCTGGTTGTCGACAACATGACTCAGGTAGCAAGATGAAATGGAAAACAGCGTAGGCCATCAGCTACAACTCCCAGCCACAGAAATGGAGGTTAGTGTGTCTTTCAGCTGAAAACTCAGTCTCTGGCTATACACAGTTTGTGTGAGAACCACTGCACACATTTCCTGAGCAATCCAGAATATTGCCACTATATCATAAGCAGTAAGGCAGAAGGTACAAAAACGTTTTAAAAGACTTGCTTGTAAGTTCTTTTGCAGTGCTGACAATTTCACACACTTTTCCTCCAGCCCTGGAGGTACTGTTGCCAAATATGTGTGCCTGGTAATAAGCAAAAGCAAAATGTGAAAACATATTAATCCCAGCAGTGACACTGTGTCAAGGAGTAATTTCCATAATGATGATAATTTTGTAAAAATCAGGAATTATTTAGTCATGAAATACATACTCCAAACCAATAGTTAAGATACCTCAAATCCAGGACAAATTGTTTTCTGCCTTCTAATTTATTTATTCATCTGTTTATTTTTTTATTTATGCCCCCATTGAACATATCAGTGCAGTATTTGAGAACTCTCAAAGAAAACAGTAGTAATATTCAGAATGAAATAGTTATAGTGGAAGATTTTAAGTTAAGCTGAAGTGATTTGCCAGATTTATGCTGGGGAGTGACCTCACAAGATGTGATTGACAAAGGTTTGTAGCAAAAGACATTGGTACTTGAAGGTCTGGGTTTGCTTCTCATTTTCTTCAGACATTCGAGGTTCTACCAAGTGCTGTAATAGCTGAGGGGTGGGTAAAAGTAATAATAATAAAAAATTTAAAGGCTGGAATATAACAGGATCTGGCAACGAATCTCTCTTCATTGGTATACTCCAAAGTCTGGCTGCTGAAGTTGGAGATGAGCAAGGGAGCACCTTGAAAAAAGGCTGGGAAAATCCCTGGACACCAGTTGCATTAACTCTGAACCCCATCATGTTGCCGTGACAGTGTGGAGGAGCCAGAACAGAACCAGCCACACAGGAGGTTTTTAAAAGCGCAGTGGGCTTAATGTCATGGGAAGGTCATAAGCGGTGAGCTGCCAAACTGCACTCTGAGACCTTTCTCCTGCTGTGAACTAATGGCTACATAAGGTACAAGGCAGTGGAAAATCAGGTTCTAAAGCTACCCCTCATTAACTGCAAAATGTTTGCATTTTAGCCAATTAAAATGTCTTAGTGTGTTCAAATAATCTGTAAATCCATGATCTTGAAGCCTGTCCAAAACCAATAAAGCAAGCCAGTACCTGCCACAAAGATGTCACAACTCAAGGAACTTTAAATGTGGTGCAGAGGTCTATATAATGAACACATTTGGGTGGGATTGCTTGTAGATTCACAGATTTGGCCTGGCTTGAGCAGACTTAGCTCACTGTTTTGGAAACTGCATCCTCCTACAGTAGGGTGGGATCATCTTCCTGTGCTTCTCTGGGTTTCTGTGTCAGCTATCTTTACACCCAGGTCCAATTCCTTATGTTCTTCTTGGTCATCCTCACTAAAGCAGATAACCCTCCCCAATCTGATGTGAGTATAATTATATTTCATTACTACAGAAGCGAGCCATGAAAAAGCCATAAAATGTTAAATTTTATGCTAGAAGCAGTGAGAAAAACAATAATACTACTTCTCCTTGACAGTGCTTGCACCTATGAATGGATGGAGTTTATGGTGTTGTTTATGTGCAAATCACATACAAATCAAACCAAACTGAATCCAGAAGCATAAGGGGAGAAAATTCAGATAGCTTAGGAGAGACTGAACGACCATAATGAGAGTACTTTTGCAAGGCTACCAAGTCATTTTTCCTGGTGGAAATAATGCCAATAATAATAACAATAAACATCTCATTGATGGGGTCAATGAGTCAGTAAGTTTGTTGTTCAGATATCCACTGCTGTATTTTCTGCTCCTTTGTGACCATGGGAACCCGAGCGAAAATGAGCAGTTGGGAAAGTTGGTGGAAAATTGAAGTTCTGTTTTCCACTTTTGTAAGGACTTTGATGCTGCACAAAAAAAGCACAAAGTGGCAGAGGAGCAGCCTGCTGCCATCAGCATCTGAGGAGATGTTCTGGTTGGTGCCAAGAAGGTGATTCCAGGGCAAACTTCTTTCCAGTCCCATTGAGACAGATGATCATCAGGTGAGCGTGCTGCTACCTTACGTGTAAAGTATGCCAGGCACAAGATGTGGAGAACACTTATATAACATTTATGGTACTTTTTAGTAAAATTTACTTGAAAACAGAAACAAAAGAATACTTTGAAGCAGTTTCCCAATCTATTCCTAGCTCTGGGCGAACATTTTCTAAATGTTCTCCATCTTGAAAATGCTGATTCATCAGTGGGAATATGTCAAGGTGGAAATTTCATATTGGAGGTATTCATGCTTAGTAAAAGGAAATTTGGTTAAGGCTTATTGCAAAGGTCTTAGAATAATATTTTTCTTATTTATTCCTATTTCAGAAGAGCTTCTTTCTTTAAAAAAGCAAGCAAACAAACAAATAACTAAACTGATATTTTACTGAATTTTAACAAAATTGTGTATTTTTATTGACATGACTTTTTTTGAACATATCCTTTTACATGAATTTATGAATTCCCTGATCTTTTTCCGACTCCAAACCTGGATATGTTTCAAAATGTCAGAATTTCCTGCGAAACAGAAGTTCCAGTTCTGCCATAGTCTTGTCAGTGGAACATTTAGACTGGGAAATAGTGGTTAATTACCTTAACCTGGTTGATTACCTTTGGTTAATAGTGGTTAATTACCTTTGTGCCTGCTTTCCCTACTTCTCATTCTTATCTCACAAAAAGTTAAAAGCTGTAAATCAAACCACTACACCCAAATAACCCCAAAATTGCAGGAGAGAAATAAAAGGAAAAAAAAAGCTGTGAGAAGAAATAACTTATGCATATTTTTATGATGAGCATGTCCTCAGTAACTCAAGCATACATGCAATAGTCTCTGTAACAGAAGTAGTTCTACTAAACAAGAGCTTTCCAGCAATAAACCTGTGTCTGCCCTCAGACACTGTTGTGTGAAGGAGACATTAGTGGTATGGTACAAGCCATCCTTCTTGTCACTTCTTTCCTCAGACTGGAATGAGAAGATGGATTTTGTTTAAATCTGTGGCAAAAATAATCACTCATAAAGTCATGGAATCTGAATGTAACCATTTGGGGCCTTTTAAAGCTGCCTTGCTTTGCTTAGCTGAGCTATTTCAACTGCTCGCTACTGGCATACTTAAATATTCATCCACAAACTTGGAAATCTGTTCTCTCTCTGAACAATTTATTCACATAAAGCCTGAGACTTTTATTTTTCAAGTAAATTTAACAAACGATTTCTCTGTATTTCTCTTAAATCACTTTTCAGAAGATTGCAAGACAGAATCTCTAAGGAGGATATACCATCGGAAGACATTCACCTTACTGATCCTGCCTAGGAAGAGTATTGATAATTCAAGCCATCTGACCAAATCATTTTTCATTTCAAAAAGCGCCTTGATCAGGTTTTATGCTGTAAGATGGACAAAGGGGAAGAGGTATGTAGGCAGTAGTAAATACAGCTGGGTAACTTCTGTTACACCAAAGACCAGAGAGAGAACTGCAAAGATTAGAAGGAACGTTCAGTGCTACTGTAGCTTTTTTTTCAAAGTCAAAAAGGAACCAAAATAAAGTTCTTGACTTTGTTTCTTCCAAGAATGTGTAAATCTGGATGCATGAAGAACTAGCATACTATCTACATAAAGCATTTCCATTTGCTGGCTCCTCCCATCTGAATTTACTGGATTTTGGCCAAACAGTTGTAACTGCCAAATTTTTCTCTAACAGAAAATCCATCTGAGCAGAATTTAATATTGGCAGAGGATGTTTGGAGACATGTGTGAAAAATTAGGAACCCTTTAGGGGAAGAAGTCACCCAATTAAAAATGTGCAGAAAATAATCTATCATACATTCCCATCAAATCCCTTTTGATTTCAAGTACCAAAATAATGACTGGATCAGATCCCAGTTGAGTCTAGAGCTGGCTGAACTGTTTGTTATGGATTTACCATTATTTTTGGAAAGGGAAAAAATGTGAATTGAGCTTTTTAATGTTTTAGTGTTGCTTTTCACCTACTTTCTTTGTGGAATACCTTGCACAAATAATTTTCAGTCCTTTGGCTCTTTGAAACAGCTTCCTTTGAGCATTTCCACACAGTTATCTGTGTTGTGTGTTTGTACTCTCAAATATTGTTTTTCCTTGACTAGATGACTCTTAAATTTAAAATAGAATCATAAATCAGGGGATAAAAATACCAAACTGTAACATATTCTGTTTCTAGAGAATAATTACTTTTCTAAAATGTATGAAAAGTTTGTAACCACAAGCATTTGGAAGAAATGCTAAATAAGGCAACAGATTAATAATACTACAAATTAACAGAACACATTCTTCAGCTTATTAGCAACCCTATTTGCTACTTAAGAAGTTTTTTTGTCTTGCTCTAAATACTGACTCAACCCTACACACAGTAGGTGTGGTATTGGACTTGTAGAACAAAAGTCAGTGCAGTAGCTTTTTTTCTGTTTTGCAGATAAATAGAAAAGCTGCAAAGTAATTCTTTGAAGTTGTTTCCCCCTGTTTCATTTTGTAATTATCATCAAAACACTTTCTTGTTTAAATAGCACTTTTTTTAAATAAAAAAAAGGCCAAAAAAATGTCCTTATATCCAAACTCAATATTTAATTTTCAGCATTCTTCAACAGAAACCTTTGTGTGGCATCTATCTGACCTGCTGTAAGCATCACCATCTTTAAAAGCATACATATCTCTGAATAAAGTGAATTGACATCCATACATGTCTCTTTCTCCAAATTTTCTATAAGAATGGAGTTAGACAAAATGCTTAACTCAGATTTGGCTACAGGCAAGTATTTTTCCCAAAAAAACCACCTCACCCAATCCTCCCAAACCTGTTTTCTGGAGTAGGTTTGAAATTACTTCACATATTGAACTCTTAAATTTGTGATTACTTGTCAGTTCAACCTGAATTATTCCACATATTTGGTCCAACCCTGCTTCTGAAGCATGCCCTAGAGAGAGAAATGATCATATAGCACTCAATTCTCTATGTCCATAAAGATTTGAGTTCTATTATTTCATCCCAAATTATGTCTGCTTTATCATAGCCTCAGGGTGTGTTACAGTTACCCTTTGCTCTGCTAACCAAGAAGAATGTGTCTGTTATTCCCCACATTTCTTTCATGGAGGCAGTCACGGTTTCTGGGTGGATGCAGGAAAAGCATCCACCTCCCCAGACGTATCACTGGAAGTCTGAACAGAAACAGCCCAATGGATTTCCAGCCTTGTGGTTTCTGTGATTGATTAAATACAGATCTATGCATTCCAGACTGGAAAACAAACAAAAACACATCCTTCAAGAGCATCTTCTCTAACCTATGTGATATGGAGCTGAGAAATGATTCTGATACATGGTAATGAGAATTTTGCAAAGATCTTGGCTTCATTAGGAAGCTGCTGGGCCTCAAAAGCCTCAGGCATGGGCTGTCACACATGGCAATCCAGATACAACCAGTAAAGATAAAATAATTTTATAATAAGTATATTTTTTGTAGTTTATATTCCTATATTGGCAGAACTACTTCTTGAAGCAATTAAATTTTTTTTTTTTCCTTGAACAAGTTGTGGTATACCTGTCCCCTTGTGTCTGATTTAGTACCTAGTTCCAATATTTTTCACAGAATCAAAGCACAATTTGGGTTGGAAAGAGGTCCTGGAAGTCATCTGGTCTGATCCCCTGCTTAAAACAGGACTAGCTTCAGTATTAGATCAGGTTGCTCAGGGTCTCATCCAGTTGAGATTTAAGTATCTGCAAGGATGAAATCTCTGCAAGCTCTTTGGACAACTTGTTCTGGTGTTTGGCTGCCCTCAAGGAATTTTTTCCTAATCGGAATTTCCCTCTTGCAGTTTGTCTTTGTTGCCTCTTTGACTGATGACCTCTAAGATAAGTATGTCTTATCTTCTGTATAAAACTACCCAGCCTCTAGTTAGGACAGAAATTAGATCCCCACTTGCAGCCTTCTTTTCTCCAGGCTGAACAAACTCAATTGCCTCAGTCTCTGCTTTTAAGTCATGTGCTCCAGCCTCCCAACCATTGTACACCTCTACTAACAGATGTTATATTTTTCATATTTTCTGCAGTCTTTTATCCTTGCCATTTTAAAAAAATCCCAAGCCATTGAAATTTAAAAAAAAAAAATTATTTGTGTAAATTCCAATGTATTTGCAGTAATCTGATCATCCCAAAAGAGAGCTGCTTGAAAAATGTAACCAGCTTTTCCAGTCATCTGGTCTGTGGAAGAGTGGCTTACTCCACTGAGGCAAAATTTAACAAGGACAAGAACCAGATTTAGCAACCATATCAAAAGCAGACATGCTTTCAAGAGGCTTAAGACTCCTATTCGATCCAGATATCAGCCCAGGTGGATAGCACAAGCAACTTCTTAACTCCTGGTTTAAAGCTGGATGGAGAATGTATTTCTAATCTAAAACTGTTTAAAATCTAAAAATAGGGATGAGTATGTACATAGGGTTAAAAATTGCACATACATTTCTGAAGCCACGCAATGAGGGAAGGGCAATGACAGTATAATTGAAATTAGGGCACTGAGCCTCTTTTTGCCAGAAAATACAAGGAGTTAACACAGAGTATGAAAGACATGACTGCAATTAAAATACTGGTTCCTCAGATTTCAGTAGAATGGCACCAAGGCAGGCTGGCAGATTTTTCTCCACAAAGAATTCTTAACTGTACATTGAAATCAGAGGATATCGTCGGAGCCCAGTCCTTCTTCCATGATCATGGGAACTGTTTAAAATGCCGTAGCAGGATCTGGCACCTGGCTTTATCCATCCCTGCTCTTGCATGGGAAAACCACAGATTTGGCATCAATCAAAAATCAAGCCAGTTATGAACTGAAGCGAGGAGTAAGCACTGTCCTGAGGGCTGGGGTGAGAGCCTGCTGTCCCACCAATCCTTCTGCAAATAGGTCAGCAGCCAATTTGTGCTCCCTGCCTGGCTGTGAGCACAGGCTGCCAGCAGGGAGTGAGTCAGCTGAGCCCTGACAAGCCTGCGGTCAGTGCTGAGTGCTGGCTTCCTTCTCCAAATGCTTCACCCCCTCCCTGCAGCATGGAGAAAGTTAACCGTGCTTTCCAGGGAGTCCCAGGATGGGTCCTCATTTTTGAGGGACAACTGGGAACTGACAGTCTCAGCTTCTTGCTGGTCTCTGTTGTGCTCCTGGGAGGGAGGGCTGAGCAACTTCCCCGACCCCAACAATTTCAGCCATGTGCTGAGGCTGACCCAGCGCCAACACTCTTCCTGTAGCTGATATGTTTTTATTTTATCCTCGTAATCAGTGACACCACCAACTGCAACATCAGCTGCAGGGGAGAAGAGAACCTCTGCCAGGTAGGGGGTTGTTTTTCACACGTAGCAGGATTTGGATTGTTTATTTAAGGAAGTGGTGTTGATTAGCTGTGCCACAGGACTCCTGCCCGTTTGGGGACCAGTGGGAAAAAGTCCTTTCCCATCCATTTAGACCAGATGTAACTAGTGGGGCAATGGGCAAAAGGAGGAAGCCAACATCGAGCTGGCTTAGTAGTGGCTTAATCTGACTGCATTTCTAGGTTTTCTGGATTTACGCCCAGAGAGCAAATCAAATATATAATATAAATTACTAAGAGAAATAATATTATCAAATAATACAATATGTTATAGAAACTACAATCATATAAATTGGTTTTATATTTTAGAACCAATATATGTAGCTAGCTGGGCTGCTAATGCCCCGAAGCTCTTCCCAGGTGCCCTGTACAAAGGCAGGACTTCTCTCCTGCTCTGGTGAGTGTGCAGCAAGTGTAGTTATGGTTAATATCTGCCCTGCTACATATGTATTATGCTATTGAGGTGCATATGTGCAAGATGTCCATTATGTCCCAATTATATATCTCAGATTTGTATGACCCATGCCCAAGAATAAGACAAAACCATGTGGCTCCAGCTGCTTAGTTTATTTGGAAAAAGAGCCTCAAGGCTCCTACTGCATGATTCTGTTAGTTCCTTGCTGTCAAGATGGTAACTTTTTGATCTTTCTTTCTTTCTTTCTTTCTTTCTTTCTTTCTTTTCTTTCTTTTCTTTCTTTTCTTTCTTTTCTTTCTTTCTTTTTCTTTCTTCCTTTCTTTTCTTTCCTTCTTTCTTTTTCTTTCTTTCTTTTCTTTCTCTCTCTTTCTCTCTTTCTCTCTCTTTCTCTCTTTCTTTCTCTTTCTTCCTTTCTCTCTTTCTTTCTTTTTCTTTCTTTCTCTTTCTTTCTTTCTTTCTTTCTTTCTTTCTTTCTTTCTTTCTTTCTTTCTTTTTCTTCTTTCTTTTCTTTCTTTTCTTTCTTTCTTTTTCTTTCTTCCTTTCTTTTCTTTCCTTCTTTCTTTTTCTTTCTTTCTTTTCTTTCTCTCTCTTTCTCTCTTTCTCTCTCTTTCTCTCTTTCTTTCTCTTTCTTCCTTTCTCTCTTTCTTTCTTTTTCTTTCTTTCTCTTTCTTTCTTTCTTTCTTTCTTTCTTTCTTTCTTTCTTTCTTTCTTTCTTTCTTTCTTCCTTCCTTCTTTCTTTCTTTCTTTCTTTCTTTCTTTCTTTCTTTCTTTCTTTCTTTCTTTCTTTCTTTCTTTCTTTCTTTCTTTCTCTTTCTTCTCTCTACTTCTCTCTTTCTTCCTCTCTTTCTTTTTCTTTCCTTCTTTCTTATTCTTTCCTTCTTTCCTTCCTTCTTTCTCCCTCCTGTTGGCCTTGTCACTCTGCCTGTTTTCTTTTAAAAAAGAATTTATGCAGGAGTTTCCAAATGATAATTGTCTGGGGAAATACTTGTGTTCTCTGGAAGCCAGTATGGTTAAATACCTGTGGATTTACTTCAAAGGAGAGTAAAGTTTAAATACAGAAACACTGGCAAATTAGCTCATTTCTAATTTTCATCTGCCTAATTTAGATTTGTAGCTACAGACAAACCTTAATGTAGGACAAACTTTGGCTTAAGGAGACACCGTTATTTCTATGAGACAGGGGTCAGAAACAAGCTCTGGAAACCATTTGTCAATAAAACCCTGATAAAACTAGGAAACTATTCATGTGGTTTGTATTCCCACTAAGTCGTGTAAAGCACTATTTATCATGGTGACAGCCACCAAATAAATCCTACCATTATAAAGGGACACTACTAAATAGTTTTGACCCTGCCATGTTGAGTTGGAACATCAAACACTCAGCTGAACCATGTTCTGGGAAGACACTAGAAATATCTCATTACTGTGTAGTGAAGGGCAGCATATGGACTCATGTAAATGAACTTTACTACACAAAAGTGATGTACAGAGCAAAGTAACCAACGATGCTTGCCACCTGTTCAGCATGAAGGGATACCTTGAAATTAAAGGAGGGTGAGAAAAGGAGTCAGATGTAAAGGATACTTTCTCTGAAGATGGTTTTCAGTGTATTGTTGTCCCTGGAGAACGATAGATACATCTTACCCAGGCAGTGATCCTGCACACGTACAGCAGTTGCAATGTTACCACCATGTGTGCAGTTCCTGATATGTTTAAAACATTAGAGAGTTGGTCATGGGAAGAAGAGAGCCAACAGCACTTGATCTTTAAGCTAGGGCTTTGGGACAGGAGGAGCTTCATCTGAGGCCAGAAAAGGTGACAGCAAGTCTTGAGATGGGTGGTAATGGGCTGAGAGAGTAGAAGACTCTGGTTTTTTCCTTGTTGAAAAGCTTTGGGCATACTCAGGCTGTCTTGGCTTTTGGGTTAGGGAAAGGCCTGGTTTCTCTGCCCAGAGGTCACGAGATTGCCTGATTTTCCATGAGAATTTTCACCAAAGGAACATGTGCCAGCTGCCACAGCACTTTCAAGGCTAGTCTGTTCGAGGCTCTGCAGAGGCAAGCTGCACAGTTCCCTGGCTGATTCTCTTCCCAGGCCAGGAGAGGAGCCAGCACAGACCCCTTCTAACAACTGTGCAAAGAGACAAATTGCAAAGGCTGGTACCCAGCATTGTTTTAAGTAATGAACTCTTAGAAGAAAGGGAAACCATCAGTTTCCTGCTCTGTTGCTGTTGAGTGAGCTCAGCTTTTCCTCTTGCTCATCTTTTGCTCCTTTGTTTTCCCTCTTCCTACATCTCGGAGTCCTGAGTGCACTAATAGGCTTGAATTGCCCCCACCTTTCCTCTTATTCCAACAGTCCCTCTCGTCTCTTATTTCAATAATATTTTCCCCGTGACATCCCCTGAAACCAGGTTTATGTAATATAAGTACAGCAAATGAGTCAGAAAGAAATGGAGCTAACAAGCCATGCATCTATCATCACCCCCTCCCTTGATTTGTCTCTGGCATTATATCCCACAAACTTGACCATTGTTTGCTCTTTAAACTTGCAAGTTATTAAGGCTGGGAACTCTATCTCTGCATGCATTTGGACAGCACACCATTCAGTGGGGACCTAATTTCTGCTTGGGGCATTGCTATAATATTAGTTACAGTAACTGAGAGTCTCAGGTGTGCTTTGGCTGGAGTTGAACCATAAGAAAAAGCAAGCCTCTGGACTGTAAGAAAGGCAGAAGCTTACACAGCCCTGACAGTGGAGTTTCTCACTTTTGCCAAACTTAGAATAGCTTTTTTTTTTTTTCCTGAAATGGTACAGCAGATTCCTTGTAGGAAACCCTAGGGGTTCTATCCCAGGGTTTTCCATGCTCTAGGGACACCTCCTTACATCCCTCCTGGTACACCTAGATGAAAGCCATCTGCTAAGAATTCCCTAACACCCCATCCTACTTGACCCACATGCAGTCAGAGTTTTGTTCTGTCCAGGGCTTCACCCTCCAGGCCGAGAACCTTGTCAAGTCCACTTTGCACCCAGTTAGCTTCTGCAGAAAGCTTTTAACTCCAAATAGGGGTCTAGTGATTCCTTTGTATTGTCACTACACATCCAGGTATGACTGGAATTAAGAGCCTTGCCTCCAAGGCAATTAGACAGTCTGCTACCAGCTTTTAGAGAAATAAATTCTTTTGTCCATACATGTGCATATATTTTGTCAGGAGTGGTGCACCCATTGCTCTGCTAGGCACTTATCTCAAGCCTGCACCTTGTAGTCTGAGATTTATTAGGTGCCACTTACCTTTGTACACAGGCATCAGTCACTTGTGTCCATGTATCAGGCAGAACTGCCCGAGCAGCGAGTGACAGCTCCTTTTCCGTGTAGTGACAGGGAAGCACTTTGAGATTTGTTTAAAGCTCACAATCACTGGCTTCCCTTGGTTTCCAGTTTCAAGACCGGAGCTGTCAAGCTGTTTTAACACAGCAGAATGTACCAAGGCAGAGAGCTAAGATGATGGGAATGCACAAACAGTTAGCAGGTTCATTAACTCAGTTTCTGGAAGTCTGGAAATAGGGCTATGGACTAACCTTGAATTCAGGAGACCTGGCTCGTTCCCATCTCTCTGCTGCTAACCCAGTTCCGGAGCCTGGACGAGAGGTTTCACTTCTCTGTTTTACCTCCTACAATGTTTGTTCTGTAGATAAGCAGGCCTTGTTACTCAACTCCCATTGCATTCCTGTTAGGTTAACTTCTTTTTAAATAGGAAAACACATCCACAGAGAACTTGTAAAGTGGTCTGTAAAGCTTGAATGGAAATGCCATCCCCACACTCTTACCAGCCTAACTCAGAGGAGAACCATTCCCTGAATGGTTTCACAAAGTGACACGGTAAATCAAGTCAGACAATAGAAAGATGGAGATTTTAGTTTCTGAATGTGTTCTCAGAAGCTCGGATCTTTTTCCTCATTGAGCTTTTGTAGCTGGCATTGGCCTGAGGCAAATGACAGCTTGAGAACCAGAGGTGGGAGGGAAAAGAGGATCTTGCTGGCACCGTGAGCAGGGTCAGCACTCAGCTTGAGTAGGACCTGCTTTGACCTTGTCTGTCTCTCTTTTGGAAAAGACAATTGGGTAAAGGGAGGGAGCCTTGCAGAACTTTTGAGAGATTTCTCATCTCTTTTTGAGAGATTTCTCGATATTAAAAATGTTGTCACAAAACTAAGCTAGCATGGGAAACACTTGCACCTTAATCACACTCTATTTTCCACATTTGGTTAATGATTCATCCTATTTAGTTTCTTCTTTGACAGTGGTTAATGCCAGATATTTTAGAAAAATGTGCTAGTAACTTTATAAGTAGATAGTGTAAGGTCAGGCTGCCCAAGACAAGTTTCTTCTTAAAGCCAGGTAGCTGACTGGTGGCCTGGCCCATGAAAGTTTGTTTCCCCACAGTAATGTTTCAAAAAAGGTGCAATGATACACTGATTCCATAGATTACCTAATCGCCCACTGAACTATTTGTTGTTCCTAAGTACAAGTTATTAGAAACAGAGCAGGAAGGAATGTTTTGAACTGTCTTGGTTTCTAACCTACTCAAATGAACCAAAGCACTGGAGAATTATTTTAAGTGTTCTTCAAAGCAAGTAGTAAGAAAGTGTGATTCTTGGAAGTAGTTTCAGTTGCATCCATTTTGGGGGCCATGCCTCTATTCCCTATGTGCACCCCCCTCAGAAAAAAAGAGTAGTCAGAAGCAGGTTTGGGTAGTTTTTGTAGTTTTCAGAGTCTGGAGTCAGTCAAGTACCTGAAAGCTAATGTTTATTTGGCATTTACATATACCCCATATTTCAGCAGATGAGGAACCAGTAAGACACTGTCTCACATAACAATTTCCAGCTCTCTGACTTCTGGCAGTGGCCAGAAACCCCGCAAAGTGAGCTTTTTCTTGTGATATTTCTGCTTTTTTGGTCCTCATCCCAGAAGGAAATAAGAAGCATAGTAAACATCTAAAAACCTACTCATGAGAGCATTTCATGTAGTTACACTCTGCCTCCAAAGCAGGTTCCTTCTCTAGAAACATCCTTAGATGATGACACTGACAGCTCGTGGGATGGGGTAGCTCTCTGCAGGTAGTTGCTTCCACTGCTTGTGGCTGACTGGAGTGTCTCTCTGATGAAAGAGAAACATTCCACTTTAAACATTTTCACTGTAACTATTAGAGGTTTTTTCTCATTAATAGTTTGCATCTATCTTAAGACAGACATCAGTCGTAATTGTGTGCTCTTCCTACTTACCTCTTTCACCCAATATATTTCTGAAGACTTGAAGAAGAAGAAAAAAGCCCATTCTCATCTTCTCAATCCTTCTCACAAATTCCACAATAATAATATCCAACCTTCTGATGTTAGGGTAGCCTTGAAAGGATCATGTCTGGGGACACCATGAAGCCACAAATACCCACTGGTCATTACCAACAGCATAACTGGTCACCCTTGCCTGTGTGCGCGCTCTGGAGAGCACGGCTTGTCTCCAGTGAAGCCTTCTAAAGCCTACTTCTTCTCAGCTTTTCAAGGTATTTTCTATGCCTTGGTGCTGTGGCAATGCCCCATTTGTCTGGTGTGAGTTCACTGTAACCTCGCTGTAGTGACCTTTATCTAAGTTATTTCATGCACCACACTTGGAGACCTGGCTGTCAAGTTACTTGGTTCTCATAAATTAGTCCAGAGACAGACACAGCCCAGAGAGGCTGAGAACTGAGCCAAAAGGATGAACAAAGGTGGTTGGTAGGCACCTTTCTGCCCCTGCCCATTAGCCTGTGCAGAAGCTGCTGTTAGCCCACAGGCACAGTATCACAGGCATTTAAGGTTCAGCGCCTTTGTAAAAACTGATAAATTTTGGGGGAACGCCAGGATATTTAACACAATCAGATAAATAACTGGTTCTAAAAATGAATTTAAATTCATTTGTGGTGGAAGTGCGCATCTTGAAAAGCTGTATCTGTCTACTCACAGGAGATCTACTGGTGGATCATTTCTTTGTGTGAAGGAGATTTTTGCACATCTGCTAATTCACCAGCCAGACTGGGACTTGAAAGGACTGGCAAATTACAAGCAAGGTGGCAGGAGTTTTGTTTCTACTCCAAATTCTGGTCAACTGTCTCAAGTTTCTTCTGCATTAAATATTTTGAAGCCTCAGACACCAGCTGGGAGCTGGGCAGAGGAAGAAAGCAGACACACAAAAGTTAATGAGATGCTGAGCTAAGAAGCTGATGTCCCCTGCCTAGGTGAGGGAGAGAGCCCAACTCTTGCCATCACCCAGGGATTTTTTAATGTAGTAGAGCCTTTGGGATTTATAATTCAGGCAGCTTGGGATAATGTTGTTCTGTCTTTTGCTATAACGATCTCCTGGTGTGATAGAGTTACAAAGAGGGCAGTACATAATGTTGTTCACATTCATGTTTTCCAGGCCGGTTAAACAGGCTTTCATTTATTTTAGAAGGAATCTATTCAAACTTTGGCAGAGCAAGTCAATAATTGTGAGTTTCCTTTCTTCCTCCCACTTGGAATCCAGTCTGGATCACGCACAGAGATGATGGGGGGGGGAGGAGAAAAAGGGACCTCCAAGAAGTGAAATGCCTCCCACCCTTAAATGAAGCAAAACGATCCCATTTCATGCACTGCCCTCCACAGCAACTGTATTAATGCAGCACTTCACTCTGTAACAACAAAACAGAGAGGCCATCGCTCACCCTGCTGTGGTCCCAGCTCTGGCTCTTCTCTGAGCTGTTTTTTTATCCACCCTATCCAGACAGACGCTCGGGCTGTGGCCCCTGGAGCCATCTGTTCCAAGGCCTGATCCAGATTTCTGGCCCTACTGTGCCTCCTGCTACTGACATCTGCTCTATCTCCAGCATGTTCTGGGTGTCACTGCCCCTCAGCCGTGCCTTTCACAAGACACTGGTTTGTTCTGCACTTGCACCAGCAGCTCACTGGAGCTCTGCCCCATTAGCAGCCACCAGCTTTTAGCACTGTGTAACTGAAATGAGCTGAATCCTGAAGAAATTAGGCAGGCTGCATGTAAAACAGTGCCTACATTTACATAAACTTGTCAGTAGCCTCCAGGTGGTAGGTGGTGGATGGAGATGGAGGATACAACCCTGGGAGTGCAGACTTAAGGAAACATGGAAAGTTGTTGTGGAACTTTCAAAAGGCAGCATCTGCTCCCCAGACTCTAAATGAACTCTAGCAGTAAAAGAGGTGGGCCAGAATCTTTAATCAACTGCCCCAGTAAGGTGAGTGGTCCCATGTGCAGAATTCATCACATGAGCCTGGACTTCAGAGGATTTTGTGAATATAGTGGTGAGATCTGAATAAAAACCTGATAAATTCCTTGAGGATAAACTGTAATTCATGGCCTAATCCTTTTCCTTATTTTAGTCACTGACTATTCACATTTTGTCTTAGTGGCAAGTTGAAAAAAGTACACTCAGGTAGCATGCCCAAAGGCAAGGTAACTGCTGTTAGCCATTTAACTCTGAAAGATTAACTATTAAAGGTTAACATCACTGCCCAAACCCCTCACCCTTAATGCTGGGGAAGAAAAGAAGAAAAAGAGAAAGTCCAGTAGCAAACAAAATTGTACTGCACCAATCCTCTCCTAAATTTGATCTCTTGCAGGTCGGATCCTCAATCCATCTCCTTTGTTTATGCCTCAAGTGTAAACCTCTTCAGCTCACGTTGTTCTGCTTCAAGAGCTAATTCCATGTGAGTCACTGTTCTGGAATGCCAATAAATATGGCTGTAACCATGCCTCAGTTTGTTGCTGCAGATCATTTTGGCACAAAATTAGGCCTGTTCTTATCTTTGTTTCTGTAACTCTTCTCAAAAAAACCCAAACAAACCAGGAGCTTCAGGCCTGGCTGTGGTCTTTGGGTGCAAAAACAGGAGAAAAATTTTAAACCAACAGACATAGTTCATACCTTGTTGAAGTATCTACAGAGAGAGATGGGCGTCCTCACCTCTGAAGCCCTCTGAAGTGGGGAAGTCTGTGCCCTCTACGAGGACAACTCTGTTTCTGCTGAATAGCAAAGTATTGCTGTTTGCTAATTGTGATAGGATCAGAAGAGGGAGGCCCCAGTGGGACTGCTGTTAGGTAGGGGTCTGTTTCCCACAATCTGTTTCAATGACATTTTTATGGTTAAATTTGTTGCTCATTAATTACTTACGGAAATAAAGGGTGAATATCTAATAATCCGGTTTCCTCCTTCCCTCCCTTCCTTTCTCACTGCACCACCCCCCACCTTCCACCCCCTTCACCTGCCTCCCCTGCCTTGTTCTTTTTCTGTTTCAACTACAAATTCTTTTTGCATTTATTTCTCAAGAATAAGCTGTCAAAAAGTTCTTCAACTGAAGTGAAATCACAATCAGGACCATGGCAAAACCTTTTCCTAATAGGGTTGTCCATATCAGCTAGCTAAGGCTGTCCCTGGGGCCTGGAATGCAGTGCAGTAACTCAGATATCTATTTATAAGCTAGTTGAGAGATAATTGTGTTTATCTAATATTTAATCATTTGTATGAAATTTTACAAATAAATCAGTGTGTTGGATATTGCCCTAGTATGAATAATTTCTATCCAAAAATACAAGGCAGAAAATCACAGGCAGTGTAACATTCAGTCAAAATTGGTCCTTTGCAGCTCCCTCTGCAATTCACTTTGGTTTACATCGCACTGCAAAAAGCAGGGCTGCTTAGGCTGAAGGTTTCTAGGCCTGACTTGCAGGGCATTGCACCTCAGAACACTGTGGTGCTGTACTGTCACCTCTGACCAAGGGACTGCAGCTGGTAGCCCGGAGGAGGGGAGGCAGGATGTCCCCAGACCACTGCCCCAGCACAGAGGGGATGCTCACTCTTCACCTTCACCTCTTTGTTCTTGAGCAATACTTTTTAGTGAATGACGCTTTATCTTGAAACTCCTTTATGAATGTGAATGACACTGGCTGGGAGCCCACACATTTTCTCGACTACTGAAAGGTGTTACTTGGTGAACATCACCCTTTTCTATTTCTTTTTAATGACACCAAGTTCTTGTTTCTAACTGAAGTAACATGCAGTCCCAAGGCCAGTTTTTAAGCCTGGGTTCCTAAACCTGCGTTTATTCACCTAGCAATAGTGAGTAACATTCACAATTGCTTCCCAAAGAGATGCAGGTACACACCAGTGTTGCTTCCCAAGGACAGACGAGTGTAGGAGGTCAGCTGCCGGGCAGAGCCATCCCATCAAAGTAAGGAAGGACACAGACTTTTCTTTGCATGTTTTCTGGGAGAAGAGAATTTCTTCATCCATGATTTCTACATGAAGTGGCCACAGCTTCACTGCAAACTCCTTGATAAGATTTAGGTTAAGTAAATAGATTGCATTTTGTTTACAGCACATGCTGAAGGAGTCTGTATTCAGGCCAGGGGAAGATCCCATTAAATCTACTTATACTGGCTTTACGCTTACGCAGCACAGCGCTTTTACATTGTTCTCTAGGGCATTGTGCTGCCATTGTCATTGATGAGGACAGTGCCCTTTAACATCCTGTGTCTGACAGAAGCCCATTTCCAGCAACTGGGTGGGCCAAAAAAGGCAGCTTACACAAGCCTCCACAACATATTCAAATTCTAAAGAAAATTATTTTTTCATCCTTTGTTGTGAAAGTTAAAGCAAATGCAATGCAAAGAGTATCTTTTGCACAGAACTAGTCTAGTGGGAAAAGTGTTTTATAAATAACTGCAAATATATAACAAAGTACTACATATATATAATGTATTTTTATGCATGTGCATTGACATACATGTATATGGATCTGCAGTTATATGTACTGAGATGGCACTGGAATCTCTGTCCAACATAAAGAAAACCATTCTTTTTTGACCATTCCCTGAAAATTTGTCCCCAAAGTGGAACATTCCTTATAGTGCAGCTTGTTACCAACCTTGGCTTCATGAACAGTAACTATTCTCTTTGTCATCATTGAAAGCAACAGCCTAAAGGGGTCTAAAATTTACTGACAAGAAAGAATTTAATTACCTCAACGGTTGTAACTTGCAGATCAGTCAGCACAGCATCCCAAGATAAGGTCCATATCTTGGGATGATAAAAGATAAGGTCTGACTACAAGGTCAGGCTGTGCCTGAGAACTCCTTGGCTCCAGTGCTTTGTCCAGATGGGCTCAGGATGCTTTGATCCAGAGCCATGTCCCTGCCCTGCCAGCAGCGCAGCCCAAGAGCCCGGCACCGAGGCCCCAGTCCTGGCTCCAGAGGCCCTTCCAGCACTGGCCTGCAGCAGCAGCAGCCAGGTGAGGACCATGAGGTTTCTACATCACTCAGAGTGGAGCTCAAGACTGCTTTTGATTCATCTGTTTCACATGTGAAATTCCTCCTGGCACATAACCTAAGTGATTCCAGAAATATGATCCTTCAGTATCCTACCACCTGTCGTGTGATGTGTGGAGCCACTGTAATCCTACATTCATCGTCAGGGGAACATTTTCAGTCATCCAGGCTTTGATCTGTACTTGGATTATGCACATGTTTCAAAATGAGTCTAAATGTAATGGTGAGTGTTTCAGAACATAGCTTTTTGTTTGGTCCTGGAATGAGTTGGGCTCCTTCTTGGAGCCTCCTTAGGAAAGGACCTACGCCAGATCAAAGATTGTTATAGCTCACAAGGATCAGTAGATCCAGGAACTGCTACAAATTAGCAACTGAGGTTAAAATAAAGAATGGAGGTATTTTTCTTAACTTCATTCGAAACCGTTTGGAGTAATTATCCCAAAGTACATTGATAAAAATAAAAGGCTGCCAGTTCTGTAGGGATCCCTTTTAAGCCACATTGTTGTTGGATATCTGATGAAGACATGATTATTGTGCTGGGGGTAGAACAGAGCTAAACTGATCTAACTGCTCACAGAAAGACCACCTGTGTTGCCTCTGACAGCTGTAATGAGCTTCAGTGGTGACACTCATGGATTTCTTCTGGATAATGAGGAGAGAGAATGAACCCACTATATACTCAGGCAGCATGAAGTGGGAAGCGAGGCATCCTTCCAGCATGGAAGTTGGTCACAACTAGATCCTTCCCCCATGCCCCAACCCCTCTGCACTTGGGATGTATGAAAGGCAGACTGCAGATTCCATGGTCAGAAGGCCCAGAAGAAGTCTTTGTAGCTGTGGCACTACTTCCAGTCCTGCCCCCAGCTTTACTGCAGTGCAGACATCCAGCCCTCCTCCTGCCTGTGGGGGTTGGCTTGGCCCTTCCAGGCCCTTGTGGGGGCTGGCCCCGATGCCGCAGGAGCTGCAGCGGGCTCGGTGTCACCAGGGGTGCTGAGCACACAGGCAAAGGTGGGGAGCTGCGCCAAGAGTGGCTCTGAGGTTGTGCTGCTCGACACAGAACCAGGACGTGAGCTTGGGTAACTGGGCCCAGGTCCAGGAGAGGGAAAGGGTCAGGGATGCCTCGTGTTTCTGTGTTTGTGGGAAGTGAATTAATGCGTGCAAAATTCCATCACGCTCACTTAACTTATTTGTGAGAATATCTCAGAGATTCAGTTCTGAATGCATCCAGAGCCCCGCTAGCCTTTATTCATGGTAACATGAAGTTTCATTCCAACCTTTGATGCACTTCCCCACTCCCTCATTATTTAAAGTGTGGTTTTTCTCTAAAGACTGCCTGTATAAAATTGGCATCTGCTTTCTTAACAGATATATTCCATGTGTGAAATCAGAACACCGGTCTAGTGACTTCAATGGCAAGAATTTTTTTCACATTCTCCTTTTTTTGTGCTGGTGGTGGAGAGGCTGAGTTGCACTCTTGAATCTCAGGCAACAGCAGTACTGCTCTTCCCTTTTAACCCTAAGCTTTTAGCCAAATCAGGAACAGAGGACTATTTCCTTTAAAAGGAAAAGTGGCAATGAAGAAAGTCCTTCTGGTACACATCCATTAATGTGCTAAGGGTTTGCACTGGTCACAAATCACAGGAAAAATCAGACAAAAGGGAATAATCTCTTGTTTTACACTTCTAACCCAGTCAGACATCCTTTCTTCCTTGCAGAGCTTTTTTATACTGCACTATTGGGATGGGGTTTTTTGAGGGCTTCTTTTACATCTTCTCTGCTAGCTCCCCTTGGCTGCATGGCCTCTTTCTCCAACACATAGGCCTTTGTAAAAGAGAGGCAGTAAAAACTCTCCCCCCTTCCATGCCTCATGTATACTTTCATCTGGGGTAGTGACACATACTTGTGTTTGATGTGGAGGTTCCTGCAGGTTTAATTATATGGTTTCTTGTGGAATGTAATCGTTTCTTCAGCTATCAAGTGGTGGTCAGTGTGTCTGGCCAAGGACAGTATTAAACTTCATTAATTCCTGCTCAGTCAGATTCTGCACTCATTCATCACTCAGCAACCCACAGAAGACACAGAGGGTGCCTAATGTGGAGGGATAGGGTACAATGACACGTACCACACAGGGGTAATGTGGCATAGCCTGGTCTCAGGCTGTTTGGGGCTGGGCATGAGACACAAAGAGGGGAACCTCAGCTTGACTTTCACATCTAAAGTGAATCTTTTTGCTTAACAAATCAGAAAATCATGATCGTCTGAGACAGAACTCTGCCAAAAAATCAGAATAGTGGTATTAAATAATTCTCAATATTTCACTTGAGAAATCTAACCCAGGTTTTGTGGGACTGGAGGAAGCTGATTGTTTTCCCTGGAAAGGTTCGCTGGGGGCAGGTGGGTTTAAGGAAAGGTAAGCTCGCTAACCGGTGGGCCTTCGTAAAATGCTTGCTTGACATCCAGGCACCAGGGATGGCCCAGGTTTGCAGGCTGGTCACACAAATAATGAAACATCTTTTTGGGCCTTATTTTCAATTAAACAGAAAGCATGCAAAGAATACAAGTAATTTTCTCTATGTAGTGACTTGAGGACCTGGCAGCTGCAAACCTGGGTTCAGCTGCATTCCTACTTCCCTGTCTGTTGTAGGAGAGCATCCTGTGCAATGCTGGAACCTCCATGTAGGCCACCTCCTCCCCAAAAACCTGGTAGTAAAATAGATGCCCTCACCCTGAGCTGCCCTGTGCCCCTCTGAGCCATTAACATCTCCCTTACATGGTGTGGGGCTTAGAGCAGATGGGGCTCTGACTAATACCATCTCCACTAAGTCCGCTCTTATAGTCCCTTCCACTTTATGACAGACTTTATTACTGCAGCTGTGTTCTGGCCTCATGGTTTCAATGATTTTTCCGTAATATTCTAAATCCCTTCCCTGCTCATTGCTCTGACTGATTGGTTCCTTACTCTCACATTAAATTATGTTACATTTTTCTGTAGCAAACTGCATTATACTGTATTACAAGCTGGTATTTACCATCTGCTGGTCCAATCTCACTAACAAGCCAAACCCTTTTGAAAAAAAGGCATTTTAGTTTGTACTGCCTCTAATGCCAGTATTCTCTACAGACCTGAAACACATAATTATTTCGTCGGGTATTCTGCAAATAGATCCAAGCAGATGCCAGGGCATCCTACAGAATGTATCTGTGGCGATGTATTTGCAGGATTTGGCCTTTCCAAGGCAGACAGGTAAGACAAACAGCTATTGCAGCCTTTTTGTGGCCCTCTTACAGTAATTAAAATCTCCTTTCACAAGTCCATTTTCCTGTCTTCTTGTAATCTGGTTTTTGATGTTGCTCCCGGTTTGATCAGTTCTATAAACCAATTACCACAGGCTTTCCCCCAGGGGGCTGTTAATTGCTGACTGCCTCAGAACCACTGGACCATTACACTGACTGTATTTATTTAGGCTTCTAAAAGATACTCAATACCACTGTCCACCCATTTGCTACATCTGAACCTGATGGAGTCCTGAGAACCCTAAATGCCCAAACCCAGAAGTCCCAAACTCTCCCTCACTTCCCTCTGGAATGCCTGGGAGAGAAATAAGCCTCACAGCCAGGTTCCCCACATGGAAGAAGGTAACATCTTTCAGTGCCTGATTGCTCCACTTTTAGCTTTGTTGTTTTCATTGATCCAAGTTTGAAATACAAATGGGCCTGAAAAGACAAACTTCTGGTTCAGTCTTTGGCAATAGCAGTGGGAGGGAAGGAAGGGTTGCGATGTTGCTCAGAAATGCTCAAGAGTTTGGAAACGTCTTCTTATGCCCAGCTGAAATTAGGCTGCCGTGAATTGGGACTTCAGGAGTAAATTAAGAAAGGGTAAAGGCAGCCCCAGGCCAGGAGGATATTGAAAGGTCAGAGTGGAGTGGGTACCTGAGGCTTTGTCATGAATTCACACGCAAAAACCCTACAGCAAGACACCTCAGTTTAAAAGGAGCTAGCAGAAGCTAGCAGCCCAGGGAATATGTGTCTGAGGCTTGGTGCAGATTGTTTCTTCATGCTAACAAATGTGCATTTTCTGCCATACATGGGAATGTGCAGCCCTTGAGCCTTGCTCTCTGGTTCCCTTACCAAAAGGGGTGCCTCTCATTGTGGCTGTGCACAGGAACATCTGTGTGAGCCCCAGACTTGGCTGCCTTCTCCTCACCCTGACTTCCACACTGCTCTACACCCCTTGACTGTGCTTGCAGTGTGGATTTTTAAATGGCTTAATGTGTTATTAAAGCAGGACTTGTAAGGAAAGAAACAGCTTCTGTAGACTGAGGAATACCGTGTCAGCAAAAGAAAACTGTCTACCAGCAGAATAACTGCATGTGTCAAATGATTCCTTATAAATATGTCTGTGCCACAAGACAAAGCTCTACCACGTTCATCTGACACTTTTCAACTAGTTTAGGGCTTCTGGGTTCTAGTCTTGTGTTTACACTGGTTGGCTAAACAATGTAAGCTTACACATTTAAATATAAAAATATACCACTATATGTTATAATAAAAAATATTCAAATATTTTACCATTTTAATACCACACTATAAGGTGTTGTTACTGCATGTAATATAATTATAAATATGTAAATAAAAGCACGGGCATCCTTTGAATCATTCTGCATGCTTCTGTTCAAGAGTATGAGCTCAGCCTTCCCCCTTCAGCTGTATAGAATATGAATAATAATAAACACATGATTTTTCTGCTCACTTGAGTCCCACCAGTGATTGTGAGCAACCCAAGGGATAAGGAAATGGGGAAGAAGAGCCTGGATAGAAAGTTGGGGGCATGAAGGTGAGAGCGTTTCTAGAGGCTTAATGCAGTGCTTTGGAAAGTTTGCAAAGAAGTTGTGGTTTCACGTTAGTTCCCTTAATCATCTGCAGGCTGGGAAATTACAGGGAAATATTGGAAACTGCAGTGACACCAAGTGTGATACAGCCTACAGGAATATGCAGTCAGCTTTACTGACAGGAGTAACGTGTTCCAAGGGGATTGGGAAATCGATTCCTAAGCCTGTCTCGTGGGGAGGGTAACGTGTGGAATTGACATGACTCAAATATCTTCTGGCCAACTTCTTTCAGATGTTTCACTCAAGAAGGGTTTGATGTTTAGTATCAAACATATTTATTAGTAGGTATTTGACACTGCATGGGATTCTGATATAACAGAGTGGTACAGCAACAACCTGAAATCACAAGGCAAACACAATAAAGCAAGTTGGATATGCAGCTGGATTGCAATACAAACGTGATTCCCATTACTGGCTGAGAGCAGCTCAGATCCATTGCCCTGTTCAGGGTCCATTTTGTTGGCTTTTAGACTCTGTGTGGGGCTGAACCATGAATAGATTTCCCTCATGCTGGTGTGGCAGGCTCAGGAAGACAATACTGCCTGTTAATCATTTCAGGAAAGGCCATTTTCACAACCAGTTGACCCACTCAACAGACACAGCTGTTTATCTAAAACATAGGCCACCCTCTGGTGCTCTTTGTGTTAAGTTCAGCTTCCCGTACTACAGCTGTGGTCGCTTCCTGTGTGGTTTTCTGAACTTCATGAGCACATCATCCTTGCCTATTTTCTCTGAGCCTTCTTCCATACCAGAGTTTTGTTAATTGCCCACAGAAGTCCCCCAGGCTTCAGAGCAGGCAGTGGTTCCACCCACAAAGTGGGCAAGTGAGTTCACACATAAAGTAGTCCTGTCAGCAAAGGACAGCACCCACACTCGTATGTTTTAGAGACAGGATCCCACCATCTACACCTAATTTTTAGTTGATATTAGCCAAGTAACATGGGCTAAACTCTTAGTTCTGGTGGCAATCAGCAGCACCCATCCATAACCCAGCGTGACCCTGTGCCCTGGGCGCTGCTCTGCCTGCCAAGGCAGCCTATTCAATCAGCAGACTTTTCTGTAAACAGTGCCGTGCACTGTGCAGCTTGAGTCCCTGCCATCCAAATAATAGTGTCCAGCATTTTTTTAATGGGTGTTCATCTTTCTGAGTTTTGTGAGCCATTTTCCCCGTCTGGAGACCATACATGGCTAAGATTTATGTATATTTATTTTCGATGGCCTATTCGCTAACCCTACAAGATTGTGCATGAAACACAGGGCATCCAGAGCTCCTTTATCCCAAGATGGGAGAGGAGCAGAGGAAAAGACTGAAGATTAAACAAGTGAGACCAATATTAAGAATCATTTTTTATAGCATTCTTTAGAGTGAATACACTTTTACAACATATTTTTCTCCTAAATGATGTGTTCAGGCAGAGGCCCAGTGTTGTAAAAAGACACATAATTGGCACTCAAACAGGTCTGAGTTATTGCTTGGTTGGTGTAATTTTACACCTGTCACTGCCCATATATTTAGAAAGAGTGAAAAAGCCAGACCTGGGGTTGTTTCCCTGCTGGCTGCCTTCAGGCCGTGCTGACATGCTCGCTGAGTTTATAGCATGCCTTTGCAAAGCGCGGGGCCTGCAGAGGCCAGACCGAGAGCTCAGCTGAGACACAGCTTGGAGGGGCTCAGCAAGTGCCCCCTGGTCACAGCCCCACAGGAGCTGCACAGTTTTACAGGTGTGGCCCAGCTTTCCCTGCCAGACTGGAAATGCCAATGTCCATCTCAGTGTGCCCCTCCTTGCCCAGGGCCAGTGGGCAGCACGCTGAGATAGCCGCCTTCTAAGGGCACCTTTATTAGACAGGCTTGTGTTGGTTTTGGTTTGCTTTTGGTTTGCTTTCTTCCCTGGGATTTGCTGAAAGTACCCAGCCTGTGATCTCAGCTGTTTTTCTTGAGCTTAAAATATGCAAATATAATAGAAATACAAAAGAACTGCCAGCAGAGAGTGCCCAGACATTTATCTAGAAGAATAACAGCTCAACCCCAATCCTCCTTAATTCACCTTCTGATGTCTGAGAACGAAAGGCTGGACAGAACCAGTTAAAAAGCTTGTCTCTCTCCCTGCCATCAGTTTTAGGGTCAAACTGAATTGTAGCTTGCCCCAGGCTGGTGGGCCCCTCTGCCCAGAGGCAGAAGCCCACCTGGGAGCCGGTGCACTTGGCCACAGTGCTCCAGGAGCTTACTGCAGGTGTCTCAACCTGGGGGGGCCAGAGATGGGGGATGCAAAACAGCTGGAAACTCAGCTCACGAGCCCAGCTGTGCTAATCCCCTCTGCAGAAATGCTTGTCCAGGTACCTCTGGGCCCTGGACACTGCATCGTAATCCTCCTCCTTTATTTGACCCAGATAGATGATTACTTTTTAATTCTTCTTTTTCTAGTTAGTCACTGAGTCAAGGCAGTTTTCTGCAGAGCTCCAGCAATGATGTTCCTCAGAATCTTCCGCGTGGTTCGGCTGACCCCAGCAGCTGCTGTTGCTAATGCAGCCGAGGGTGGCAGGTTCAGCACAGGCAGCGCAGCTCTCCTCCCATGCCAGGCTGCTCGGAGTCCACCCAGCCCTCCTGCATTTCCCAGGCAGGTCGTGATCCCTCTCCTTCTTCTATGATGGAGCTCTGGTTTCCATGGCAGAGAGATTTTGAGCTCCAACTCAACCAGTACCACTTTGCAGCTGTTTGCTTATCAGATTCATTCAACTGAAGGTGGCCAAGCAGCATTAATAGGTTGGAAAGTCAGGGTATCATCCATTTTTAATAGTTTTACAATGCTGAAGAAAGGCTGGCCTCTCTGGCTGTAGGACTGGTACACCTCTGAATACAGGCTGTTCAATCAGACACAAACAATTTGATTTAAACATCATGACATTTTGTATAATTACTTACTTTGGATACTTTTTCATCTCAGTTTCTGAGAGCCATTTATTACATTAATTTCACATTTTCCAGGTAGGGCTTTTCCCCTGCTGTGCTGAGAGGAAGAAAATTGTGCCTTGTGAACTGACATTTGCATTTCTTGCATGTCCAGATGGTAGGACTCCAAGGACACCTGAAATGGCAGGAACCTTGTGACAGAGTCAGGCTATCAGCAGGTCCCCTGAGGCCAGAGGGGAGCAATACAAGAAACAATATCACACATACACTATTTTGTCCCTTCTCAGCTTAAACTTTTTAATTTCCTGTGGCCCTAAGTCACAAAAGGAAAGGTCTCACCCCACCCTCTGGCCGAGAATCATTGCCCTAGTGTTATATTATATTCATACTTGGGACAAATATTGAAGACAGAGACCTGGTTTTTTATGTTTTTATCTTTAAATTCTAGCCTAGAAAATTAGGGAGACCTGCAAGCCCAAACTACTCAAAGTCAAGAGGGGGCCTTTGAGAGGGAAAGATTTCCCAGAGCAAGCTTTCTCACTGTGAAAGGCTAAAATTATTGCTCTCCTGTGATTTATAGTGCAAAGGCCTTCAGTCTTATAGAACACCTGGAATATTCAGCTTTAATTCAGAAACAAAGCTGCATGTTGTTGATAAAACATATCTCTGCAGAATCTGTAGTATCGGGGTACGTGCACATATTTTACACAGCAAAAGATTATCCTGAATGTGCTACTAATGTGTGTAAATCTATTTGCTGTTGTTGACATAATTCACAAGCACAAAATGAATGTGGCTAAAACAAAGCCCTCTGGCTGCTCCATTAATTACTCCTCATTTTCCAGCTGTGACTTGTATCTGCTTATATCTTCCCAGAAAAGATGAATGATGAGAGATGAGAAAAATTTATTTTATGGCTTCACCTCAAATTAAGTCTTAAGTGGCAAGTGTTTAATCTTTGGCATTGCAGTGAAGCTACTGATACAGTAAGGTTCTTTACCATACAAACCTCCTGTGAGAGATCCCTGACCATCTTTATCCTCACCCAGAAGAGTCACAGTTCAAGCATGATTCTGAACTTAGCTACTCCTGACCCTCAGTTCAGCCCTTGGGGCTCTCCCTCCTCTCAAGTCCGCAAAACCAATCCCGGGCAGTGTGTGCCCCCTGGTCTGAGAGAAAGCTGCTGTCTGCTAGCAGAGCAGGCCAGCCCTGAGCCCTGCATCCATCTGTCCATGACAGTTTCCTTTCCTGTCCGACTGCACGCTTCGCTCCTCAATCCATGGCGTGAATGATGGAGTCAGCATGGATAAGATCTATGAGACCAAAGTTTAAGAGACATAGAAGTGATTCCTTCTCTGCTCCTGGTCTACTTTAGACATGTGGACACTCTCTGGACCTGCAGTTTCTGTTTGGGTGCTCTGTATTCCTTTAAATCTGGCCTCCAGTTCATGACTGGGCAAAGACTCTGACACCCCTGGGTATAGGTGGGTACCTGTAGCTCTGCTGTCCTTAGCCCCAAGAGCTATCCTGAATTCCCTGCCCTTGAAAGTTAAAACCATTCTCCCTGTTGTCTGGCCTCATGGGGTGGCTGGTTAATTTTTATTCTTTCAGGGGCAACTGGGCACTGAAGCAAATACAGCCAAGCCTTCGTTGAATGATTTCCAAATGTGAGTGACAGACTTGCAATAGGAAGCAGCAAGCCACCGTTCCCACCCAGGAGCTCACCATCTCTGCCACCTCTGCAGTCATTGTTGTGCATTTTTCCACCTGCCTGTGTCTGAACTTATTTCTGGTGTGCAGCCTTCCCTTCTGTCACTCCTCTTCCAGGTAACCTCTCAGTGTCCAGTATACGCAGACCATGTTTCAGGCACCTCTGATAATGCCCTGCATTTTCATTCTTCCTTTTTTCCTGTTCTTTTCTGCTGCTAAAGGAGGGAAATTGTCTCACCCATTACAGACACATCACAGTCCTGGAGGGTGAGTGGGTGTGTGATTGATTGAGCTGTATATCGTCCTGTGCAACTGTCCCTGCAGGAGTAGACCAGGGCCCCATTCTCTTTCCTCTAAAAAAAGTCATGATGAAAGTATACCAGAAAGACCACCAGAATATAACCAGAGATAAAATCTCTGTCATCAGAACCCCTTGACAGACGTTCCTTATTCTGGCAGCTTGAGCAGCAGAAATGCAGCCATGGCCATTGGAGAGGGATAGGGTAATGAGGTGTCCTGAGTGCAATGCTGGGAGAGGCCAGGGAAGATTAGGGGGTTTTGTGCCTTTTTTTCCCCTGACAGTCTCATGCAGCATCTCAGCACCATTAGTAAATACCTTGTGCAACTGCAGGAGGATTTAACATCCCAGAGCCTGCTTTTGGGTCATGCTGCCTGCCCCTGGAGACAGCCCATGGCTCAGGCTGGCTGTCCCCAGCAGCACTCGGGATGCCACAGGACTGGGCTCTCCAGCTTAGATCAGCAGGAGCAGTCCAGTGTAGCGTGAAAGCCAAAACACGAAGCTGGAGGAATGTACACAAGGGAGAAAAGGCAAAACAGTGCATTTAGGGATAACTCCTGACTGAGGCCCTCTGGAAATGTAATCATGACCCAGGCTCATTTGCCAGCACTGGTAGCTGGGACAAGTGTTTGGTCTCATCTTTTTCTATCACCAAACGAAGGCATGGAGCTCTGCATGGAATAATATTAAGGGTTGATTGATTGCAGATTAAGAGCCTGAATAAAAGCTTAATGACGTCAATGGAAAGATTCTCATTGGCTTGAGTCAGCCCCAAGATACTGCTCGACTGATGAAATGGATTTTTTTTATTTTTTAAATGCAATCATTACAATGTAAAAGCTCCTGTTGGACAGAAATATCTCATATAAGCAGCATTAAAAAGAGGTCCGGAACAAAAGGATGGATTTAGATGCCCAAGGCTGGTGTTTCAGCACAGATGTGTGTTTACGTGATGTTTCATCACAATGTGCTTCACTTTGCATTGGAGATGGAAAGCTCAGGTGTGCTCAGATCTCTCTCATAAACGAGATGCTCTTCATAAAGATTTTTCTGTGTTTCTAAGGACCTGCCTATCACTGGGGAGGTCTTTACCAGCCCAGAGTGATCCCTGTAGTCTGCATGCTCACAGTGTGTCATGCTTGCCACAGAGGCATCGACTGCAGGAAAGGCACAGCCCTGTGCCCTTTGGCTGTAACATATACCACCCATAGGAAACACACACACATATTCATATAACTTTATGTTACAGGTTATTGTCCTCTTTCTTCAAAGCTAAGGAATTTTCATGAAGTGTGTATACATCTGGTATCGGATCAATTCAAGATTAGGATAAAGACATTATTTATAGCTCCACACTGACATTTGTTTATTGTAGAGATGACATCACCATGCCAGACATTGCTTTAACTCAGTATTTCCCACTTTTATTGCATTTGTGATCCTGTATATGGCCACAGAACAAATCATTAAGGAGGATTCCATGAAGGATAATGAGTACCATAATACTTCTAAGCCTCACATACACTCTTTAGCTTAACTCATATTCTTTTCATCTGTCAAGAAACAGAAAATAGTGGATGTTGAAGGACACATTTGCTTGTAATCTCAGATTTTCCAAATCCCCCTGGTATACCTGTGCTCCCCTTCTCTTCACTAATGAATTCTGACACTAAAACAGATGTTGCCCCGTAAATTCTCTTACATTATTTTATTTCCCAGCAACATTGCTTCTCCAGATACATTTAGTAAGAGGCAAATGCTGAAATACGTGGGCACCTTTGTCATGTCTTTCCTCTTCCCCTCCCTCGCTGTTTGCCAGATCACGGTGGATTCAATCCTGCATCATGCAAGGGGGACATGGGAATTACAAGTTTTTAATATAAAGCAGTGATCAACTTTCTGTTATTTTCTACAAATAAAACATTCTGTTTAGTAATTTTTTAAGGTGAGAAGGAAAATGTAACCTTTTTTTTTTTTAATTCTGTATTTCCGTTATATTTGCAATTTTACTACCAAAGCATGGAGCTGGACCTGAGCCTGAGCCCAGTCACAGCTGCCAAACTGGGAAAGCAGCTTTGCACTGCCAGGCTGCCCAGTCCCCTGTGAGCCCTCCAGCAGTGCCTGCCCAGCCGTGTCCCCAAACCCACCAGGGACCACCCAGAATGGCACTGCCACCACGCTGGCTGCTGCTGACCCAGCCATTCCCCTCCACATCGATTCGCCACTGCTCCATAGCCAGCCAGCTCACCCCGTTTTGTTGCTGGGGCTGGAGTGTTGTTTCATACAACTTCATAGATTTACTCGTAAAATATCTCTTTTGAGTAGCTGCAGAAAGCAGCCTTTCTACCAAGGGACTTGCTCTAGCCAATTTTCTTTCTGTGTGCAAAATTCTACAGAAGAGAGAGGTTTATTTGTGCAAGGAAGGAAATGGATTGCACGGGCTCTGAAACGTTTATATAAGAGACTTCACTAGCCCTGATCTCAGACTAATTGGCTAAATTAAGTTGCCTCAGTTTTCTTTGATACATGGCATGAAATGCACTTGTAATTAAAGCACAAATGTTGTGCCACAAAATCATTTCATGCCTCTGTACAGCAGATTTGACAGTGAAGTCAGAGGCTGCACAAACTGTGTGAGGGTGGCCCTGTGATTGCCACTCAGTCTGTCCAGATTCCTGAGAAAACACCCGTTTGCCAGATGAGAACATATTGATCTTTTTTTCTTGAATAACCCCTGTTCTTCTCCCCACTCATCACTGTTCTTTTAATTTTCTTTCTGCCACTCTGTAAATTTTCAGAACTTCCACATTTTTATAATGTCTTGAAAGCTGAGGGTAACAAGGGGATAAGTTAAAAAGTGGGGGAAAGTGCTACTCTATGGCCACCACTTAGTCTATTATATTTGGCAGCAAATAAGAAACTAAAAGCTAAACCACCAGAAAGATGAAATACTTCAAAAACATTCCACAAATTGCAAAAAAAAGTAAAAAAAAAATTCACCTCAGACTTTGCAAAATGAAAATATTTTTTATTCCATTCTGGTTGGATTTTTTCCATTTTGAGTTCTTATTACGGCAACTAAAAGTCGTGGCTGCTTAGGCCTGAGCTGTCCCTCCCGGTGTGGGCTGCAAGAGGAAGGTTCACAAGCATCCGTGTGGATTTTGCTGGAGATTTGTCACCCCTGGCAGGAGAGACACGGCTGTTTGTCTCCCACGGGTAAGGCCTTGGTAGCCACATGTGGTGGTTTCCCAGGAAAATGCATGAATTCAGAGCACATTCTTGGAGTTGTCCTTCCTTTTAACCTCATAGCCAGCTCTGAGTCCTTGCCCTTTTCCTCTCCTCTGGTTCCCCTGACCACAGTGAACGTGTCTACCAGGGACCTACTGCGGTGGTGGCCTTCCCTTGGTCCATCACTGCGGCATCACAGGGCAGCGCCGAGTGAAAACTCTGCCACCTCAGGCTGGGGTTCACGAATGGCAGGAGGCCAAGGCTCTGCACTGCCTTTGGGAGCCTTGTTTGCATTTTAATTTGAATGTGCAGAGGCACGTAGCCCTGGTGAGCAGATCCCACTTCCTGCGGAGACAGCTCTCCTCCGTGAGCTGGGTCTCCCCGGGACCAGCTGTCTCCCGGCAAGACCTCTGGCCTCTCCAAAGCAGCAGTGCTGAGGGTGCAGGGTGTGAGGAGAGGCGTGCAGAGGGCTCAGCTCAGCACCGCTTCGCCCCACGCTGTGCTCTGCGTGTGTGTCACACAGCCAGGGCAGCACCTTCCCCGGCCGGGGCTCTCCTGAGCCCGGCACCGCTTGGCACAGGCATCGCTGGGCTGTCAGAGGTGCCCCTGCTGCTGGCTGTCCCTGGCACCCCCGGGACTCTCACCTGCATCGCACAGCCCGGTATTAGCATCTCCATCACAAACAGGTGGCACAGAGAGGGTCTTTCCCCAGGGGGTCGTCTGCCCATAAGCACTGCAAATCCACGCTCCGAAGCCCTTCCCTGAAACAAACGAGAGCTCTGCCTGAGCAAAGGATTGCCGTGAAACCTGAACGAGTGCTGCAGGATCTGCCCTTTTTGGCATCTCCTCGTTTTGTCTTTGCTGCTGCCGACACATGCTCACGGGACACCTCCAGAGCCCAGTTTTTGCTGTGTTCGGCTGCTAGCTGCCAGCTTTCCAGGCTAAGATAGTATGTGATTTGGCTTAGGGACACATCCCATGTAAGTTTACATCAGAAATGGTAGTTTGCCAATTTTAGGTATAATTAACAGACCGGAAAAAAACCCTAAACAATAGCTTTGAATAGCCTCAAGCCAGCTTGTGGGTAGAATATTAAATAGACTACATTTTTCAGAGTGTATAGAGAGAATTAAGTGTGTGGCTCGGGAGTGGCTCCAGACAACCTGAGGGGAGCTTTGAAAGGCTCATTAGCTTGCGATGCTGAGATCAAAACTTTTCATTCATTGGGATGTTGGAGCCTCAGGAGTAATTCCTGGGCTTTCACAATTAAGACTCAGCCCAAAAGCTCCTGTATTCACTTAACTTGAGAAAGAGAGAAGATGGCAACTGCTGATGTGAGGCTGATGACAGCCTGTCCTGCCCCCATGATTAACAGGATAGTCATTCACATGAGATACTCTCTGGGGATCCAGGAGATTTGGGTTCAGTTGTCAGCTTTGCTATGGATTCTGTGGAGTCTGCCTTCTCTTGTTTGCAATTCCCCCTCTCTGCCTTGTCATGTCTCCTATGTTACCGAGAGTAATGACTTCAAAGAAAAAAGAAACTCCTCTGGCAAAAGAGGCTGTCAGATCTCCATGCTGCTTGGAACTAAGAAACACTTGTGACATAATTCAGCAGGCACTGAACTCAGTGTCAATTAGACAAGAAAAAACAGCGTGGGATTCAAAGCAGGACAAGAACAGAATTCAAACCCAAGAAATAATACTAATTTCTGTGAAGTCACAGAAGCACAGAAAAATAGAGGGGAAGATGCTCCAGCAATCCCTCATTTCTTCCCTGGTCTCTAAAAGTTTCACCCTAAGGGTATTCACAGATATTTGTGAAGCCTGCTCTCAAAGATGTCCACTCCCTCCATCAACACCACATTTCCATGCCCTGCTTATGAAAATGGCAAAACACAGCTAAAATGAAGCCACTTGCCCTCCTCCACAAATCCTCCTATTCACCCCAGGGGAAAAATAACTTTATTTCTGACAATTCCATGCTGAGTGCTATTTATTTCCTTGCTAATGATTTTTTAAAAATTGAGACTATTAAAATTAACCAGTAAAGACAAAGCCTTGCCTCTTTTTCCTAATTACGGAACTAACTAACTGGTTACCTGGTTACAGCAAAGACTGATACAAAAAAATATGCAATAAATTTAAGTCTTTTGCCAACAGTTGCAACATCTTTGAGCAGTGAAGCAGGGTGTTCTCTGGCCTTTTTCTTTCTACCAGTGCTTCTGTCAAAGGGATTCCTCTTCCTCTAGATGTCACCTGGTAGATACTGCTTGATGTGTGCTGTGATTTTCTTTGCTGTGTCCTCTGGAAGGACCTGCATGTCCCCCAGCCCAGGCGGTCTGCCAGCCACGTCAACTTGTCAGATAAATATGCTACTTCTCTGTATGAATTCTGTGTCCTGAACGCTGCAGGACACCACCAGTTGCAAAGCCACCACGGTCCTGCCTCCTTGTTCCTGGTTTGTTCTTGCCTTTCTCTTGCCTCACCTTGCCTCACGTACTTTATACTTAATTTACACAACATAGTTTCCACAACTTTTGTTGTTGCATCTCCCTGTAGCTCCCGAAGCCACTGTTTTAGCCAGGCTAGTCACCACCCTAATTAGGATGTTCATCCTTGCACTCTTACCATGACTTTCTTGAGGAACTGACAGCTCTCCTTGACCTCTTGTCTTTCTTCCCTCCCCTGGAACCTCTCAAGCAGTCATTTTCTCCATTTTTTAATCATCAGATATCCAATCTCTGTTAGAGAAGTTCTGTGCAGGTCTTGTGGGTGTACTTTTCCACTCCTATTCCCATAAAAAAAGAAAATCTAGACAAAAAATTTAAAAATGTAAATCTTTTCCTTGTCTTTATGAAGATTCCATAGAGACTGGGGAAATTTTCAGCCTGAGTCTTAGGGATGAACAAATAAAAGAAAAAATAAATATAAATTCAATAAATAATATAATGGAGCTTTTCAAACCTTCTGGCAGAACTTAATAAATCTGAGTTACTTAAACACATGTTTATCATACAACTATTTCTAGGAATATGGTATGTATCAAAGAGTGTAAAATTTGCTTACATTCTTTTGCAGACATATTATAATGTGTGAGAAGAATGTCCTAGTCAACAACTGTGCTTTTATTTCAAAAGCTGGAATATATTATAATATAAATAAAAGAAAAGCCAGTAAGTAAAGATATTTCAGGAGAAAAGTAAACAGCTAATCCAAAAGTTAGAGTTTTCATTGCAGAGAACATTTTACTTCTTTGAGGGTTTTTTTCATTCCAGAATGAATATTGCAAATGAATCATAATTGTGAAAAAATACAAGATGGTTAAAACATCTTAAAACATCTTATACTAACAGAAATGAGGACTTTGATTGAAATAAGCTTTTGGGAATAGGTTATAGCTCATAATACAAAGAAAAAGACTGATGATGTCCAAATAGAAAAATGTTGAATGTTATGAAAATTATATCTCCATTTTTTTTCTTCAGTTGATTTTATTAATTGAGGGCCAAAAGTATCCTCAAGACAATTAACTACAGTCAATGTTTTGCAAGAAAAATTTTTCCATTGGAAGACTTCCAGCCAGGTCTCCATTTCAGTTCTGTGGAACACATAATTGATTTTTCCAGCTAGTTCTATTCTATTTGATGCATTCAAATCTGCATTAAGCTCTCTCTTTATTGTGGGTGACATGTTTTATTAATTTAAAGAACACCTGCTTTTTTCCCCAGTTTTCTTGGCGCAGTTTTGCAGTTCCTATCCACAACCTGAGGTCCAGATTTTGGTGCTCTCATTCTCGCTCTTGTGCTGTGACATGACCTCTCTGGTGCTTGTAGCTGCGAGTGTGCTGGGGGGACAGCCGGCACACGGACAGCTGATCTGGGCTGTGAGAACACGGCTGGCCAGGCCTCAGGACACTGCGTGGTGGCCAGCGTGTGCTCCAGCCTCCAGCCCCTCTTGATGACTGCCCATGAAAGGCAGCAAGGTCCATCTGTGAATCCCAGGGTGGAATTTGGCCCTGGAGCCAAACACCTAAAAGCAGGGTCTCTGCAGCTGAGGGTGTCTGCTGTCCTCCTAGTGTCAGTGGTGATCTGGTCAGTGAAAGGAGTTGGAGAGCCTTTGGTGATCACATTCGGACATCTGGTTGAAATGCCTCTCAACTCAGTGTATTGGCCTGATCATGAAGTACCATGGAGGGCCTAAGACACCTGGAACACCTGTGGGCACAAGTGTCCTGATCTGTGATCTGAATCCTGCCTCTAGCTGCTTAATTAAGTGGCTGAATCCAGGAATCCAGGAATCATGTTTTACTGCAAACTTTCCCCTTGCACACAGTGCCATGGTCCAAACCCTTCCAAGAACTTAAAATGGGAGTAAAACCCCTTTTTCTGTTCCTCTATTGGACGTGTAAACTAGATCAGAGCTGCAGAGCCACTGTGGTGTGCTGGTTTGTCACAGAAGTTTCCATAAAGATACAAATTCGAACTGGGGACTGAAGAGCTAAAGCTGGTTCAAGGTAAGATACAGGGAAGTCTCAAACTCCCAATGGTGTGCTACAGTTAATATCTGCAGTCTTTTAAGGCTTAAGAATCATCTTCTCTCCTCATACCATTTCACCATTTCAGATAGATAGAAAGTGATAGTACAGCACATGAGGGAACTTGGGTTGCTGCAGGCATGGAAGTTCCATCAGCCATTAAACGGAGGACACAGCAGTATCTGTGCAGCAGGAGCCGCAGGAGGAGTGAATAGTCTGTTTCTTTCTTCTTGTCCTCGTTGGTTTGACTTTCTCTACCCCTTACTGTGCTGTGCACCAGCAGGGTGAGGAAAATGGCAGCATCAAAACAACAAAATTCACATAGGCACAAGTTATTCATTAGGTATTTTCCACTGGCTCTTCAGAATTTTTTTAGGGGCACTGGCTGAGCACAATTTTGATGTTTCTCTAGTCTAAAGATGGACACAGGAAAACTGCTGAGCAATCTACAGCTGAAATTAGCAACAAGTAAGGCAAGGGGAATATTTTCCTGCACTGCCATTGTTGAATTCATGTGTGGATGGTCTGTCCTAGAAGCTTGAGAGTTCTTCAAGACAAATCAATGCCAGTTGCATGATTCTTGGCATGTCTTACTACACATCTGGCTGGCCCAGCTACAGGCCTGATCAGGAAACCTGAGTGAGCATCTCTTCAGCGTCTTTCACATCACATGTACCTCCCCTACTGCTGACAGCTGCAAAATAAATGTGGGGTTTCAAGGAGTAGAGCATGTGAGTGTTCTCTTGGATAATAATTTGGTTCCAGCTAGAGGTCAATGTTCCCTCTAATGTTCCCCTAATAATGTTAATATTTTTTAAACTAATAAATACCTCCACGAGGGAAATCTCTAAAGAAAATTGTCATTTACTTTTTTAGTTGCTCATGAATTTTGATACAAAGGGATCCCAGGACACTCAGTTCAAGCTGTCTGCATGGCATTTAACTGAATTTTTGGTTATCTTAACAAGCCTTTTTTTTCCCAACTAACTAAATGCCATTAGCTTAAAACTTACAACTGTCTCAGCTGCTTATTCACCAACTGTATCATTATTATTTTCATGTAATTGAAACAATGAATGAGGGACAAATTGTTTTATCACTGCAGAAAAAATGGTTATAGTGCAGCCAAAATCTGATGACAGTCACTGTGTAGATATGACTACCTACTGCCTGGCAGAGGAAGAGGCAAAGCTGACAGCTTTCTTGCACACACAACTTGCTGAACAATTCCCACACAAGCTTTGCTTGTTCTCAGCCAGTCCATGTTCCATCCTCTGATGGAAATGCTCATGACTTGAGACACTGCAATTCACTTTACACTTTTGACTCTGTTTAACATCTAAGTACAGCACCGATCAGTCTTCAAGACATATATCAGAAAGGAATCCTCTCATCAGCTTCTTGGTGTGAATGCAAAACCAGGTAATTAGAAGACTCTACCCCCATGGCAGATGGTGCACAAAGAAGATTGGTAGGAAAATCTGCTTCAGTTACTGAAGAAGAGACAGATGACACTTCTGATACTGTGCATGTACCAGCCACAGTCATCACCACAGAAGGAAATCAAGGGATGGGTACACAGTGATGATGGAAACCTGATGTTCCCAAATGCAGTAAATCCAAATGGACTTGCAAACAGCAGGGAACTGTACATGTTTTAATGCTGCTGCACTGTAAGACATAAAATAAGTGACACATTTCTTTACTGTAGAAGCTCTTGTCTTTATTCTTGTGCCAATTTATGCTCATCCTGTTCTTTCAGACATGCTTGGTTTCACTTTGTTAGGCTAATCAGTGGCCAGTATTATTATTCAAGGTCTGTAAAGTGACATATCTATGCATATTCCTGGGATTCATTTTTTGGAAGGAAGAATGTTAAATTTTCCTGGTTTAGATGAGGAAGTATTTAGAAGGGAAAATGAAGCACAGCTTCCATTCTGTATGAGAAAGAAGATTGTCCTACAAATCATGTCTGTACTTTCTGTGTACAGAAGCAGCTTTGCCATCTCAGTAAGACACAGGAAAAGCTGTTTTGCTAACAAGAGGGTGGGTTTGCTAACCCACCACCTTCTTGAACTAAACAAGCCCTCCACCATGCAGAGGGGACAGGAAAAAGGTATCTGTCTCTTTGACCTGTTCAGCACTGGCTGTGTATCTTTGCCCAGTGACCAAACTGCATGAGTGGAAAGTGGAAAGTGGAAAGTGTGCTTGTGGGGCCATACCTACACACTCAGCCTGTCAAGGGGGGATTGCTTTGCACTAGCTGGATGTGGTCCCACATGCTGCTGAGTGCATGGCTGGAGTGGATTCCCCTCTGTTTGAAGGGTTATACGGTTCACATCCTCCAAAACCTCTCTCTGATCATAAAACATGACACATGGAGGCTTTTGCATGGAAAGTCCCATCCTGGTCTGCACTAAGTCTCTAATGGAGACACAGAGAGTTCGGGGTCCCTCACTGTCCATTCACCTGTCACAGCAGAGACACTCAGAGAGCTGAAGGACACAGTGAAAGCCCACTTTTATAACCTATCTGACGTGGAATTCACAACCTCACTGTTATAATACTGATGGCATAATTGCCCAGCTTTAATGATGATTGCCTCCAGGTCGATGAAGTCTGGCTCTTTTTAGTTCCTTGAGCCCCACAAACCAACTGTGACTGCACAGAACACAGATTAAGGTTATTTTGTGTTCTACATCCATATAAGGACATTTGTCATGAGGTCCCCCTTGCAGAAACCAAGGGGATATTGGCACAGACCCCGAGCAGGGCCAGCTGCCTTCCCCACCACCACCTTGAGGCCCACCCATTCCCCTGTGGTGTCAAGCCTTGCCGGTTGAGACCAGGCAGAGTAAGCACTCAGAAGGTGACTGATTAAATAGGGGTGATGGAGTATCTGAGGAGGCTGCCAAAATGCCTCACGATTAATCAAAATCTTAAAAAAATTCAGAGAATCTGAGTGCTGCAAAACCTCACTCTGTTTTTCATCTCCTGAGAAGGTAAACACATGAGCCTACTCCACACCAGAAGTTAATCAGCTTGGGAGGCCCTGGAGCCAACAATCCTTGCAGCCATTCCCAAAGCAGACCTCTGTCTTTTTTCTAGTGCACTTTGTTCCCAGACCCTCCCAGGGCAGGTCCCCTCTACTCCTGGCCACCACCACCACCTCCATAAGCAGCGGCTCTGGGAGTCCTCTCCAAGGGCTGCCCTGGGAGGTGCATGGAAAACGCCCCCCACTGCACAGGGCAACAGATACACAAACACCCAACAGCAGAGGAAGAGGACTCTTGGAAGCACAGAGAGTTCCTCAGGCAAGGGAGAGAATCTCTTTGGCTACTGAAGTGAGAGCAGTTGAGTTAGGTCAGTTTACAGTACAGTACTTCAGGTGAAATCCAGCTCTTTTAATTCTGAGGTTCCTCCATGCTCTTTCCCTTCTCTCAGGTGAAGAAGCTTGAAGTATTCCTCCCTCTGTCACCTGAAATGCTCCCTGATGACTCCAGCTATCCTGGAACAGGGCAGCTGACTGCTCTGCTATTTATTCCAAGACACTAAGACCAGAGACCCAGCAGCCAGCATACCTCAAACACAGGCAAAGGGCAGGCAGGAGCTGCCCTTAAATTAGGAACATAAAAGTTGTAATTTTGGACAGGAAGATGAGCTGGTAATACTAGTTTTGTTTGTGGTGGGATTGACTGAAAGAGAATGCAAAGTCAGGGGCCTTTGCCCGGGGTCTTCTTGGACCCCTGACTGTCCCCCAGAGTACTTCAGGAAGCCTGTGCCGTGCTGAGCAGTTTGCTAATGACTGCAAATCAACTGCTTCATTTTACACACACCTGACTTGAAATTTGCTGACTCTGCATGTTTGCTTTTTTTCCTGCCCAGCAACGTCAGTCACAGGATGCTGGAAGCAGATGGGAAAGCAGCAGGAATGCCAGCTGCCACCCAGGGCCAAGAGCTTTGTGGGGCTCATTTCTGCCCACAGCTGGCTGAAATATCCCATGCTGCAGTGCAGGAAGACATGGAAAACTCTCTGGCACATATGGGCTGTGATTTCTGCTTACACAGACTGAATAAGCAAGCACCAAGACAGAATAAGGAATTTTTCTTTTAATAATTTAAGTTTACATGTCAATGCTTTGAAACTTAAAACAAACATTGGGGGAGGTAATTTTCTGCATGGCAAGACACACGTTGTAAAATCTTTGGGCTTGGGTTTGTGAGTAAATGGCATATGCTGTTCTGTGAGACCACAGACATCGTCACATGCCCGCAAGCTGCTGCTCTGTCTGGACCCAGAAATGTGAGGGGCAGAGCTGCATCGCTCTGGCATCACAGCCATTTCTGTCTCTTCCTTTTGATCTCCTGTTTGCTCAGTTTCTCATGGCACTATCTCAGCTACACTGTGGCTGCACTGCTTGAGGTGCATCTTCTCCCCACAGAAACAGAAAAATGGAATAAAATGAAAATAAATTTCTTGTCAAAGTTTTGCTAATTTGTAGAGGGAGACAGACAGGAAATTTGTATGTTGGTCCTCACTGACATTGCAAATAATGTAAACTCCTTATTTCCTCCACAGCTGGCTGGAAGCTTGGCTCCTTCCACACAATGAAGGGAAATGTAATTTTCTGTTTGTTGTATTGTTGGAAGCTTTAGTTTTTACAGCTGCTATTTGACTCCCTCTACTTTTTATAATAGGCTCTTTTTTCTCCTCGTATGCAGGTTGCCTCCCTAAAAATAAACCTTTGGAGGTTCTGCATTGTGGTCCCCAGCTCTTATATCCATGCTTGCAGTGGGGCTTGCATCTGGAAAGAGCAGATGAACTGTCATTCTGGGGTGCACCTCATGCCCCAGCTCTCCTCCTGTTGCTTCCCAGTGCAGGCACGCCCAAGGGACTCCTCTGAAAGATGATTGAAAACACTAACATCAGTAATAGCTGATCTGGATGCTCCTCAAATATTTGCCCCGTGATATAAATCCTTGTGGTTATCTCACAAAACATCCTTCGGACAAATGGTTTGAATTATCTGTTTCCAGGACCCAGCTCTGGGGAGTGGTCTGGAGCAACTTTCCCGAACATGTTTGCTACCTCGAGCCACGCAGGTATCTCTGCCACACAGGTAAAACCCTGCCCTGCAAGCCTGGCTGGGCTGCAGCACAGTCTGATAGCACCCCACATGATGGGCAGCTTACAGGTCTTGAGAGTGTCCCAGGCCCATTCCCGTGTTTTCCTCAGGATGCAACAGCATCTTGCTATCCAGCCTCTCCGTATGACAAAGTTCCCACACAGTGGAATTTGATCCGGCCCTCATAAGGATCTCACCTTTGTTCCAGTCTGCAGACAAGCAGCCCCAGCTAACAAAGTCCCGAGTGCCTCACAGTACCAACCCTGGCTAATAAAACAGGGGGAACTATTTAATCACAATAAGGCTGCTATGTAGACACAAAGGCAAGATTAATAAACCATTGTTGAGCCCAGGCTAAGTCAATAAAGTGGGACTGGTTGGAAGCCAGGACAGCGGACATGTAATGATTAATCCGTACGTGTGATACTGAGTTTAAAGACCAGCTGTCACTTGAAACCCGTGCAGATGCATGGGGTGTCTGGGAGGGCACCACAGACTGTTGCTTTACACCCTGCATGGAAAGCAGGAAGAGCTGCATTCTTTGTGATTAACCCAGCTTGAACTTTGAAATCTGAGACCCAAATATTTACAAAAAAATTACAGCTAAGACAAAGTTTTGGTGTTCAAAAGGTCCTTTAGTTCTACAGTGTGGGACAAGCTTCCTGTGGGGCTTGGGGCAAGTCCTTTCACCTCCTGGGACTTCGCCTTCCCATATTCAGAGTACAGTTCTTCCCCAAATGTATTTCCTTTGCTTATCTTATTTCCAGGGAGAATTGGTACTGAAATTTTAGAAGGGAAAAACAAAAAAGGGAGAACTAAGAAATACCAAAGCCTAAAAGTCTGAGAGAGTTTTCCTTTATTTCGAAGAAGAGCACAGCTGACCAGAGGAGTAGCAAACATTTCCGAGTTCAAAAGAACTCTTCTCCTAAATACTCGTAATGCTTTGTTACCCACTCCACACAATTATTGTAGGAGAAGACACCAGTTTCCAGGAATCACAACTTCACTGCTCTGACTTTGTATGTGGGGAAAGAAGGTCTTACATTCTGAGGGCTGTAACAGAGCTGTTTTCCCTAGGACTGGCTGGCTGGTAAAATAATCCCCTTTCCTCACCCCAGAGAATCACCAGGGTCTCCAGAGGACAGAGAGGGTGAGGGGTGTGGTGCCCTGGGTGACTTGATGACCCAAAGGTGCAGCATTCCCACCCTGGGCAGCCGTGGGGAAAGCCCTGGCGAGAGCACCCACAGAATGATCCCACCCTGCATACACGGGTCGCTGACAGAGCAGATGACTTATTTTACCCTTGTGAAAGTGTTTTAACTTACGGATAAAATATTGTTTTACCCTCTGCCCTGCTGCTCAGCCTAACTCCAGCGTTAGCTTTCATAGCTATAACAAACCTCCTAAGCAAACAACTTTTAAGCTCTGCTTCCAAATCAGGCTGGATAAGGAGTGAGCAAGCTCAGTTTGGTGCAGCGGCCGATTCATTGCCCCTTCCTCTGCCTCTGCTCCCCCTGACCCTTGAGAGAGATAGGACTTAGTGCTTCCTCTTTACAGCTTCCCCTGAACTTCCTCATTTGCATGGATACTTTAATTGCTTGGAGCCTGGACAAAGCCTCTGGAATGCTTAAAGCTGTGGGGTTTGAGTGGAACTCTTCCCTGGAGGAGGACAGATGGAGCCTTGCTGTGACTGCATGAGGTGCTCCCAGCTGTGTCACCCGTGTGACAAACAGGGCTGAAGAAACTGCTTTTGCAAGGTGGCAGTGGCTGGTCAGACTCCAGGGTGGGAGTGATTCTCCCCACAGTCCCTCCAAAGTGCACAGCTCCAGTGGCAAGCAGAGCTGGCGGGGAGGGAGGAAGGGAAGGGAGGTGATGGAAACTTCCCAGGGCAGAGTTATTAAAGAGCCTGAACAGTCTCTGGTACATCCAAGCACAAGTAAACTTAGCAATGAGGGCCCTGTTTTGTCTCATGACAGCACCTTCAAAAACATCTCAAACATTTGTTTTTCTTTGTGCAGCCTCACATGCCACCACCTAGCACCAACAAATACAGGCTCCTCACTTTTTAAGCACAGCCTTATGAGGAAATATTGTTACAATGAGCCACAGCTCAAGCCTGGCATAAAGATAAAAATGAGCACAGGAATAGCAGATGAGTGAGAGTGTGTGCAGAAAATTGCAAGGAGAAGCAAGACAGGAACAATTGCAATGGCTCCCAGGAGCCCTATGGGGAGAAGAGGCTTTCAGATACTGAAAAATTAAGGAGATCTCTTAGGAAGAACTTGTGGAGTTTGTAAAAGCTATTTTATGACTCTATGGAAAGAGATGGCCATCAAAAATGAGCAGGTACACTTTTTTATGAGGTACAGTGAATGCTGCTGCTGCTGCAGCAGCACCTTCCCCAGAAGCTGTGCCCCGGCAGGGTCTGTCTGGTGGGGCAGAAGTTTGCAGAGCTTGCATGAAATGTGGAGCCAGCAAGACTGACCCTTGGATAAGTGTCTGCTCTGCTTAAACAGGCCTGACTCTGGAGAACAGATGCTCAGTATGCTCCAACATTCACATCTACTGGAAGAAATTGCCGCTACCCATCCCAAACCACTACCAGTTTTTCACATCCTGGCCTCAAGTTCCAGGCTTCTCAGGAGACTCTAGTGCCGAGGACAGCAAGACTGGCTGAGAGAAGCAGCTGATGAGCACATCACATAGACCCAAAGCCATGGGTTCCATTGAGCTTAAGGGCAGAAGATTAATCTACCTGCAAATTAGGTATTTAGCCAGTAAAATTTTGCCTAGGTACTTGTCACTTGAGCCCATAAACATGAATTAAACAAAGGCACACAAATCCTCAGGGAATAGAGCTACCAATTGCCACCAGGAAAAGAGCAGGGATCACCCTGCTAACATCCACACACAATTCCTCAATCAAATTCTCCCTGCAGGGGAACTAGGCAATGTCATCTTCAGGTAGGAAAAAAGAGCTTCACCACAGGCCCAAATTAGGCCCCAGGTGTATAAACAGGGAGGATGGGGAATTCTTTGCACATTTCACATCCTGTCTTCTCAACCCTTACAAGGTTTCCCTCATCCCTGTGTCATGATGTGCATCCCTGCCAATGTCCCTGTAGAAGCACAGACAAGGGAATTGTATTGCACTCACCCCAACAGAGATGTGTTAGAAAAGAACTTCCATATTCATCTCCAATGGACATCCAGGGGACCCTAGTAGGTCCAAGACTTCCTTAAAGCCCTATTTCACTCCATCCTGATGTTGAGCTCCTGCTAAGGCCATTTGAGCTGCTGCTGGAGTCAAGACCTCAGGCCTTGCCAAAGCCACTGCTCTCCATGCATCCCTCCCTGGGACAGTCACCAGCATTTATCTCCATTTCACGAGTGACTGGTTTGAAGGGAGGGGAAGCTGAACTCCCCATGCTGCCAGCAGGACCATCCATCAGCTGTAAGGGTCACAGTCTCATATCTGCATGGGAGCAGGGGGTTTGTCCTGTGCCTGGCCACCAACAGGCACTTTCTTGGAGACCTCCCCATGCCCCAGGCCTCTTGTGGTTGCAGACTTGGCAGCTGGCACAAGCCTGCCCCAACACACAACTTTCCCTAAATGTTATGTTTTTCAGGGTGTTGGTTTTAGCTGTTATATTTGGCAGGTTTCCTTCATTGCCTTTAGCAGCAATGACTTACTGATAGGAGGGAAAATTTGAGGACATCAGTGGATTATTCCAGCTCCCCTACTTTGTCTCCTACACGCACATTCTACTCCCTTACCACCAAACCCTGAAACAGGGTGGTAAGGACTGGTACTCAGGGCAGTGTATATCTGTACACTTCCTCCTTGCAGAATATATCCAGGATCAGACTTTCTCTCTGTGGTTTGGTTTGTTTTGATAACATTCACCAACTTCTTGGTAGGATGAGATGTGGAGTAGATCAAGAGCTTCATATTTCCCTGATGGGAGATATGTACGGAGTTTTGTCCTTCTAAACACTGCAGGCTAGCATTTCAAAACTCCCTCTTAGAGGCCAAAAAGGTAGCTACAGGCTCATCAGAGCTCAGATGCTCTGTGCTGTCCATCTGCAAGGACCTCGACGGACAGATGTTCCTTGCCAGTTTTGGAAAAACTTGGTCTTACTTCTATAGCTACTTTTGAATGTTTCACCCAAGCGAATACATGGTCAGAAGAAAGAGGAAATGGGAGGTGGAGGGAGGTGGGAAGAGGACAGAGAAGATTCATCTGTTCTTCCTAACACAATTGTTTGATCTGTGAGTATGGGTTGTTCCCTCAGCATCAGGATTTGGGTTGAAGGTTTACAGGGAAGTCACGTAAAACCCTTCCCCTGTTCTGAGGAAAAGATGCATGAGTGGAAATAAAAACATAAATATTCATCTGGGACAGAAGATGCTTACCAAGGCCACCCAGTGAGTTGGCTTTTATTCTAGACCAACTTTCTGTTCCGTATTTGTGAATGTCTTTTGTCATGGGATCCTTGGCTGCAAGAGATACCACGACCTACCACTGCTATGCTGATGGCGAATTAAGGCCTCCTGCGCTTCATGTGCTGAGCTGTGCTGCACTCTCCTCACCAAGCCTCCTCCAGAAACAGTCAGGAAGTGCCTCAGGGTGAAATACATAGGGCAAGAAAGTTCTTTGGCAGGACTGATTCCTGAACACAGCAGATGGACTTCATCTCACTCAGCACAAGCTGCTGGAAAGTAACTGCTGGGGAACAAGTCCCTCCTATTTCTGTTGTCACTAGAGCAAGTGAAGAAAAATGGAAGAAGTACCCAGGGTCTTCATGGCCTGGGGCTTCCTGGAAGGTGAAATGAATTCTGCTCTGAGGAGCTTTGCAGGTTTTGGTCCAGTTTACTGAGAGCAGGAGTTCACTGCCAGCCCTTGTCTCTCAGTTCATTCCTCAAACCTTGGCTTGCCTTTTGGGAGCTCCCAGTGCAGCCCAAACTAAAATCATCTGGGTTTTACTCTGAAAATGGGTGTCTGTACATAAAGGGCTAATTATTCCCAATTCCTGGTGGTTTGAGACCAGCTGGTGCAGCTTTACAGGGGCAAGGAGCTGAGTGCCCTCCTAGCATTGCTGTGCATGCTCTGCAGTTCAGCTGCAGACACATGGAGCTCCCCAGTTTAGCTGCAGCTGCCTCCCCAACACGACTTGAGGATCCAGGAGAGTTAGGAACACTTCTTGTGCTGCATGCAATAGATGCAAGTTACAGGATAGTTTCTGTCTCCAGGAACTCACAGTCCACAGACATGACTGCGGTGAGAGGTGTCATGAGAACTGGGGACAGGGAGAAAGGAGGCTGGGAAATGAACTTTGCTTCAATGCTGGCCTTCTAGCACACTGTCCTTTCGTTTAAAACAAACTTTCCTGTTTTCTGTAATGATGTCCCAGCACATCCCACTTCACTCCTGTTTATCTCTGTCAATATCTGGTGCTTATATTGCATTTCTAGATACATAATTCATCAGCTTCACATATGGTTTTAATAAGCAGTGGGCATCTGCACAGAGTGGTTGCAAAGAGCATCTGACTGATTGCATTGCAGAAGGATGCCTGGAACTGGGGTTGTTTTCCCAGATCAACATAGGCAGGACATATTTGAGACCATTTTTTTCTCCACTCCTTCTCATCACATGCATATTTTCAGGGCTCAAAGTCTGGACAAGCAGAACATCACAATGTCAACCAAGGGAAGATGTAAATCTCCTTAAGTAATTTTTAATGAAAAAAAATACTGAGTTTCTCTGAGTGCCATAGTTTCTGGGTGGCTGGTTTTAACTTTAGCAACCCACACTTAAAGGGAAATTTTACAGTCTTAATATATTCCAGATGCTCTCCTAGTCCCAGATGAAAGCTCTGTCGTCGTTTACTGTTAATATTTTTGTCAGCAGTAGAATTTTATTGTAATACCCCATCTTATTTGTAGTCACTATTAGTCATGAGAGAAACTTCCTCTACAAGTAATATTTGGGTCACTCCTTGAGTGTCCTGTCTCACTCTATTTAATTAAAAACCATTAACTGCTTGTTGTATCCAGGACCTGTCTATATAATGCATGTATACAATGACTTTTTACCTGATGAAAACCATTTGCTCCTAGTAGTTAGACTAAAAAAAATAAAGTTGTACTCTATGATAACAATAGCTGGCTTTATAACAGCTCTCTGGTGAAAGGAAAACAAGAGATTTGCTTTGAAAATAAACCTCCACGAACTTGGATCGACAACAAGGGACATGCAGGTTTACTGCAAAAACAAGAAACATATTTCATGCTGTTAATCTTTGATCAGATGGTAGTTTCTCACAAGAAGAATAGTATTTAAATGTGGCAATTTTGATCCTTTGTAGTGACTGATGGTCTGATTACAGAGGGAAGGGGATTTGGGGAAACAGTAGAGTGGATTGTCAAAACACAAGTCCTCTGGATGGAAATCTGAAGACCTTCATTATTAAATGAGGAGCAGCTAGAGTTAAAAAAATAAATGTCACTACATGATGGGATCCACGTGATGTTCAGTTAGTATGCAAGTTGCAAGCTGCTCTGCTATTTTTTTCTCACCACTGTCTCTGAAGATTAACCTGGATTTGGAAAATCAAGTCATGCTGCTCCTGCTCTCACCTCACTTCCTTCCCTGAGGCTCTGAGAGGAGCCATGGAGATGCATGCTTTTCCAAGGCTGTGGCCAACTCCTGGGCCAGCAACTCAGCACCAGCAGCAGGGTTCTGCTCTTTGGGAAAAGAGTCTTGTGCAGTCTGTTGGCAGCTCAGGGTGCAACCAAAGCCTTTTTGTAACAGAATTTTCTTTTTAAGTTTGCAAACATGGTGACAGCAAGATTCAAAGTGCAAGCTAAAACATTATTAGGGAGATAATTACTATCCAAAGACAGCACTCAGATGACAGCAATAATGAGATAAGGATTTGTCACATTTTTTCTGCCCTGTAGCTGCAGCTGTGCTTCTATCTTCATGATGTGGTGAGCAAAAAATCACTCTCAGTGCAGCTGAGCTCTTCTCTGTGTGAAGCTCTTCACAAGAACACAGTGGAAAAGAAGGGAAGAGGGGGATATTCTGTAGCTATAGTGGATGTAATGAGCCTGCATATCATAGAGGCTTGAAGGGGTCACCACTCATCTGACTGTCACTGAGCCACCAATGCACTGCTTCTGAATTTCTTTTGTACAGTGGTACCGAGCACTGTGGGCAATGTCAGTGACCACATCTAATTACGGACAGTGCAGCTGCATCTGCAGGTGTTCAGCTGCTGAGTGAATTTCACAGACTTACAATGAAAGGAAATAGACCTCATTAAGTGGACTATACCTTATATATCTCCTCCTTTCACTTTGGCATCATTACCATCATCCATGGGTTGTTATCACACATGGGCACAAAATCTCCTGCAATGCCTGCACTGAGAGATGATGACTGACAAAACCAAACAAAAACTAATATATACACGGAATGATACAGCTTTACACCTTTTCTGCCTTGCCATTATACTTTTAAAGTAAGACTGGAACACAAAAGAATTTGCTGACTATTTTTGCTCTCTCTCCCTTCAACAAGCTGTGTGAAACATGCGAGTTCACTAACAGCTCTTCAAGAGCCTCTCCTGTAATGTTTACAATAAGCCAAATAACAATTGTTACTACCCTCAGTTATCCACACAAAACAGTTTCTTCACTTGCTGTCAGCACTGCAAAGTTCTTTGGTCTTTGAGGGCACGTCTCTCGACAGGACAAGAATGTTACCCCAGCACCCACTGTCATGAACACAATTTACCTGAGAGGTAACTTGAGTAACGCAAAGTGCTCAGATCCAGTTTTAGCCATGCAGCTTTGTTTCCCCTGCACTGCCTGCATGAGTGCCATCTCAATCCCAAGTACCTGGTCCATACTGCCATTTGGCTTTGGTGTTTTGGTGTTTTGATTGTTGCACACAGTGAAAAGACAACCCCCTGCAGACAGGATTCATTGAATCTTTGCAAGAAAACCTGTCATCGAATGTGGGAGGGAAGTATTTGCTCTTCATATACACAGCCAGAAATTTTCTCCCACAAATGCCATTTTTCTACCTGGCTTGCCTCTAAAAACAAAGGTCTGCAACATTATCGTGTTGTAACTAGCAAAGCCTCAAGCTCCAGTGATTCTCATTTCAGGTGTGAAAAATATGATGAAAAATGAAGACCCGTCTTTTGTGTTTCATTTGCTCTGCAATTAAAGTCTGTAAAAATGCTGTGATTTTCTCCCTGTTGAACTCTTAACACAGAAAATCCAGCTTAATCAGCAGCTGAGCCTTCTGGTGTCACCGTGTGAAGTCCAGCCAACTCTCCCTTTCCTTCTCATGACCCATGAATGAAATAAATGTTTTCTGGTGTAAATATCTGGTGTCTCCCTGCACAGGTAGTCATGAGCTGCTCTGCCAGCAAGAGATCTAACTGGACTGAGTAACTGCTGAACACCCATTGGAGACTTTTGCCCCAGAGCAGGCACTGACCTGGGTCTTAGTCCTTTGTGCAGCCCCCAGGGCTCATGTGACAGGGAGGGAGAAAGAGCCTCTTTGGGACCCTCACCCTGTTCCGACCTGTTTGAGCTGGCACACAAGCTGGAAAGGTGCTGGCTGGAGGAGAGGAAAGGAGTCTGACAAGCAGAGTGCAACCACACCAGCGTCATTTCCTTTGGAAAGCAAGCTCGTCAAAAAGTGCACAGGCCTTCTTTTTCTCGAAGGATTTCTTTCTGCAGCTGCTAAAAGCCTCAAGAAAAACTTCATCCCTCTTGGATTCTCTTGCTTTACCATATGGGCATGTACATGACTTATATTCAAGTCTTATGATACACTGGCATAAGTCATGGGTTGAACTGGGAGCTCACAAGCGCGGAATTGTGCTCTGCCGGGAGAGCGGCTGTGAAGGTGTCTCTGCGGAGCCATGGGCTCCCTCTTCAGGAGTGCAGCAGCCTGGCAGCACCCCGGGGTGAGGTCCGTGCCCAGGGGCCAGCCGGCCATCTTGTTCGTGGAGATGTGAGAAATGCTGCTGCTTCTGCAGAACACTGAGGGTGGTTGCCACAAATGCCAGGGTAATGCACACTGCTTGCAAAAGCCCCTGCCAGAGGAGCCAGGGAGAAGGGACCGTGTTGTGCTTTTAATTCAAAACAGTTTTTATTCATATGTGCACAAGAAAAAGACAGAAACTTGCTGTTATTTTTAACCCAGATTGACTTTTAGCTGCACAAGGCAGGTACAGCACACACAACACAAACCCCCCGGCCATATAACATGCAGGTAATTAAGGCTATGGGACTGAATTAGAGATGCAGAGAGGCAGTGCCACTGCAGAAGGGGTGAGCAGTGGCCCTTGGTGGGCTCAGAGCCAAAGCTGCCTAGGGAGCTGCACAGATTTCACATCCAGCAGGGCTGGGGTGGGCACCCTGTCCATCCAGCTCTGCCGAACAATAGCCTTCAGAGCAATTGGTCCAGGTGGACTCTGCAGAACTTCTCTCATTTTTTGCTTGTCCAGAAGACCTATTTTGTTTCTGTGCCAACCACAGACAAAAAGAGGAGCTTCAGCATGAGCTCTTTGGTGAAATGAAGGCAATCACCCCGAGTTCGTGGCATACAGTATACTCTTCCTGGCAAAGTGGAATGCAGTTTTAGAAGGGCAGAACCTTATCATAAAACAAGCTATTGTTTTCTCTGTTTGAGTACAAGCAGATTAATGATGAATCAGCTTTTTATGAATGCCCCTTTTCATCCCTCCTCTGTCTCTCACCTGTGGCTTGCTTTCAAGACAGATGGTGTAACTTCCTTTGCAACTTCAGTTCCCACTGCTCACTTCTTGTCTTGCCACTGGGGAGCACTCCCAGGTAGGGCAGCTCATAAATAAATTTTTTCTTACAATCGCTCAGTGACATGTGAAACCTATAAACAACCTGCAGTATTGAATAAGGACCTAACTGAAGCTGATGACCCTTAAGCATGAACAGAATACACTGAATAAAGACAGCTGGGTTATAGGTTCTGCTACTTTTGTAAAGCATGCTTTATATTAAGATAAGTACATTAAATGTGAACTTAGATATGATCCAAAACAAAACCAGTGCGAAGTACGAGTATGAACTGCCAGACACACAAAACTATCAGTCAGCTGCATAAATGGGTAAGTAAATCAATATGCAATTGTCATTTTAGGTTTAAAATGTGTAATGCAATGAAATTAGATGCATTACAGAAGATCCTGCTTCAGTCTTACTCTGTTCCAAATTCATTGCTCCAAAATAGTTCAAAGTTCCTTTTTCTGAAAGTAAAGACTAGTGTCATTAGCAATATGTTTCTGCAAATGGCATATGCAGTTCCTCAGGACTTGCATCATTAGGGCTGTCTTAAAAAAGCTGGGATATAGCAGAGTAAGGACCTTTTCTTACAGTATGGAGCCCTATTAAAAGACAAACTTTTCTTCTCCCCTGAAGGTCATGGGAACAGTTTCTCACAGAGCTTTGCCCAGGAGTTTCTAGTTAAATGGCAGCCATTTTATTAAAATGTCTGTTTTCTGTCAAGGAAACTTAGCACATCTTTAACTGTCAGAAAAGGCTATACAAACATGTACTGTAGCGAAACACAAAATCCACATACATTTGCTAATAACATGTTCTGCCTCCACTGATCAAGACAAGTTTATCAAGCCCTGGAGTTACCACTGTCACCATTAAGGAGCTTTGCACTTGACCAGAGCTGAAGACCAGGAAGAAATACTGCAGGAATAATGTTATCTCTACCCTCACCTTAGGGTTAAACTGTGGTGAATGACATTGTGTTTGTTATTAATGTCTTATTTTGAATGGTGCCTGTTATGGTGGGAAGATAGGGGGGGTCTTTTCTTAATTGCAAAAACTGGTCAAGCAAAGAGCCTGGAGTCAGACCTTGTGGGGTCCCTTCCCACGCCAGTACAAAGTCACTTCTTCATCCTGGCAAGCCACTCAGCTACTCCATCCTTCCCACACTGAAACTTATGTGCTCCATCACCACATCTGAGCTCCTTCCTGAGCCCCCCACTGGGATTAGCTTCTCATGTGCTTGCTCTCATTTACTCTCTCTCCCAGTACATACAATTATTTGAATTTTCTACCAACACACACATGTTATTATATATTTAAGAGAAGGTAACATCAAAGAAACAGAGTTTATACTGAGGGCAGAAGGTGATGAGGTATTTCCTGGGGAAGTTCACGCTAGGGTCTTAGAGCTGTAAGATATTGTTGTTTTGAGGAGCTAAATCTTTGGTAACCTTAGTAGTCTATGTAAGTTCATGTAATGTGTGGTGTTCTTTAACCAGTGCTTAGTACGCTGTATGAGTTATTTGGCTGGGATTTGTATGGCAACACAGTGACAGGAGAGAAGAACACAGACTGTAGATTCATGGTACACAAAAGTTTCACAAGTTCCCACTTGAAAAGACAGAGTTCTTCAGCACAGCACAGACACCCTTTGATACACATGCCCCGAGGCACTGCTGAACCCACCTTCAGCAGCTTTTGCTGTCAGGCCAAAGATTGCTTCCATCTGAGTTTGTGCAATAATTCAGTAATACCTGAGTACCAGTTAAAATGCTAACACAGTATAAATATTTACTTCTGTTTCTGGGTTTGAGAGACGACTATTAAATTCACAGCTGCGGATAGCTGGAACTGGAAGAAAATATTCTGTGACTGCTGAGAGGCCCAGGAAGTGGCAGAAGAGAAGGCAGGAAAGATAGGAGAGATCCTGGACTTCAGCAGAGGTCTGGAGAGAAGGGAGTCACTTGGTTTGTACAAACTTTCAAGAGCCAGGACCTGACCAAGAGGCATAGGATTGATGAACAGGCAGAGAAAGGGAGGTCAGGCTCAAAGCGTGGAAAATACTATGGAGAAAAGAGAAAGAGAAGCAGGAGCAGGTAGAAGCAAAATTGATGCAATACTGAAGCAAAGACCATCCTATAAATGGATAGTTTCCAGGTACTTCCTTCATTACAGGATGAAGCCATTTGTGAGGAGGGGCATGCAGGGATGTACAGCCTGAGGTGGAGTGAGAGCATTTCAGCACTACAGCAGGGAGAGCTTTGTAATCCTGCATGAAATTTCATATAAAAGGGCCATATAATACTCGCTTTCTTATTATTGCAAGCAATAAGAGAGCTGTCCAGTACATGTATGCTCCTACCTGGCACACTATGATGGACACACAAGGAAACCGTGAAACAGAATAAGCACTAGAAGCACCACATGGAACTGCCTTGTTAGAGAGCAAAAAGAAGGAGCCCTAAGAATAACACAGGGAAAAAGCAAAGGAAGCAGAAAGCTCGGAGGAGTTGGAGGTCACATCCAAACTGGGATGCAGAGAGCTTGGAGAGCAAGCCAAGCAGAGCACTGGTAGCTGCCATGTAGCCTAATGACTCACCACCAGCGTGTCTGGGATATTTCCATGAAAACTATTTATTCTGTTGGGGACTAAGGAAGTGCTGGTCTGGATCACACCTGCAGCCAGCACCTCCTATGGAATGACAGCTATGGACATGGAGGAAGGAACATCAGGGAAGTTGACGTTAGGGAAAAGGTGTTGCAAGGAAAGGTTTCCCCAGGAGTAAGGTGACATTCTGCCCGATGGCCTCAAAGTTTAGATCCATTCCATTGTTTAACTCTAGAATGTAAGCGGTCATTACTTTTTTTCAAACCAATACTTAATCCTCATATTTGAAAATCTCTTTAATAGAGAATTCGCACTAATTCCAAAGTATAGAAACTACCAAGCGTATGTATTGTTACTTCATCTGTATTGGTAATTCTCGCTTTTCCCCTTGTTTCTCATCTCAGAGTTGCATTGTTTTAGTTGAAGAAGAAGTTATTTCAGGATTAGCTGTAAGAAATATCTGAGATGATACCTGACTGAGCCGTAACCCAGCCCTGTTTCCACCAAAGTTCCTGCTGACTCTACATGTCATGCTTTCCTTTTATTATTTAAAATATTTTCTTTTTCTAGTAAGAAACATTCTTACATTTTATGCTGACATTAAATTTTCCTGGAGATACTCTGCTAACACTCTGCATGGAGATTTTTGATTCTTCTAATTGTCTAGGAAGATTTTAATCTGTAGTTATTATTTTTGTTTCATTTGGCATCTACATTTGGGAAAGAGCCAAGGGAGGAAGTGACAAATCCATCAACTTAAGACAGGAAACACTGATTTCAGGGCTGTGCATATCTCGTTGGAAGTTCCTTTTCCCTTTGGCTATTTCATATTAACATCCTTTCACGGGACAGTTTCTCCATTCACATCATTAAAATGTACCATCACAATATTTATTCATCAAAAACTGACTGGAATAAGTCTAATCTTGCCCATTATATACCTCACCATGTTTACACATCACCCAAGACAGCAGACCTGCATGCGACATGGGGGCATGACTGCGGATTAAACACGACGTAGTAATTCAGCTTTACAAAAAGAATGAATCATTTGTCTAATTGCTATCCTGCTTATAAACTATTTTGCCTGGAAGACACTAAGTCATTTACAAATACCACCTTGTCTGTGTATGTTTCTAACATATTTCTGTAGGATCTTTCCTCCTTTGCCTGAGGCACAGTGGAAACAAGCAGCACTCGCTCACTCCAGCTCCTTCTCCATAAAAAAAACCTGTGTATTTCAGCATTAAGGAAAGGGAAGGTTTCAGTTTGCTTCCATTAGTAGCAGCTCTCATGGTCTTGAAATGCTTATTACAGAAGAAAATCAAGTGAGAATAACAGCATTAAGTTATCAAGTTGTGCCTAGCAAAACAGAGGCTCTCTGCCCTGAACGGAGACTCAGAATAGCAATAAAGACATTGCAAAACAATATAAATACCAGTGTGATTAAAAAGTCTCCCTCTAAAGCAAACAAGTCAGAGCACACAGAAGGAGTGTCACATCTAATAGCTGCCCTGAGTTGCACAATGTCTAACATCTCTTATTAGGAGCCCTCACCATCCCCCAGAACAGCTTCCACCAAGCAAAAGCCATTTTAGTCCCTAGTTACTGGTCCCAAGAGGGCTTGGTGCCTCCATGTGTGTCCTCTGAGGCTTTCTGTTGCAACACTGACAGGGGAACCACAAGGCTGTGGGTGATCAGCCCCAAAGTCTGGAGCTAGGCTGTCAGAAAGAAAAGGGAGATCAGGATGAGAGCTGCACTGAACCAGAGCCAGCAGTCCAACCGTGGGACTTACACAGTAAATAACCGCGATGACAACTTTGCTCACCTTTCAGCACTTGCCCCTTTTAAACAATTCTGTAATATCTTGTGCCCTTACTATTAACAACGTGTCATTGTGGGTGTTGACATTTAACCTGTTTGTCAACAGATCCATTTACATCTCATTTCGCTGGCACCCGATGCAAGAGGCAGTAAGTGAAGAGCATTTTAGCTCAAGTGATGAAAGATGTCGTTGCTGGTGCCCTTTTGCGCTGCCTGCACTGCCATGAAGTATAGCAACCATTAGTAACAGGGATTTAAATGTAATGTCTACTTTCACCCAGCAAGGTCAAAAATTTATGGTTCTGACCTTTTCTCTCTCCTCTGATGCTGGAGGGGGCTTGGGTCATGCTCTCAAGAAATAACATAAAATCAAATGGAGTTGATGCAGGTTCAGTGTGAAGTGATGCGGAGAAAGGAGTCCACCTTTTTCTGATAAAAATGACTTCAATACCTTTAATAATGAGGGCCATGAAGTTCCACAAACTTTACAGAAAACGTTGTAAGGGTGTTGAGCGTTTCAAAGGTGCACACAAGACAAGGTAATTATCCCAAGGAGATCTACATTTATTCTTATTCCATAGTTTCTCAGATGTGTTGCTCAAGGTCTCAAATACATGTTTCAAGAACAGCAGGTCCTGTTATGGCATAAAGATCTGTGTTAATTAAACCAGCCTAACTTCTAAATGCTGTGCTCTTAGCAGGCTATAAACCACTTTGATTTTTTTTGGGTTGGTCACTTCGCACACACAAGCTAGAGACACACAAGCCCTCATGCTGCATTCCCCCAGTCTGAGCAAGCTGGCTGGGTCAGACTGCTGTCTATGCCGACAAGCCTTGGAGGCTCAGTGTACTCCTCACACTTTTCCCTCATTCTTATTTTTAAGGCCAACCAGAGCTGAACTATTCAGCTGGGTCGCTTTTCAGCACCAGAGCCCTGTGATGTGCCCAGCTCCTGTAGAGTCTCCAGCACTCTCCTCTCACCCTGTCACCAGCAGCTCGGCATGCAAGGAGCTGGAGTCCTGCTTACACCAGTGATGGAGGGCAACTGCCCAGCCACGGGGGGACTGGGTATTTTAGGGGCTGTTGGCTCCTCTCTCACTAAGCATGACAGACAAGAGTAACAAAGTTCAGCCAAGATCAGTCCTGCTAGTGCTTAGGACTGGGGATTAGCTCAGCCCATTGCAGACACAGTGGCTCGGTGAGAAAACAGTTTCCAAATAACAAGTTGCTCTGTGGTCTCGTTATCTGGAATGGGTTTTTACTCCCACCCCCGCCCCCTGGTGGTTTTTTTGTTGTTGTTGTTTTTTGGTTTTTCTTTTTTTTCTGCAAAGAAGGTCAATGCCAGTCCAGCTGCCTCAGACACAAAAATCGCAGCTATGCAGAAATTCAAACATATATTATCTGTGAGGCTGTAGCACAGCTGGCATTTAATTTTGGTACAGCTTGGTTTACTTGTAATTTATTTTCTAGCTGTTCTCAAAAACAGTGAGACTCTGACAAGGAAAGATTTAGAGCAGTTCTGGACACTCATAAAACACACTTATATGAGAGAGCTGCAGATTTCCTGCAAATTTTTTGTGCTGGTGGTTTTTTGGCTTTGTATCTGTAGATGCTCCCTCTGGCTGCAGTACCACAAGCCAAAGCAAAAGTAGCCTTCCTTGAGGATAATCTTTCCCAAACTTTCTGGTAAGGAAGCATAACTTCATCAATTCCCCAAGTTTGAGATCTGAGTTTGGGACTTCTGGCAGAAAATGTAATGTCTATTTGCGTACAACCTATCCATTTTAATCTGCATACAAGCTGTCCTCGCTGTCAGAGACTCCAGCAAGCACTGTTGTTTAACAGAGTCTTTGGAAATACCAAGTCATATGTAAAGTATGAAATAGATTGTTATTGTTATATAAATATTTTTAACACATTTGAGCACCAAGCAATTAATACAAACACATTTTGTTTCCTGTTAGCTAAATCCCATGGTATCCCAGGTTCCCTCTGCAGTTCTTGTAGTCTAACAGGAGATTCAATTTGTACCAGCTGCCTAGGGCAAGGAAGCAAGAAATAAGCTGAATGTTGCATATCTTTTTCTTGCTGCTTGCTACTGCTACAGAGAACTTTCTCCCTGCCGTGCAACTTCACGTCCAAATTTCCTCCCCAATACCACAGGATGCTGCAAGTGCTAACTAAAAGAAATGCAGGGATAAACACAAAGAGAGGAGATAAAGAGGGGTTAGCAAGGATAACAAGACAAATAGGAATAGCTGTTACAACAAGAGTTCTAATCCCAGCAAGACCACTAGAAAACAGTATTATATCCAGTCATGTTCCTTGTCAAATTTGACGGATTATAAGCACCTCAGCTTCTCCTTATATAGATACTTTAAATTCACTTGGTAAAACCATGAGACAGATACACTAAACACCTACCCACTGGCCATCTGACCGTCCTCGCTGCAGCTCGTGACCTGCCTTGCATTCCACCAAGATCTTCTGTGTCCATACTCAGCCCTTCCTCTCTGGCCAGGAACGCAGAGGCGCAGAAACCCTCCTAACTATTGGGCACATTCAGCTTTGCAGGTACTTCCCCAGGACTGCCTCAGCAGCATGTTGTTTTTGTTACTACAGGTGGTCAACATTTTTCCAGGCAGTCTAACTCCTCGGTGAAAACTGCATTTTTAGTGCCACTCAGTTTTCAGAGTGTTGGCTTCACATGGAACAAGTGGACTCCTAGAAACCGTAAGAAACCAGAATCTTTTAAGTTTTGCCATTCCTAAATTACCACTAGATTGAGCTCCACGCTTCTCTTCCGTGGGGTCTCCCCCAGCCGGCTGAGCCCCTCGGGCTTAGGGGACACCAATGGCTGGGGCACCACGTGAGGCTTAGTCTGGCATGGGAGCTACATACTGCAAGTGGAACTGGCCTGTGAGCCACTGCTGTGGAATATACTTATCCCAGTGCCTGGTTTTCAGCAAAAATAAGGGTCAATTTTGGTTAGTTTTTTTGTGAATTTCTTTTCCATGTAAAAAAATTAGTTTCTACATTATTATTTAGTTCTTTACCTGCTTGCTGGATATCAGCATTGCAAACCTCACCATGACAGGAGCTGCAGGGCATTACCACTCATATCAGAACATGACATAATACTCAGAAATATAGTCTTTAAAGCATGGGTTACCCCACCAAATATTTTATGCTTTTTGTTTTGCTTTTTGCTTAGCAATTAGAAAGTGCCCTTTGTTCGTGTTTTGACAGAATTATTGTAGTAGGACACGCTACCAAAAAAGGCAAGAGAAGAGCTTTCATGCCAGAAGAGTTCTCTTTTTAATTTTCTAGCAATGACAGAGTCACAAAATAGGACTATTTCAGAGGCAGGCAGTCTGGAGTTTGGTTAATCAGGAATAAAAAAAAATCTACAAGTGGTAACTTGCTTTTGTAACAAAGATTACCTCAAAGCCAGGAAACATTACGCAGTAAACCTCTCCTTGTTTTCATTTCAGAACAGTTGCTCAAATATTGCTTCTCTGTACTTAAAAATAACCAGTGCATGTCTTCCTCTCCTGCCATCCTCAGCATGACTTCAACAACAGATCAGCTTCCCTGGCTTAGCCCTGAGCTGCCATGCATGTTTTTCAGTCTTTTCGCCCCCTTTTGTTGTTAGTCTGGAAAGGAAAGGTAGAAGAGCTGGGACAAGCCAGCTCCATCCCACTCTTCCAGCCACCACCATAGCTCCCAGAGCAGACTGTTTTCTTGTCACTGCATGACTAATACAACCACAGGCACATGAAGTGCATGGGAATTTTTCCAGCCAGTGTTCAGAGCAACCTTTCTTCTGGGGAGGGTCTTATGAGATATTTTCTATTTTTTTCCTTTCAGTAAAGGCTTTGCTGGCACTGTTGGTGCAGCATGACAGGCCCCAAATCTGGCATCAGTGTAAAATGAATTCTTGAATCCTTCATACACTTTGAATTTCCCACCAAACAGACTACATTGGTGAGAGTGACAGTCCATGCATGTCTGCATTTTCTCAGGCATGTTCTCTAGTTAAACTTTGCCAAAAATGGCAGAACTGATCATTTCATGGTTGCTGCACAAGAACTCACAAGACAGACAGAAGCCTTGCTGGGCTGTGCAATACATGCCACAGCACAATACCAGCAGCATGTGGTGGCCGCTCACAAGGTTGGAAAGAGCCATTTTAACTCTTGTATGTGCTGACACTGCATTTTCAGCTTCTCCTCTGGTTACCCAGGAGCCTGCAAGTCCCTGAGCAGGGTTAACCAGCTCTGTGCTGGGACCCTCATTAGGAGCAGCTGAGGCATTGCTGTTCCTTCTGTGCTTCTTTTTACATCTGGTTCTATGTTTCTGAGAAGTCTTGCCAAGAACCCCCCAATTTATTTAGCTCTCACATCTGATTTGATTTGAAGCTTCTCAGCCTCTCACTCTTAGGTCTGGCCAGATCACTGGAGCAGAAGTCACAGGATTTCTTAAAAAGAAAACAGCAGTAAAAGAGCTGATTAGACAAAACTGCTGAGAATCTTCAAGAATTAATTTACAGACTATATGTGATAGCTTCCCAGAATGGCATCCTGCCAGCTGCAGTGTCCCTATCACTCCAGTCAGTGATGGGACAGATTAGGCACTGAATTCCTGACAGCTGATACATTGGAGCATTTTTATGTATGAAAAATGTTGCAATTTGGTAGGCTTTGACCATTCCTTTGAACTTTGGAAATTCATATTGCCTGGCAAGTTTGCACCTCGGTGAACAGCTGGGTGCCGTTCAAGATCTACATGACCCCAGCAATGATACCTTTTATTTATAAATGTGACCCATGTGTGCTTCAACTACACGAGCTTGATAAAAATCCTATCCCAACCACAAAAATTGAACAGCCAATTAATTACTAACATTGTCTCAAGTGAGTTCTAAATAAAGGACACTGTGGTTGTCTTCAAGGCTGATATTTTAGGTATGAAACTCAGTTTCATGTTGGAGATCCTCCACTCTGTGGGGCCAGACAGGCTGCTGGCACACAGCCTTGCCAGCCCAGTGGGAATTCAGTTCTGCAGAGACTTCTGAATGATGCTTCTAGCACCAGCCCACAGCTGATATCTGCGAGCAGGGAGCATCACTGGCTGGTCTGTAAGATAATAATGTCAGTGAGCCTTACACAAACACTGCAAAGTCTCCACAGGATAGAGTGAGAGTGTGTGGCTACAAACCCAGCTACTGGTGGATAAAGACATAGACCAAAATCAGTCCTTATACTTTTGAAATAAGGGAAAATTGTATTTAAGCTCTGAGGCCTAATTCCTGCAGACTTACTTTCTAACTAGCTCCACAATGTCCAGTCCACACTAATGGAAAAAAAAAGGTATTCAGTGAGTAAGGAAAAAATTTCTTGTGTCTGACTCTCCAAGTTTCGCAGAACAACTTAGGAAAATGACAGTTGGTAATTGTTCAGATTGTAAATTGAGCCTTTGGTTCAGATTGTAAGTGGATCCCTGGTACTAAAATACAGATTTAGAACCAAACTTGCAATAGAAGAGATTGTTTTGTTTGACTTGTTTCCTACAGAGGTCAAAGATGGGTGGTTATTTTTTAAATAAATCTAAATATGTACCGAGTGGTGGTTAAAATAGGAAAATACCCTAGGAGCTCTGACCTCTCTGCATTGGTGCAAATCTGTAATTCAGCTGAATTCATACCAGAGCTATATTAACCTGAGAGCAGGTCAGCAGGTGGCAGGCGGGACACAAGGGCAGAGCGGGGCGGGAGAAGAGACTCGCTAAACCCCGAACTTGGCACCGGATCTCTGCCCGCGGCTGTTCAAAGCCCGGAGAGCTGGGGCAGGCTGGGCTCCGCGCTGGCACCGGCGGCCGCTAAATCAGGGCCTTGTGCATTGATTTATTTTAGAAAGTCCAGGGCGCAGTTACTGGGCAGCCTAAATATAGCTCTGCCAAAATGGAAAAGCAATCTGGATTCAGTCGAGCACAATCAACAAACGTCCTCGCACCTCGGGAGTCGGGACGTGCTGCACAGCGTGCGCAGCTCGGCCCTAGCCGGGGGCGCTGGAGCGAGGAAAGCCACAGCGCAGGGAGAACAGACCCCGAGCATGGGCCGGGTCTCCACTGGGAACACAGCAGGACTGCATGCAAGGGTCTGCAAAGCAAGCTGGCTTCTAGCAGAGCAATACCATAAAAACAACAACAACAAAAAATCTGTGGAGAAAGCAAATGGTAATTACATGTTCCTAGAGCTCCCATCCTCCAAAAACTTACTCTGAAGCAAGATGTGGAGGAAATATGGTTTTTACTTGTGTAAGCAGTTCTTAGCCAAATGTCTTCTCCTCCCTCCCCCTTCGCTACTTCGCTACAAATCCCCTTCCTTGCTCACACACAAACAAGGCTGTTGCCATAGAAGTCTTCTTGACTCGGTTAAAAAGCGATTCAAGAGGATCACCCGGTGGCTGAACGGGCTTATCCTGAGAGTAAGGCAGGAGAAAGCAGGCTCTCTGGTGACTGGGCCTGGGGGAGAGCCCCAGCTCTCCTGTTACAGCTTGCCAACCTTGGTCTCTGCTTTTGCTCAGAAAGTGAAGCTGAACAGGAAATTATTGTGCTGCGTGACACAGAGAAGTATATTATGGAGTATTAGGAAGATTATGTTTATGAAATGTTATTTTTCCACTTTAACAGTTAAAACCTTTGGACTTGTTTTCTTAACATCATTTTCATTTTCTGTAGTTATTTATGTTTTAATGTTCTCCTCCTCCAAAGGAGAGGATCCTCTCCTCTTGCACTAATGCATAACCTCCATGTCTCCACAGCAGCCCTGGGGCTGGGGGAAGGGAAGGCAAGCCCTGACACATGCCAAGCATGTGGGGGAACCGTCCCCTTGTGCCTCTTCACTCCTGAACCGATGCCAGAGCGGAGAGCCGGGAGCACGGGAGAGGCTTTGTGGACCCAGCGCAAGGAGCAGGTGGAGAGGCTGGTAAAGCAAGGGGCTAAGTGGGCCCTTCCTCCAGCGGGTGCAAATGTGCTCTCACCTCCTCCATCTTTCAGAAATGGTCTGTAGCAAAGTGCTGGTATTATAAGGGGCCCTGTGACACTGTGCAGTTTAAACCAGTTCATCCATTTCCAAGAGTAAGGCTAAAATAAAATACACACTGCTCAGCACACTGTAAACATTAATTGCCTCCTTTGTAGCCTCTCTGATGAGCCTCCTTCAGCTATCCCTGTGCTGTGGCAGCCGTCTGGCATTGCCATTGCAGATACATGCCCTTCCAAGAACATTCTCCAAGTTAAGGGTCACTTTTGCCTCACAGAACTTGCACTTCTCACATGCTTTGTAGAGACTGCCCAGCTCTCGAGGTGCCCCAGCAGTGAGCTTGCCCCACCGCCCTTTGCTGCTGCATGGCACTGGCCCAGACATGTGCCACCAGAAGCCGTGTTCCTGCTGCTGCGGGCACTGAGCAGCTGTGGGCTGCCCTGTGGTCCCTCTGTGCTAGGCATAGGCTCTCTCACTGGGTCGCAAATGTCCCTTTGCCAACAGAGTGGCAAGGGACATGATTTCAACATCCTGCCTTTAGCTGGAAGCACAGGACAGAGAAATCAACGAGGTCTGCCCACAGGAAGAAGGGAAGGATGACACAGAGCAAGGAGCCATGTGTGTTGGGGTGGATGGGATATCTGGAGAAGGTGGAGGACAGCCACATTCTCACCTCTATTGGGTGCTGACAACTGGCTGCTGAGCTCTGGGGTGTGAGGCCTGACCCTGCCCCAGGCTACAGCACCCAAGGTCCTGGATTACCCCATGAGGAACAGGATGAAACCCACCTCTTGATTAGCTGCTGGTTAATTAGGCTGCTGTACCCTGGGTGAGACAGAGGTCCTATAGGAGATGGAGCACCTGGCTGTGTGGGATGTGACACAAGACAGCACAGGAGGGTTGCACAGGGGTGGGTACTGTCCTCTCCTAGCCCAGGGGCTTCATTTGGTAGCTTCAGTATTTAGCTGACATATTTTTATGCTATTTTAAAACACACCCTGAGGTTCGACACAAACCACTGTCACAGGCCTGAAGCTTAAAGGCAAGACAGGGCTCATGGTGTATCCTGTGTGCATGTGGATCTAATTATCGGGGGGTCATTAACAAAATAATCTCTGCTGAGGCTTATAGAACTCCCAAGACATCATCTGAGAGAACTATCTGACATTTTTAGAGTGTTAAGGCTATGGATTTTTCGTATTTTTTTTTAGAGCTAAACATGTGGAATGCATACAATATTTTTTCCATCCTAATTAGCATTTTCATTGGATAAACTGAGCCTGGCCCTAATAGTTCTAAGAGACCCACTGATTCCACATACCAGGAGGGCCCCAAGGAAAACAGATATACAAAGACGATGCAATTATGCAGGATTTTAAGCAGCTCCCACTTAACCAGTGAGTGGTGTAATACTAGTCTAAAAGCTTCAACCAACCTTTGAAGTAAAATTTGACTGCTGAAAGGAAGAGACGGAGAGAGGAAGAGGGAGAAGAAAAAGCCCAGAAAAGTCTGTGCAGACTGGAGCTGCCTGAAAACTGCTGATCAAACACTTTGATTAGCTGAGTGCCATGATTTGAACTGAAGGAGAGCTGAACCTCAGTTTGAAAGTTGTTTCCTTCCCAGATGCAAACTCAAAAGATCACCTATCTGCTTGGTATTTAATTTGCAATATCGATGTGCCAAGCTGCTCCCACACACAGTAAATCAAGGAGCAAGGAGCAGGAGGTAACTGCCAGCCCAGACAGACAGTGACCCGCTTCATTTGTTACCAAAGGAAGTGTGTCCATTTTGCAAACAGAAATGGCATTTGCCTTGCTTGGTGGAGCTAAGTGTCTTATTACAGCAGGACTGTCAGGGTCAGAGACATACTGACAGCTCAGGATGAAAGTGCCCAGTGCCCCATGGCTCTGCCTCAGTGAAAGCCAGACTGATGCAGATGTGGACACTCATATCTCCTTAAAGAATGGAATATACTGCAATGATGCCAGAAATTCTTAGGTGCTATTTATCTGGGAAACGATGTGTCTGGAAGGAAAAATAAAAGAATTTTGACATGCTGCCCATGTCAAATGTGAAGTGCTTTGCTGCCTTCTGGAAGCAAGCAGGGTATCCTGAGGAAGTGCACCTTCCCAGGCCTGCTGGGATGCACCTGGGTTGTCAAACCCAGCCTTTGCCTCTGTTAAGACAGGCCAGAAGCTCAAGAGATAAAAAGCAAGAGATACCTGTTCCATCACGCACAGCAGCACTTCTCTACTAGCAGCTTTTGAACAGCTAATCAAAAAAAGCAAGCACAGACTGGTCTAACACTTGAAACATGCTGTTGCCTTCACGTGTCACTGTCATACATCCTCTCATACTCCAACGCTTGCAATCTTATTTTCATGTGAGGCACTGGGAAACTATTGCCTGTGAAGCTGAGCAGGGTATCATGTGATGAGGTAGCCCTGTAGTGCAGCACTGCCTTTCTCAGGCCAGAAGCTTTGCACTGGATTTCAAAATACTCAGGACTGAGATTTTTGGGCCCTGCTCTGTCTGAACTCTTCTTGACCTGCTTGCAGTTTTGTTTTACTTTGTTTTGCTTCATTTAGATGTGGCAGTAAGTTCTCTAAGTGACTGTGTGTGCAAAGTTACTTTGTTTTACTTTTGTACCTCTTGGCATGCTATGGCCACATTTTTACAGAGACTGTAGTTATTCTATGCAGAATAAACTATTTTTGATCAATACAATAATGCAGTGTAGGGGTGGACAGGTTGGCCACAACATCCATGGAGAAGTGGACAGACAGGTTACAGCACAGAGGAGCACAGGCGTGGGATGGCAAGAGATGTAGCACAGGCTGGCACTGGTGATCCCACAGCTATAAATATCTCTCCCTTCAATAAAATTCAAGTAGAGTTAGTTCAATAAAGTTAAATAAAGTGGAACTGGACAAACCTGGTTTCAGGGTAAAATAAGAAAAAGAAACAGTACCAAACATATGTAAAATGTGCTACATATAGTAAATTCCAGAGCAACATGCAGCTGCAGGACCAGTGCAGAAAGAGAAAGGTGTAAAAAAAGCAAGTTAGAAAACTTATGAAAACTACTTCAAGTGGATCCTAGATCAAGAAAGGAAACACCACCAACCTGAACATCACAATCCTCCTTGCAAAACACTCTGGATGTCCTTGACTCACTGCAGTGCCCCAGCCGAACTAGACTGAGACCGTCCACCTTGGGACATGGAGGAGCAGCCTGACACCAGGAAAAGGGGTAGAAATCAGGTGCATGTGAAAGAACTTAAAGTGCACTGTTATTCTTTCTTTCTCTGTAACAATTAAATCTAGACTACCACTGATTCTTAAATTACCGTTCAGGTTTCCAATTGTATATGGCGAGCTTCTCCTTCACCTGCAAACAAGGTTTTTAACATAAGAATTTCTGGAATTAATTAAATGTGGTAACATTAAAATGATAGAGAGGCCATGGATAAGAAAGAGTCTACTGATCTCTGGTCTTCTGTGGGTTTGCTCTGGCTGTCAAAATTCCCATGACTAAGATGTGGTATGGGGTGACTTCTGGAGGTCAGACGAGGCATGACTGGGAGGTGCACAGCACAGCATGTTCCTGGGTGAGGGACAGCTATTTCAGCAGAGAGTGGCAAGCTTTCATCCACCATGAGGAAATTACTGCGCTTCTCAGGAAAGGGAACATGAATTTCCTCAGATCCCATTGAGGAAATAAAAATCCTGAGATAGATGAACTGCAACACACATTACTAGTGTTAAAATACTAAAGATCAGGCCAGAAAATGCTATAGCCAAATTGATTTGGAAGGGCTAAGCTGGATCCGTGAGAGGGAGGCTAGCAGAGGACGGTATGTGTATAATTTGTAACTTAACCCAGGCTGCAGTGATATGGAGACACCAGCTGTCATACTCTTCATGGATGCATAGAAAACATTTAACATGATTTAACTGGACATTCTGAATCAAGTGATCTTGAAGTTTGTTTTTCACAAGACCTTTGCTGATAGCATTTTCTTTATGGACCGTCCCCCATCAAATCGTTGCCAAAACGCAGCAGGATGCATTTTCTTCTTCATTTTCCCTGGGAAACGAAAAACACTGCAGTTCTGTGGGGCTAATCATACTAGCAGGTATCAAGTCTTTAACAGTCTTCAATCAAGTCCTTTTTTTTTCCACTATAAATGAGGAAAGAGGTATTTGCAGTTTCTGAGTTAAGGCACTTGGGAAACAGCAAGTGCCAAAACCCAGAGGCTTGGGAGATCTGGGGGCAAGTGTTCGATGCATTATCATGCAAACTGCATTGCATAGAGCACTGACTACGAGTTCTGTAATCACAGCTTTTATGAACTCCAGGAGCTGCAATGTGCTTTGAAAACCCAGGTTTTGGGTGGACGTACCTGGATGCCAGATCCAAGTCAGACTAACCAGCTCAGTGGAATTAAACTTCTGGTGTCATCCAGCTTCGATAGAAGAACAAGACTGTGGCAACTCTTCTAAGGGGCAAACATTTTCAAAGGCCATTGCCAATTTTTTCAATATCGCAATTTTTAGTTTAATGCTCAGACCTATTCCACCTGCTTTACAGATACACAGAAACTCTGGTCTTTGCTCCAAAGACCTTATTCTCTGTACATATGGATCTCATGCAGGCAAGGCTGATGCTAGAATTAATAGTCTACTAATCATGTTAGCTTTTACTTTTCAGCATATGGTCATGCCATAGTTCTGCAGCCAAGTTATCTATAACATGATGGATAATTTTGTCTGCTTCTAGTTTTCAAGTAATACTGGGAACATTTCAGGTTTAATCAAAAGAACCTGACATTATTCTATGGTTTTCTTCTTGGCATTGCTTTCATGGTCGAGAAACATTCCCAATGCCCAGCTTTCAAACTCTATTTAATAGACACTGGTTTGGGTATACGCAAAATTTCCAGTCTCCATCATTGTGTGTCAGCCTCATTCAGGGGATAGGCTGGCTTCCCATTACTTGCTGCAGAGCCCAGACCTTCTGTGCTGCCAGCCCAGCACCAGGGCTGCTCTCACAGTGTCCAACCCGGTGCCTTGGACAGGGACTACTGGAGAGGAGAGAGGAAGAGGGAACATCCCTCCTTGAGCCTTTCTGGAAAGCAGTCTAACTGTAGGACTCACTGCACTGCCAAAGTGCCCTCCCAGAGCAGCTGTGTCGAAGAGGGCAGGCACAGTGGCTCTCCTGTGCCAGCAGACAGAGGAGCTGGGAGAGAGCAGCATCCTGTGGCTCTGTCATGGTCCTTTCACAAGCTGGACTGTGTGCTGTCAAAGGAAAGTGCTGGGGAAGGTTTTGTGGTGGTACATTCCCTCTCCCAGCCTGGCAAGATAAGTGACAGGAGGGGGAGTTCATTATGCTCCATGTTTGTTGATCCAAGCAAGACAGAACAAACTAAGACTGATTTTATTTGGCTGGAAAGGGCTGAACAGCAGCTAATATTAAACACCACTCATGTGAAGCAGGGACACTGGTACTGAAAGAATTATAATGATTTAATGTGAACAGTAATAAAGTGTTCATGAATAATACATTTTAAATTATTACCTAGATATTGGCTGGCTGGAGCTTCAACCTTAGCCCATATTTCTCTGGCAGTATTTAACCTCGTCACTAATTTAGGGAATTAGAGGCACTCAAAATCCTGGCTGGAGGGGAAATATAGGTAGATTTCAAATACAGTCCTTGTGCCGTTCACTCACTATTTCCCTTTTGCTCGGATAAAGGAGAGTAACAGATATAATGAAGTCTGTGAATGAAGTCCATAAAATTAAGTCTACACTGAGTCTATGGCCTTTCCACACACTGAGATGGGCCTTCCACCAGCCCAGGCCATGCTATGCCCGTAGGAGCTTGTCAGAAGTACAGGAGGTGTTTTCCTGCTGCAAGTACCTACAGCAGGTCCCCACTACTTCCACCTGCTGTTGACATGGCCAATAACCACATTGTGCCCAACACAGCAGACAGCAAATTCAGCCCATCTCCTTTTAATTGTGAGAGTTTGGATTGGCATTCATATAGACAACATCCCACTAGGCAGAATTTTCCAGGCAATGGATGGAGGAGGCAGATAGCACTGTAACACATAGGTGTATAAAGGGACACACTTCTCTTTGCCCACTGACTGCACAAGTAGCTGCATCCATTTCCAACACCCTATGCACTTTGTAGGTACCTCCTGCACAGCTGCTTCTTGCAGCACTACACCTCTGACAAGTGCTTTAGTAACACAGGGTACAGATACAGATATTTCTGAAGGAAGTGGAGGTGTGCATTTACAGTGTCAGTGTAGCTGCTAGTGGCAACTTCTTCCTCTTGCCTTGGAGCAAATTTCCCTTTGTGGTTAGGGACTGTTTCACTTACCACAGGCTGTGAATGGGATCTTGCTGTGGAAAACATGATGGGATGTACATGCATGTCCCCACAGTCACTTGTTTGTATAGCTGTACCTTTAGAAATGAGAGCTGCAACCAGAGTAGGGTTTGAAAAGAGTCCTGCTGCTGCCCAAACAATGCTTTCAAAGGACTTTCAAACAGTGTGTCATGAGGGATTTGTAATTTGTTTTGCCATACAAACCGCTGTGGCACCCGTTTCAGCCTGGGTCTGTAGCAGAGTTTGTAGTTAAAAACACCGCGCAGCTGTAACACAGTAACAAAGCAGTTCCTCTGACTAAAACTGGCCACAGTCCTAGGGTCTTTTCTCTTGCTTTCTCGGCCACACCCTTCCCTGAAATCTCCTTCTGGGTTATGCAGCTGACCCCAAGTCCATGTGGTTAGTCTATACCGGCAAAATGATTTTCCAGACCAGAACATTTACAGTGTGATATCTAGATAAAGAGTGACTAATTTTTGACTCATGAGCAATGCCTGACCTTACTGATGTGCCCCCAGCTGGTTTTCAGAAACTGAGCTATCAGGGGAAATACTCATCCTCAAATTCCCAAGTGCCATAGATGTCATGTGGCTGTCACTAGAAGGCCGAATGCGCACCCACACATCTCTGCCGTACCCCAAACTGCTGTGGCCCTTCAGAAGCTGAAATACCTGCAGCCTTTCTCCCGTCCTTGGGTACCCGCACAGGTGACAACTGTTCCCTTTCTTCCAGCAGCTGTACACACAGTTCCTGCACGGCCACCCCTCCCCTGCCAAGCAATGCTGTGCAGGACTGTGCATTAATTCAGGACTGGGGAAGGGCTAAACAGAACAGGCGTTTTGTGCAGAATGTGTTCTCTTTTCATCTGAATATTTTGAAAGTAAGGCATGAGAACACATATTTGCTGCAACCTAACAAATTCCATTTTTATTTTTGTTTTAATAAGGAAACCACAAAGTCTGCAGCTAAATATCCCCCAAATTTGTTGAAATTTCTCCCAAACTGAAACTCCTGTACAAGCCAGGCACTTTCACAGAAACAAAAGCAATTAACAAAATTGGATCATTAACATTGTGCAGAAGCCCAATTTCAGATGAAAGTGTTGGAAATATTCATACTTTCAATATCTTTTTCTTCCTCACTGATAGGAAAAAACCACGTAACTTAAGGAAAGAAGACAGCACAACATGGAAAACTTTCAGTAGTTCTCCTCAGTGCTCAGAGATCTCCCTTTAGCAAACCTGCAGTCCATCTTGCAGTCCACAAGAGTGCCTATGTGCTGCAGTAGCTCTGCTAGACCAGCATCCTCTTCAAGTGGTGAAAATCCACAGGAACAGGTGTCTCTAGGCCAAGCATTCCAGTAGGTGAAATTTATTGTTTTAATATTCCCTTCTCCCATTTCTCAACCAAGGGATCTTCCATCACTAAATCAACGTGACCCAGACTGCTGCAGGAAGACAGAAAACAGGACAAGTGCAGACTTTTAAAAATTAAAATGGAGTCAAAGAGATCCTCTGCAATATCGAGTTTTACTATATTACCAAGACGACTCAAGAGAGCTACTCTGTGAGGCCAACAGAAGAAGCAGGTAGCAAGAAAAGTTTGTTACTGGTGTCAATATCACAAGAATGGGTGAAAATCATCCCAATCTCTACATTAAAGATAGAAATCTGAGGTCCTGCACAGAGCAAGACCTGAGGCAATCTGATCCCTCCACCTGCAGTGCCTTTATCATCACGTTGTTCACAGATGAGGGCAGGAGGGTTTGAGGGTGAACATTTCCTTTGTACTTTGCCTCTTTGTCTGTTCCCAAGGCCAGAAGGATAAGAGCAACACCTATCACATGTCAGTCCACTGGCAATTTCTCACAGCTAAAGAGAAAACTGGGCTCAGCAGCACTCTGTCTTATGGATGGCCCAAATGTACCTCCCAAGGGAGAGGATACAAATAGCACCTTCATCCTTCCCACGTCACCTGGCCATGTGGGAGCCACTAGATCTGCCCCTCCCTGTACGTGGCCCATCCAGCTCCTGCAGGATACCTGAAAGTGCTTTATTCCTAGTAGTAGTGCACAGAAAGAGGGTAAAAATATGATCCAGAGGGTTTACAATGTAATTAAAGGGTTTAATTCTTTACATACACTGTAAAACTGAAAATCCAGGCTAGGCGCATTTGAAAACAAAGCAAACCACATAAATGTGAGCTGTTTCGCACTAGACTATGGGTATATTTATGTGGAAGACTGAACAAATAAATTAGTGGGGTTTTTTCTCATAATGTAAATACTCCCAAGAACACTGGAGATCCCAGCGAAGTCATCTGGATGGGGATATAATGCACTGCAGATGTGAAAGTGCTTGAAGGGAAAGAGGGAGTGTCCAAGTCTTTCCCAAGGCTCTCCTAACACCCTTATGACAGTGATCTGCCTCAGTGTTGTTGTTGGCACGGCTCACTCAGCAGCCCTCACATCCCAGCTTCATAATTGAAGCTACAGGCCCAATTCATTAAAAGAAGATTTACTGGTGTTAGGAGGGTTTTGTCATAGATCTTGTTTTCATAAATGGGACTCTACAGTGCATGTGATTTACAGAGGAAAGAAAAAACTGAATTATGGGGAGAAGTGCATGTGAGCAAGGTTCTTGGAGTGAGAATAGTTTAGTATGAAAATGTGACATAGATCTGGAAGAGAAGGTATTCAATCTCCTTCTTACCTGCTGACATCCCAGGAGATGGCTCAGTAAGACGAAATCAACACTGGGGTTGTTGTGGTGCTCTGTACACCACTGCTTCTTCTACTGTCCTGTGTGCTCCAGCAGCTCTAGGGGAGCTGGCAAGGAACAGGGCGGTCCCAGCTCCCACGGCTCACTGCCTCCTCAGTGTAGCTCTCCTGTCTTGGAGAAGCACTCAGTTAAATGCTGAGGGCCTGTAGATGACTTCTACACTTGGAGTGATTTTCCAGCCAGACTTACAAGTACAGCCCAGCAAGATTAGCAAGGGGAGCTGCAGATCTAGTGCAAGTGGCTGTCGGAGCTACAGTGCAAGAGACATACGAGACACCTTGGTATGGCACAATAAATACATGATTAGCAAGCAGAGACCTGGTCAGTGTAAGCAGTGAAGTCTTGAGCATGTCTTGTCCTAAATGGGTGTCTAAAAAACCAGGCTCTCCAATAACCCTCCTCTTTCCGTTGCCTACCAAAGGAGCCAGGGTGCTGATTGGACCCAGTTGAGGTGAAGTCACTCCATGGGTCCTGATTTTAGCCTAGTTGCAACTTCCAAGTTGCAGTTGCCCATGAGGCAGAATACAAACAGCACAGCTATGTACAGTGCTGTCTGCACTGGCAGAAACAACACAACAACTGGATCCAGATGGGGAAATCCTGAGGACAGACCAAAACTCTTCTAGTCCCCTTCCTTTTTCCCTCTCCCCTAAAACCAGTTTATGCCTATTAGCCTTTATGTCTCTGCTCAAAAGAATTGAGTAAAACTTCCTGTCCTTTCACTGAACCCTTTATATTTGTTATTAAAAGACAAGTAAATTATTTTATCAAAAAAATTTAAAGCTTCTAATTTTTTATGGGATTTGTCTCTCAAAATTCATGAAAGGCTATAATGTGATTAACAAAGCCAATGAGTAATGTGCAGCTTAGTATCAGACATGTTGGAATGGGTCAAAATCCACAACAGCCAGGAGTCAACAGACCTATAGCAGCGAACAAGGGAAACTGTTACTTGTTTTGGTTGTGATGTTGTAAGTATTTTGCTCTTGCAGATCTAATATGCTGCAGTGACCTAGAAGTGACACACAGCTCTTCCAGAGGGTGTTCTGTAAACAACAAAGCAATTTCCCTGGCCAGATCATATGTGTACAAATGATTTTCTGGAAACATTCTTTCACATCTTTACAAGTGATTCACTTAGAGATATCATGTAGGCCAAAAAAGTTTGTTGGCTTTTTAATAAAGAGGAAGTGTGAAGTGACTTGTCCAGCAATCAGGAGCTGTTTTCCAGAGGCCCTGCAGGTGTCTGAGTGCACACTGAATTTGACAGCATCTATTGTTTGCTCCAAGCAGGAGATTTTTAAGGAACATTTGGAAACATTCAAAGAAAAGGGAAATTTTAGGCTTTTGCAATGGGTGTGATCTTGCACAAAACCTGAAGCTAAATTTTACTTGCCTAGTGGGAGAACACAGTGCAAAACCACCCTTGTGAGTAATGAATTCATTCAACTCATTCAGTGTCTAAATAGCGCATATTAGATATAGGTTGCTCTTAAATTGCTTTTGACCAGGGAGTTATGCACTGAGTAATTCTGATTAAGCAAATATGTTGTAAATAGTCATAACTTGCTTGTGGTCAATTCAAAAAGAAAAAAAAAAAGATAAACCATCGAAATATGATCTTTATTCCAAAAAATTTATTCTGTTCTAATCACATGGCAGCATTCAGGTGTATCTAGTTAAACCCCACTGGCAAGCCATCAGCAATAGAACACCAGGAAAATCAGCCTTGATGCTTCAAATCCATGTTTTTCATTTGCAAACCAAGAACTGTGTAGTAGAGGGGAAGAACCTGAATTTCAAATGCATACTGACTGACAACAAGCAGTTACCTTGGACAAACTCCACAGCAGTCATTCCAGGGATCCGCCGATGATGACTGAAAAGTGTCGTTTTAGATCAATCATATTTCATAACCCAGTTTCAGGGCTGGGCTTTTTCCATGTTGAAACAGTAAAACTAGAAAGAGATTAAGAAGCCTGCCTAATAATTAGCATTCCAGCCTGTCAGAATCTTATTATGGCACACAAAACTTTGATTAGATGAACAATCCAAAGGTTGCCAAGACAAGGATTCAAAAGCTAGGCAACACTAGAAATAAGGTCATTATGCTCAGTTTCAGAACTTTGAATGACACCGCCATGTTACCCTTCTGCGGGAGTCATCACTGTTCTCCACAGAAAAGAGACGGTCTGTGTAATTAGCACTTCCATGAATGAAGATCCCATCTGTACTCACCAATATGAATCATGACTGCCAGAGCTTGCCAGAAAACTGATTTTTCTGTTTGATGTGTGTCTTTCCTGATTTTTCAGGATTTTTGAGCCTGGCACCTCATCTGCCCAAAGTACAGCCACCACTGGCTTTCAGTGGTACCACCCACTTCTTCCAAGACTGTTTGAATGAAGTGCCCTGCATCACCTGGGACAGAGGGACAAGAACAGTCCATCTTTTTGGGGCAGTACTGTCCTTTCTATCCCTGTCCTTCCTGGATGCAATATGTGCTTCCCTTCTGTTTGTGCTCAGAGAGGATGGACTCTGTGAAGTTTATAAAATCACAGTCTAAATGTACCTTGAAAACTGCTCTGGTCTTTGAAAAGCTGTTCTTTTTCTCTGTGCTCTGCACTACAGTCAGTTCTTTTGCCATGTAGTGAGCCCTTTCCAAAGAATGGAAGAACTGTCACTCATCCCAGCCCCCACACAAGAAAGAGCACTCAAGAATTTCAGGCCATGAAAAAAAACCACATTTTTCATCCTTAACTTGGATCTTGAAAGTAGCTTAAGCTGGATGTCATGGAAAATCTCCTGCTGAAATATTTTCAAAAGTTTGTCAAAATCACAAACAGGAAGACTGGGGATTTATAAAAGAGAAAACTGTTCAACCCAAATAATGAGTAGACTTGCTAGATGTCTCCAAAATAGCATTTTATGTAAAATCTAAAAGCATTTCTCCATATAGGGTTCACAGCTAATAAGCTAAGGACTGGTGTATTTCATAGACCTAGAAGGACCGCAGAGAATCCTCAACATCTTCCTCTAGACATTCACTGAGATTAGACTGACACCAAGAGTTGTACTGAACTAAATCCACAGCCAAAAAGTGATAGCGTCTCTTGCTTAATGCGAGTAGCAAGTGTCTTCAGACTGAACTGCTAGATTTCTGTTCTACACCAACAATCTGTAGGACTAATTCACAGACCATAACTGATCACTTATTAAATCAAGGTGACAACAAATACTCATATAAATCACCTTCTTTCTTTCTACAGATGGCTTCAAAAATGTTACCATTCATTTGTAGAAAGCCCTGTTTGGAAGAGAGAGGAGAAGCATTACTTTGACACTGTCTATAGGAGCATTGACTCTCTTTATGTATTTTTCTGAGGGCTAAAATGTGGGAACCGAAACAGGAACTCCAAAAAGGTTCTGATTTAGATACCTCATGTAAGATACGCTTGAATATTTATCATCCCAAATTGTGTTTCAGGTTTTTTGATTTATGCTCTGTTCTTTTGAATTTAGTTTTCACTGATACATGTTTTCCCTAAAGCCTCTTGCACTGCAGGAAAGAAGAGCCCCCTAAAGCCGGTTTGTGTAGATTTTTAAAACTGGCTTACATGTCAAAAAATTGACACAGCTGCAGTAAAGGACACTAGGCTTTTGAACTTAAAAAAGGAAAAAAGAACCTGACTTTAAAGAACATTCATTTTGTGCAAATAAATCTGTGCAGAAAAACATGGTAAGAAAAATCTGTGCCCTTTAGAGACCCTGGAAAGCAGCTGCCCTGGCTCTGCAGGAAGCAGCCTGCAGGTGCTGGGAACTGGCCAGAGAGTGAGATTCGCAGCTGCTGGACTCAGACCTGGCCTTTACCACAGTGGGAGCAGGAAGACGTGCCTGAGGAAGCGGTAGTTGTCCCTGGAGAAGTTTCACCCCTTCCTGACTCCAAGCAGAAGGGAGCTGCTTGGCTCTTTCCATCACATGCAGATTTCTGTCAGGCTGGATTTTGTGCTTTTTGTGTAAAAAAAAAAGGCTTAATTTGAGAAATATTTATTTGGAGGCTGTGGCTGGCAGGCATTTCCCTCTAGAACTCTAGCTTGTGCTCTGAGTTTGGTCAGTTCAGTCAAAAAAGTCAGATAAATGCTTCTGGAGACCTGCAGAGGAGAGACTGACCTCTTACTCATTCAAAACAAGAGTAGCTTCTTTTTACAGGACTTGTAATTTTTTCTGTTTCTTTTTTTTTCCTGCTATCATGACTGTGGGTTTTCTCCCTCTTCAATATCTTTCATATGAATATCCTACCTTATCAAAGGCAGTATTAGAAGCTGAGGAGAGAAGGAGAGACAAAAGGAGTGCAATTGTCATGTGTTTCTTCTCACCCAGATAGATCTGGATTGCTTGGCCTTCATCTCCCTGGTCTGTAACTCCAAAGGGATCAGCATAGGTAAAAAATGTTATGCCCTGTGTGAATTCCAAGGGCTGTGTAACAAGCCAGGGCTGACACAGTGCAGACAGTGTGAAGGCACTGCCTGCCTTTTGTGTCAGTACAGAGAAGGAGGTGGAGCTGGGCATTTACATGTCTCCTAGGAAAGAGAAAGTGGGTAGACAGCTGGAAAAACAAACATTTTAAGAAAAACAGATGAGAAACAACAGAGAACACAGTCATAAATATGTAGTCTTTGTTATAAAGGGGTGGGCTTTCGTAGGCTGGTTGCATGATGATGGGTGGTTAAAGTTATGTTAGGGTTGAGTCTTATAACTGGTTAAATCAAGTTGTAATGTTAATGTTAATCTGGTTTTAAAGTGCACTGATGTACGGGTGTAGTATCTCCATGTAACCACTAGATGGGAGTCAGATGGGGGTAACTAATGGGTAGAATTTTCCAGAAACTCTCTGCAGAAGTAATGACATCATTCCGGATTTTAATTGGTGCACCAATGAGCCAATGAAGTGGACTTACTCCCAAATTATTGGTCATAAATGAACCCCTAAAATGAGACAATCAGAGACGTGTTCCAGGACCAATCAACAAGAGGATCCAACACGCACCAGTCCCGTCACAGGACAAGCTTATAAGAACTCTGCCAGTGCTCTGCACCACCTCGTCCTGTGGCGGTTGTCTGCCGATGGAGCACTCGGTGTCGCGAGCACCGTTCCTTGGTCTGCTTTGTCGCAGGGATCTTTGGGCTTATCTTGGGGTCCCGTCCTCAGTGTTTGGTGTTTTCTAAATAAACTAGTCTGCCTTCCAAGAGGTGACTAGCGACCGTTCATTTCAGTGTTGTAGTACAACATTTTCCTACCTTCAGATCTCAAAATGCTTTGCCACTTTATTAGATGGGAAGCACACAAAACCCATTGCCATGTTCACCAAGTATGTTTACATCAGAATGAAGGATGAAAAATTACCTTCATGCTGCTGCACCCTTGAAACATTCCTTTTTCTTTCTCCCAGTTCATCTTGTGACACGTTTCAATATAAATGTCCCTGTCCCCATAACCGAGGTTCACTGAGTTCAAACATTGGAGAAAATCTAAGGTAGACTTGGAATTGAGATGGATTTCAGGAAAAAATGGTGTTGATTTGACAACAGCTCTTTCAAACTTCGAGAAAAAATGTGTAAGTGATGGGTGAGGCTAATGAGCAGCTGAGCAATTAATTGTTTCAATCAGTGAGTGTTCCCAGTCATCCTGGAACCCAGCTCCCCATGAAAGAAATGTCAAGACAACAGCTTTCCTTGTCCAGCATGAAGCTAACATGCCTAATCCCTTCCCAGCTGTTCTTTAGCCATCTCCACCCAATCAACAATGAAGAACAAAGCCGACCTCCACAAACTTTTTCCTCCTCAAGCTATTTTCCATACAAGTGTGAAATGTCAAATTTGCCTGTGCTGGGTCTGAAACCACAGGATTGGGATGGGACAATTCAGTTGTGGTATCAGAATTAAATGGGATTATGAGTTACATGTTTGGGACTAGGATATAGGATGGTTGGCATGAAAAGAGCTATGGAGCTCTGGCTGCTAGGGTTTGGCAAGTGGGAAGAAACTGTGCTTAATGTAGTTTTGAAAACAGTATCTTATTGCTCTGCTTCCATGAGTACCATCACTGGAATAAACCCCATGTGTTTTGAAATGTTCATTAAAAATAAAAGATTCTCCCTTGCCAAAAGAGTCCAGTAGCCTGGAGTATCTAAGTCCAACCTCATAATGTGGGTTTGTACCAGGCAGAGAAGAGTGTGGCTGCCATGCATTGACTTTCATTCCTCTTTATTAAAATTTCAGAGAATGTCTCTGTCTTTCCTTACAAAAGAATGCTCTTTTGTGTTAAAAAAATTGATATTCAGTACGACTAGGAGAAAGTGTGTCTGTATAGGCTATTCGTTGGTGTAAACTGATGACTGATTACTGGCATTCCAGTTTAAGAAGAGGAAAGAATTAAAAGCACAGGGTTTTGGCCAGAGTGCAAGGTGTAAATGAGATCGAGCCAGGCATGACACCAAGGGCAGGAAGGGACAGCTATGGGAGGGATGGCAAGTAGGGTGCTCTGGAAGGGTTTACTGAAGAGTCAAATGTTGATGATGTTGTTTTGGCCAAAGTGAGAGTAGAGGTGTTGTGTTCAGAACCAAGAGTTCATGTTGGTGAAGTAGACACAGAAGTTTACAAAGGTCAGCCTTAGCTGGTGAATGTGGTGACAGTGCTGAGTAATTTTGTGCATGTTGTGGTCACTTCCTAATCCTGGGAAATCCTCTTACAGTGTTGTTGCAGGTCCCCCTGCCTTTGGGGAATCTGCTGAAGCAGAACCTGTGTGTCTCAGGGATGCTGAAAGGATAAACTGGTTGATGGCAGTGGATGGATTGGCCACCTAGAAGCGCAACACCAGGTGCTGTAGTGGGTGTCTCTGCAGACCTGACGGGAGCTGCTAAAGTCAGGTGCATCATCCCAGGTAGGCCTATCCTAAGGAGAGTTAAAATGGAAGTGGTTCAGGACAGACATTATTGGCACATGGTGTGATTCTTGGGGCAGTCTTGTGCAAGGCCAGGAAACAGACTTCAATGATCCTTGTGGGTCTCTTACAACCCAGGATATTCTATGATTCTGGGACACATGCCTCACAAGTAAATCCAAGGAAGTGTGAGCTCTACTGAAAGGTTTTCTGAATTTTTTTGTCCCTATCCAGGTCTGCCAAATGATACTTCTAACAGTATGTCACAGCTAGACCAACGAGCCAACACGCGTTATATACCTGGCCTCCCTACCCTCACTTCGCACCAGCTTTTTCTGCCCCTTGCCCAGGCTCCAGTTCAACAGGACTTGGACCCAACAACTCCTACCTATCCCACCCGCCTGCCACCCTTCCCACCCTGCCTCTGAATGCTCCCGCTAAATTGTCCTGCCACAGCGTGTTTCCGTGTCAGCTGCCCCAGCAGCCCGTGTCCCCTCGGTGAGGGGCGTCCGGCCGGGCACGGCCGCTCCCCGCCGCTCCCTGAGGGCCGCGGGCCGTGCCCCCGGCGCCGTTTCCCGGCCCGCAGGTGGCGCTGCTGCGCCAGGCCCGCGGCAGGGTTGAGGCGGGCTCGCGCCGGTCGCCTTTTCCCTCACACGAGAACACAATATAAACAAAAGAAAAGCGAAGTGGTTTTTCAGCGACAAACAGTCTTCTGCGGAAAAGAAACAAACAGGCAGCCAGACGCGGTGGCAGCCTTCCCTCAGAGGAGCGGCGTGTGGCCGCCCGGACGGCACGGCCGGGTGTGGGAAACACGGGCTTTTCCCCGTGGGCTGTGGCTTAGGGTCGAGACACACCTGAGGAGGGGTCGGGACAGCGGCGCAGCCCCACGACAAAGATAACACGAGGTTAAGAAAGACACACATCATAGCCGTGACTTTTGTCTCTGCTAACGTGAGGAGAATGAATGAGGAGGACGTGGGGAAGGAGATCTGGCGCTCCCGTCCCAGCAGTTTCTGCTGCAGAGCACCGTCACACCCGGCTGCCGGAGGGACGGTGCTCAGGAGTGGCCTGCGAAGGGGACACTCGAGCCAACAGCCACACTCGGGTGGGTTTGTGGCTGATGGGAGACCAGAGCTCAGCTGCAGCCATTCCGGACAAGCCGCTCTCCTGTTTTTTTACTGCCCTGCCTGCACATAATTGAGGGCTTTTTTCCCCATCTCAGCTCGATCTCTTTGCTTCACCACCCCACAGCTATTATGAACTTCTTCAGTTATTTGTATGGTTCAAATATACCGACACTGCCTAAAAAAATCCTCAGGGCAGAGCTTTAGGAAACTGGTCAGAAATCTTTGAAACTGACTCATTTGGGATGGGTTGAACTTTTGGTTTTTTTCTGCAGCTGCCTGCTGTGTGTTTGTCAGATAGGGATTGAACTGAGAAAGGGTCTTGGAGTTCAAACGCCTTCCCTGCTGCAGCGAGGTGGAGCATGGCACAGGATGCAGCTTATCACAGATAACAGCTGTGTGGATCAGGGGTCTCCGCTTCCCTCTCCCATGCTGTTTGCTCGGCTCCCTGCCTCTGCCGTGCATGCTGTGTGAGAGACGCTGGGGTAGGGGGTGGATTTCAGACCCATTAACAGCTCTTCAGCCAGCTAAAGTCAGTGTCACGGGGCACATCCTGCTGATTCAGCAGCAGAGGGCACTTCCGATCTCAGGGGGAAGGAGAATAAAAAAGAAATAAATCTGCTTTGTCTCAGGAGCCATGAGTTGCACCTTTCAACCCTGTCTGGGTGAAATGTGGACTTGCATTACAAAACTATACTGCTTCACTCACATAGCTAAAGCAGTGTAATTTCTAAGCCATTAACAAAGCTGTACAGATATAAATGCAGTCCCCAACCTTTACCACCCACTGAATTCAGCCAAAATTGACACTCCATAGAGCTGTGTCCACACCAGGACTGGGTGGTTCGAAAGGTTGAGGCTGAGGGGAATACTCAGGTACTCAGATCAAAACCATGAATAACTTTTGAGGTGGGGGGGAAAGAGGGTTTGCAAAGACCACTTCTGAAGGTTTGAAATCAGTCCACAATTGTTTCATTATTCCCACTCCTCCCAAATACTCTTTCTAAATCTTATCAAAAACATTATCCCAGGATTATTAAAACACCAATGACATAGCCAATAATATTTTGATAATAAAACTGCAGTAAAAGGCACAGTGTTCTCAGTGAACATCCTCTTATTGCAAGAGTTGACAAAGTTCCTGAATTTTGTTTTTAACTTCTCCAGAAGAATAAAAGATGATTTTTACATACAGAATGTTTCTGTTTAAAATCTGTCCCAGGAACCTGGTGGCCTCTGTTTGACTGTCCTGACCCACCTCCCTGCAGTGCCTGTGTCTCTTGGGAGCAGGGAAAAGGGCTCTGTATTTTTGGCGTGGTGCTGATATCCTCCAGGGGACCATTGGCTGAAGTGTCGGAATTATATGAGAGCTGCATATGGTAAGGAGGATGTTGCAGGAATGCGGAGGTGTGTCTGCACTGAGAGGGAAAAGGAGCTGAAAAGTAATGCAGAAGGCAAAAAATGGTTTGTGGATACTTTTCAACCTCAGACACTCAGGAGGAGGCTGAGAAGGGAAGGAAGTAAGAAAAGCAGCGTATCATGAACTGAAGAGAGCGGTGACATTTTACAGCAGCAGAAGATCTCCTCCACAGTGTTTGTACTCCTTTCATGTGGTGTTATCAGAGCTCTTTGCAAGAGTTTATTATCGTGTTCTCCCAGACAGCAAGCAGACAGCCATCCTGTGACCCACATCCTGAGTTTTACAGCCCTCCTTGTCCTGTGCCATCTGGGGTATTTATAGTGTGACCCACCACTGGGAGAGCAGAGGACTTCCTTTATACTCTAAACATTACACTACAATAATAATGAGAAAATGGGACAAATGACAAGCTTTCCTGCCCACAAAATGTCATAACCCTGCCACTTCAAATGACATGAGCTGGCCAGGTCAGCACGCTCATGGCTCAGTGGGTTTCAGGGTACTGGCTGTTGTTGCTACTCTGCTGAAACCAAGGCTAACGGCTGTACCTGGGCCAGTACCTGGAAAGGAAGTCTAAGTACGTTGCAGACTAAATCAAGCAGGGAAGGGGTAAGAGGAGAAGCTGAAGCTCCCTGGTTAGGGCAACATCTGCCCAGCCCTTCCCAAGGACTGGCTGTCGATAGCAAAGTGAGCTCCAGCCGACCTGTAAATACACTGCTACAGAGAACAGTAATAGCACCTCAAAGAGATTTTTAAAAAAAGAGTAAAGTTTTTTCCTTTACTTTTTTCCCAAGCATTTGCCTTGATCTCAATTATTATTACAACAAGTGATCTTCTTTTAAGGGATGAAAGGAAGGAGTTGGCTTCCTTCCTTTCTGCATCATCTCCTGAGGTATCACACTTCTGCAGGCTGGCGTTAGCACCTCACTGCATAAATGGTGCAAAGGGATTCCCCAGAGGGTTGCTTTTCTTTCCCCCAAGAAAGGGAAGATTTGGAGAGATAAAGTAGCTTTAATTGAACGTGGTAACATACCATTGTTACCCAGAAAGGTCAAACAAAGGGGCTGTGAGAGGTCAGTGGGAGAGATAAGGAAGATGAGGTGTGTGTAGAGTAAGATAAGAGCTGAGGCTCTTATGGGATTATCAAGGTTCAGGCATGTGTGGGCTACAGTGGCAAAATGTGGGTGAGCTGGTGGCTCTCCCAGCTAGTGCTGGAGAGGGGGTGAAGGGAAGCCCTGCAGCTGGGAGGGTTTTTGATTGACTTAACAAGGAAACTTCTGAGTGAGAGCTGAGCAACCTCTGCTCACCCTTAGGCACCACTATGCTTTCCCATTGATGTGCTCTGCAGGCCAGGGTGGGCCTGAGCACCTACAGATTTGCCTGGCGGGAGCACAGACTGGGTTGGCCAGCCCCAGTCCCTGTCTGGTGGCAGCAAGCAGAATGTGTGCCCCCTGAAGCATGCCATGAGAGTGGTGGCCAGGTGACATCCAAGAGCAAAAGTGAGAGATGGCTGCCTGCTGGAGGGGCTGGCATCAGCCTTGATACAGCACAGAAGGTGGGAGCAAGTGCAGAAAGGTCTCTGCTCTTATGCTTTCACCTTTCCTATAGGGCTCTGTGTGGGTTCCCCAACATATGGCCAGCCCCTTGCTTTGAATGTCAGGTCTCAGTATAACAGGACAGTTTGGACCCTGGGGACTTCTGCCTTTTGTAGCTGATAGCAAATGGCCCATTCTGTTATGTACATCTGCAAAAAGTAACAAACAACATGTTTGAATTGATTCAGGGATCAAAACTAAGGTGAGGAGTAGAAACAAAAAACTCCCATATACCAGCAATTGAAAAGAACTGAACACCTGCATTCTCCTACCAGCAGAAAAAATGTAGGAAAATTGGTTTCTATACTCAAATTGGGTGGAAGGTGGGATTATGCTGGACTAGAGATTTTTATACCTTGAGCAGGTGGGGAAGGAGAGGATATAGTGAGATCAGGTTGGCTGGATGATGGAGAGGAAAACTGCCACAATGATTTCTACCTTCAGCCTCCCCAGATCTGCTGGGTCTTTTGTTCCACAGCTTTGCTGGTGACAGGTGAGAAGTAATGGGATGAATCCACTGCTTCTACACAGCAATCAATACATGTGAGTGTGACAGTAATGTCTAACCTGCTTGTGACCCAGTGACAAAAGACAGAGCTGCACATTCTAGCCATGAGCAACTTACACTTTTGCCTGGGGAAAAAAAATTGTATTAACTTGATAACTTAGCTCTCTTGAAGTCCTATCAGCACAGATACAGAACATGCCATTCTTTACTGCAACATAGCCAAAGTAAACTATCCCAGTGCCATATCAACTTTTGCAAAGGGAGGGGAAAACATTGACCTGGAGTGGAAAAAGCTCTGACAGCGTAGGTTTGGCTGGTGTACATGGCTGGTTGCCAGGCAGTAAAGGAGGAATCCACTCTCACACAGACGCAGAACACACCCTACAGGTAGCAGACAAACAGCACACAACCTGGAAATGAGTGAAGTATATTCTGTGCTGATCTGAGACAATGTGGGCATGGAAAGAAATTCTTTAAAGTAAAAAAAAATTCTGTACCTGATGCTGTAACAGGCCAGTCACAACCAGGTTTGGAGGTAGCAGACCCCTGGAGAATACTGCAGCCTTTTAACACTTCACCAATACATTTCTCTTCCTTGAAGGCAGTGCAAACATCAGAGCACATGCTCCATTTTACCTCATGATAACAACATCAACAACATCATGGAGGAGTGTACTCATGCAAAATCTTTATTTGGAAGATGTCTTGTCTTGAATAACAGCACCCCTCTGGTTTACATGTAAGCCCAGAAACAGTATTTGCATTGTGCAGGAAAAGAACACAAAGAAAATTCTTAAAACACATTCATCTTCTGATATAATATAAATAATATTATAATTGCTTACCCCTATTTCCTCTATTTTTATCCCACTAAATCTGCCTGTGAACTAGTTGGAGAAGAAAACCAAGGCAATGACATAGTATTAGTTTTGGAGAAAGGCCACAGTATCTTAAAAGTCAGTGTGGAGAATTATCTGTATTGTATAAGGACGAAGACACATGGGTATTGATACGCTGTCTAGCACATATATCTCCTTGTTTTCTTTCCAGGTCAGGAATGGCTTTCAGAATGGTTCTGATTATTTTCTCTGCTGGTCCAGAGCTCTAAAGAAAGCTGAGATTGTGGCTGTTAAGGGTAGAAAGTTCCTCCTTCATTTTATAATACGTATGTTATTGTGGTTTCTCTTGGCTGGGAAATTTCATTTCTATTTCTAATCTCAGCCATGTGTCGGTCAATTCTGATTTATGTTCCCTTCACCCTCTCCCTGCTGTGCGGCTCTGCATGCCATATTGCAAACATATTTTTCAGCATGGGTGGGAGGTAGCACTGTGGTTTTGGGCTTTGCTATTGATATCAGGATTTCCCTTTTTCTTTGTTTGAAATATTATTATTTTTTTTTCTTTAAAAATAGGATTGATGGTAAACAGGTTTCATTTAGTCCACATGGGAGCTGCAGTGAACATTTTCATGCAAATTTGAATAAGAAATCACAATTTCCCAACTTTTCTAATGAATTCAATGATATAGTCATCATCTCATGAAATCTTCAGCTTGAACCTTTATTTGGATTACGCAGAAGAATAGAAGTTTAAATTTTGTAATTAAAACTCATTCCAGTAAATTAGGGCTGCAGCATTGTGGCTTATTGCAGTGGAGGGAAATTAGAAGATTGTTTGATTCTCAACCAAGAAAATACCAAAGTCTTCCAAAAGGACAGCTTTACACAAAACATTCAAAAGTCTGACAAGCTGTCAGTTCTCTCCATTCCTTTTAGCACTGTTTTGTCTATCTTCTTTGGGCTGAAAGCTCCTGCCAAGTAAAGATTCATTTCTCACATACACTTGCCTCTATCAGATACTGAATCTGGACAAGAGGACCCACTTAGCAATTGCAAGAACTTTTGTAATTTAAAATGCAAGAACATTTCATTTCTACTTTTCTCCCAATCACTCCACTGTTTTTTTTTTTTTTCCTTTGAAAGGGGGCAGTGAAGAAGGTAACAACATTTTAACCCAAAGACAAGGTTGAGCACTATAAAACTAACATTCAGCTGGCTGTCCATGTGGGAAAGGCAAGAGAAAGTTGACTCTAGGTATTTATATTGATTCGTGATATTAAACGGAAATATTTTACAAAATTCCAATATTTATCCTTGAATAAGCTTGATGGGGCTGTTTATTTTATAAGGGTGAGAGGTTAATTCTGTGACTTTACCAATATAAGCATATGCTGTCCTTCCTGTTTTCCTGGAGTCATTGGATGTTTCAGTACAAAGACTTGCTCCCCACATCAGGAGCTGAGTCAAGGAAACTTGATGGTTTTGATACACGATGCTGGTGTTTGCAATAAAGACAAACCTGTGGTATGAAATACAACAGCCCTTCTTATCCCTGGGGAAGGCTTCTTGAGTTAATATCTGACAAGTGATGCTTGGTCAGGTGTATCGTATCGCTGGGCATTTCTGTCACCGGAGGTCTCATATCATTCAGAGGCATTTCCCTCCTTCGCCTTCCCATCCCCTCCTTTAGCTGTGGTGGCGGTGAGATTTCAAACACTGAGGAGCTCTGCTCAGACCGCACTTCATCTAGTATCAGACGACTCTAGCAGGGAGGATGGCGTGGGGCCCGCAAACAGCAGTTCTTCAGGGAAACCAACTTCCCGCTGGCGCTCGGGAACCGCAGGAGGGAGCGCGCTGCCCTCCCCAGATGCGTCCCCCCCGGGCAGAGCCCGCCCGTCCCCCCATCCCGATCCCACTCCCGCTCCCCGCTCCCGCTCCCCCTGCCTCTGCCGTACCAGGAGAGGCCGTCCTGCCCTGTCCGCGGGGCTCGGGGCCGTTCAGCAGCCCCGGAGCTCACGGGTGACTTCTCTTCCACAGATAGGAGATAGGAGCCTGGAACTTCGTGTTTGTTTTTATCTCCCTGCCACCAGCCGCTGTTATTGGCACCAATCCCTCAGGCTGTGACTGTCCCTTCTGGATTTCAACAGGGTAAAGGGAAGGAGATGGCAGGTCCTCTTTAGCCATCCAGGTCCTGAGGAGTGCCCTCATTAAACATTTTTTTTTAAATGTATGAATCAGTCAGGTGGGGGAGTATTTTGCATGAGTTTCTGAGAATGCTCATGAAACCCGTATCTTCCCTCGACCTCAGCTTCCCCAGCTACAACAGCATAGCAGCAGCAGCACAAGCTGGACACACAACAGTTTGTAAAAACGTAATTTCTGAGGTTCTAGCTCTGCTCTTCCCCATAGAATAAAGGCGAGTTCCTCACTTTTCACTGTGCTTGCATTGCAGGAGGCACTGGAAGCAGCCTGCTGCATCCTCCACCTTTGCACCCGCTCAGCCCTGAGCCCCTGCTGTTGCCATTACCAGTGACAGCTGTTGCCAAGACAGTTTTATGTACCCATTGAAACAGGCACTGGCAGTCACCATTTACTGTTCTTTAACCACATCTGGTGTAAAAGGGGCTCTCTGTTGACTGCAAACTGGCAAAAGGTTTCTGGAAAGGTGGTTCAGCTACAGTACTATCCAATCCATTCCAACAGCTAACCCATGGCATAGACACTGTAGAAACACTGAGGCACAACTGTTCAGAAAACTGTATCTTATGGATTTCTCAGTTGTCTGTATCAAATGAAACTACCAGTGTTGTTAGAGGAATACACCATTTCCAAAAGAGGACTAACTCTGCTCCTTCATCCACAGGTCAGTCACATACTACTGCAAAACAAAGCTTACCCACTTTCTAGGTTTTAATTCCTTATTCTGGGCCAATAAAACTTTCCCTGCAATACTGTTGCCTCTCTCTCTTTTTTTTTTTTTT
>VXBT01016245.1:449261-478553 GCA_013400235.1 Oriolus oriolus | reverse complement strand
TTTTTTTTTTTTTTTAGATCTTGGATGTTTATGTGCTTTGGAAAAGTAATTACTTGACATGACTTATGAAACAGATACACTGTGGAATCAATTAACCTATTCCTAGCAGAAGAAAAAAAAATGCAAAGAAAACTTTTCTCCATGGATACATAAACAGAAGGTAATAGGAATGCTTATATGGGACATTTACAGTTCTTCAGCAATCAAGGATAAATTAAAACTTTCAATTAACTGCTACACATCTCAGCTTTACTGGGAAGTGGGAAGATGAGAGTTGATGCGGTTCTTTCTGAACTGTTTTTATGGGCAGGATTCAGGTGGGGAGGCACCGGAGGGGGGGGGGGAAATCATGTTTTTTAGCTATTTACAAGTCCCCAGATGTCCTAGATGGTGATGAACAGAGGTGAATATAGTAAGAGTGGTAGGAACAGTTTGTCAACAAGTATTGCTACACAGCATGCACAAGAGTTAATAAAATAAATTATACACCACATTTTCTTTTCAAGCAAGCTTTAAATAGTCCATATGTAACAGAATCATGTGTTACAGACAAGAAATTCTTGCTGCCAAAACACAGGATGAGTGTTTTTCCTGATCATTCTTTCCAAATTACAGACTTAGGAAAAAATATTTCAAGAAATTACAAGATTTTAAAAAATAAAATTATGCTAAAACCCGGAAAAGGCCAATAGAATAGACTGGTGAAGTACATGAACAAGTCATCAGAAGAATGTTAGTACACAGGTACTTACAAAAAACATACAGGAATGGACATAAAGGCTTTTAAGACACAGATACTAAGCAGGCTAATTCAGGATCAAAAGGCAGAATGCATAGGCTTTATTATAAATTCTGTAATTCATGCATTTGTGTGTGCAGATAAAATATATTTAAAGCCATGTATTTAAATGCCGTCAAAAAGACACCTGAACTTCTCCCCAGCAACACCTGGTGACTTCAGGGAAGAACCCAGTTTTGCTTATTTTTGTGCACTGGCCTAATCCAAACTCATAATCTGTAAAAAGGAACAAAGTATAAGAAAGCAAGCAGGTATTTTATCTGAGCCACTCGGCAACACTGGGACAAAGATGCACACCTGCATTTTGGTAATCAGCATCCTAGGAATGCAATGGCAGCAACACAAGCCTGGAGAGTTCTCAGTGTGTTTCAGAAAGTGGCTCCAAGAAGAACGATCCAAGGGTTGAGTGGGAAAAAAATAGAAATTAACCTTGTAGTACATACAAACATAGATAGATAGATGGCTTTTTTTTTTTTTCAGAACAAAATAAGGTAGCATTACTGAGTAAGTGGCAATATGGTGTGTGCATTAAGATATACAAGTGAAATCTGCTTGGGGCACCTTCACTCAGGAATAAGTCTTCTTAAAATATAATTATAATAATAATAATACTTCTTTATACTTGCCACTTGTTAGCAATTGTTTACATCGTAGAAAAATAGATAGTATTCTGTAACAAGAAATATAGTTACTTTGTTAAAATGGGCTATTTTAAACCAGCTACTATACTTTCATATAAAGAATTTCTAAACAGCAAAACAAAAATAGGTAATACTGAGTGCAAAACAGCCAGTGGTATACTTTGCATTGGTTTGAAACATAGTTGCCAGCTACTATAATTACATGTTCTGTACACTGTACTACAAAAGTCTTCCATCTTTTAGAAGCTTTTGGGTTTTGTTTTTCTTCTTTCCTAGTGGCAAGTAAGTATTTAATCCAAGTAAATTCTATCTCTGGAAGTCAGAGATAATTTCACAATCAGTCTTTGCTACCATTCTTTCACATTCCTTCCCCCACACAGTGCAGCAGCACTTTCTACTTATGGCCAAAAATCCCTTAAGTTAAACGAAGTTTAGAATGTAGATATTTAGAAGTTTAGCTTATAGATTCACATTCTTTTAAAAATAATTTCACTAATCTCCCATGTTTACATTTACACCAATGTAACGCCTCACTTGATGCATTTCATCATCCCTGCTGAAGACTGAAATAGAGTTCGGATGAAAACTCTTTGCCAGTGGTAGGTATTGTCTTAAACACTACCAAGCCAGATGGTTCCAATGTAGAACTCGGATTTTTCTGTGGTCTCCGCAACAGTTTCAGACATGAATAGCTAACTCCTAGTGGCAGGGGTAAAGGCATTATCAGTACACCATGAACGTCACAAATGGAGACAATTTCCAAACATTAAAGAACAAAAACCAAACAAAAAGCACCCAGAAAAAAAAAAATCAGTGAAACATTCTTAGTAGAGCAGAAATTTCTCTATTCTCCTCTTCATTAAGCTCACACCTTTTCAACTTTGGTGGGGTCATATGTATCTGGAAAAAACAAGAAAACACTCTTAATAATGTATTGTGAAATCTATTCAATATTGCTAGCTGTGGAAATGACACATCTTTTCCCTAGTTTTTATTAAAAAAAGAGAAGCTGATAATGGACTTTCTGTGTTAAAGATACATATCACATTCCTGACCCAAATTCTGTATTTTTACCAGTATAATTTGAGAACAACTTTGATCAAATGCATGGAGATAGAATTTGGGAAGGCCTTGGGTAGGTAGGAACAAGCACACTGAATGCTAAGTGATTACTTCCAGTTTTCAGGTGCTTTGACAGGAAGAAAAAGACGCAAGCTTTGCTCCCCCTTGTACCGAACACTCAGGACCAGTAAATGCTTTAAGCATCCTAGCAGGGTGTGTAAGGCTGGCTGAAGGAGTGATTATGCCATGCAGTCATCAGGGTCTTTTCATTTGATTGCAAATCCTTCGTTTCAGATTAATTCAACAGAAAACAGGAAAGCACAGCTGCGTTGCATCACTATGGTTAGTCTGTCTGGCTTCAGTCTGCAAAACTGCAGCTCACGTTTCAGCCTTATTCACTAAAGCACTGGGCTGGCTTACTAACACTCCTCTTCATTTCCAGCCTCCCTCCTGCCAGTTCACAGGACATACCACAGGTTGGTTTTCCTTTTCCCAAACCCCTGAGGACACTCTTCTATCAGATTTTTTAACTGGATTTATCCCAATGCTGGCCATGAAGTCAGCAGACACGAGCCTGTTCCTTCCCCCTCGTCACTCTGGGATGGGATTGCAACGAAAAGGCTTTGCCGTGCGAGGTCTGCCTGCCCAGTGCCATCATGCAGACAGCTTACTTGCCCTTGGGAGGCACGGTCATGGCGTGTAGGAGCCAGGGCTACCTCGGGAGGAGTCTGCAGGCGCAGAGGGGCCCGGCCGAACCGGCGCTGCAGCCGTGCTGCCGCGTGCTGCTTCTGCTCTTACGCAACCGGAGTATCTGTGCTAACCTTAAACGTCCCTCCCGTAGGCTGCACTCCCACAGCACTCGCATTTAAACAGCTGAGCATGAAAACAGTTCCACACATAAATATCACACTTTGGAGTAAAACGTTCATCCCCAGGACTTTCATGCTGATGTGAGTGAATGTCTTCATTCAAACATAAAAAGCATAAAAATCCTCCAGGGAAATTTTTGCTCCTCTGTGCAAGTGTCCATCTGCAGCATCCAGACCCATGTCAAGGGGGAACTGGCTAAGATAGGACTTCTGGATTGGCCCCAGTGGGTGGATTCGTGGTGCAGAATCTTTTATCACTTCTCTTGCCCACCCTCCTCAAGCTGCTAGGCCAGCCAAGAAAGGAGTCTGTGCCAGCAACACCTATGATTTCTGCTAAGCCTTTTCTGGTATTTCCAAACAGACACCACATGAATGCAAAAAAATCAACGGGAAAAAAGGTTTTGAGGGCTAGTGCGCTCTAGGATAATGCTGCCTCTCTCCAAGCGTAATGCCCTGATGGTATGTGATGCCTCTAAAGCAGTAACAATCTTTTTGATTGTAAATATTTTGCCATCTAAACTGTTAGAACATAAAATTCTGAACTGTTCTCTGAAAGGTTGACCTAAGAATAAAAACAGATTTGCATTTCAGAAACCTGATTTTCCTAAGGCCAGACACATTCACATTAACAGAAATCCCCACAAAATTTCAGGTGCTCACTGTTTCAGGGAGTGGCAGGACGGGGGCGGGGAGGAAGGGAGAAAATGGGGCCACAAGACATGGAGTCTCTGCATGGCTCAGTGTATTCCCTGAAAGCTTATCCATGCCCTCAGCACCTAAACCAAGGGTAAAAAAGTGCCAGACTGACAGGCCAGGTCACCCTTTTGAGGGGGACAGAGTTCTAGCACTGATACAGAAATGTTTATTCAACATTTGGTTAAGCTCATTTGAAATGCTCTCTACAGAAACAAAGCCAGATTAGCAGCCTCATGTCTTCACACAGCAAAGGAGAAAAGACATCCAATGCATTTGGGAACACTTGGAGATGTTCTCCTAATGGCGGTATTTGCATAGTAAGATGAGCTTCTTGTACTCAGTTTTGGCAGGGCTCTTACTCAGAGATGACTGTTCCTCTGCCAAGCTACATTATACATGTGAAAGCCTGTTTCTGCTAAGGGCTTCAGCCTCTGTGACAGGCCCAGTCTGCAATTATAAGACTAACACCACCCCACCTCGCTCCAAATAGAACGGCCTTTTAGAATGGAATATTTGCTCTTTGAAAGCAACTCATTTGAGCTTTCAATTGGTACCAATGAGCTAGTCTGGAAATTGGAGTGAGACTTAACAGAGGAAGACACAACGTCAGGCCTTTCTACAAACATGAATCTTCAGCCCTGCCCTGTTAAGGTAAGGTGAAGCTTTTGGAGCCATCAACAAATCAGGGTCTCTTTGGATGGGAACAGGCCAGTGGAGGAGCCACCTGCCCATCCCATGTCTGTCACCCTGCACTACTGGACATGCACAGCAGGAAGGACATTCATGCCATCCAAACATGGGGAGGGCTGTTATGGCTGTGAGGGAACTGCTGCAATGGGAACACACTGCGGAATACAAGCCTGGCATTGTCAGCAAGAGGGATAAATTTAGATCTAATTTACTGCAGAATAACTCTCCAATAAAATGCACACAATCTGTTTTGATACATCCCTGAAGTCATGTCACCACAACAGTTATTTTCTTCACTCCAGCAGAAACCCCAAGGGAGGAAAGCATATGAAATGCATGGGGGGCATGCTAGACCTGATGGGTACAAGAAAGCTGAATTAGTCTGTTTGAAAAATCTGGTCTGGAGAAATACAGTTCAGAGCAGAAAGAGACAAAGGTGTGGGATACAGAAAAAGATATGGGGAAAAAGGCTGCAAGACTGCAGGAGTCAATACTTAGAACTCATACAAGCATTTCTTTTCAGATGGAAATGCATAAATCCAGTTTAAAGTATACTCCATTTAATTTCAGTCTCGCTGTACCGGAAAACTGTGAACAGATTTATATCAATGAGGTTAAATGAATAGCCCGTGCAGAATTCAAGGTAAAGTGTCAGCTGTAACAGAGATGATGGAAAAAGGAAGGAGGAAATTAATACTAATTTAACAACTTTCACACTGTATGTTTTCTCACTCCAATTTATTTAATGAACTAGGCAGGTGGCCTGGGAGATTCATCCCTTTACACAAGTCTGTGGCAACAACTGATTTTCAGTTGTTCAACAAAATGCTGTATGAAAACTGTTTTAGAGATGGAACAGCTCATGCTACTTTGGGAATGCATATGGACTACACAAGTTTATATTTTGTGTAGATATATCTGTAGATATAGAAAGATACATCTGTAGAGATCAGAAACACCAAAAAATAGGGGAAAAAAAAAGAGTTCACTGAAAAAGTCAACTTTCCATTTGTCCTGGGGTTAACAGTTATTCTCACCATCTGATCTGGAAAACATTCATGAGAGAGAGAGAATTTTCCAGGCCCCTATATGCAGCCATTTCCCAGAGGCTTCATAGAAGAACATCAGATTTTTATTTTTAGTTTCTTCTGAACTGTGATATAGTATGTGTCTACTTAAGTATTAGAGAGGGGAAAAAAATTGGCATTCAAGGAACAGCTATGATAAAATCACCACATGTTCCCAAACACTGGCATTAGAGTGACTGTCTTTGAACTCTACTTTTTAGCCTGGCCATTCCCTGAAACAATCAGACAGAGATAAGACCTTAGGGAGCACTCCAATCTCTGTGAATGAGTTTCCATATCACAAGTGAGTTTTACAGTAACTATTCCTAAAATGGGATCAGAGAACACTCATGTCTTCCACAAGGAGAGCAAAGTGGGTGGCTCCCAGATGAGGATAGTACCACCTACAGCCTGTTACTATTTGAGCAGCGTTACGTGGGCATAAGCAAACCGATCACACCATTACATAAGGAACCAGTACCCATCTGGATCTCCCATAACAGAGTCTTACCTAAAGAAAAATCTCTGTCGATCTTCTTCTTGTCCATTCCACCTAAACATCCATTTTCACTGAGAGAGATAACACGCTTGGAAACAGCTCCTGAGCTTGCCAGTTTGCTTCCTCTCTCCTCTGGTACCTTCGACAGCTTCTCCTCATCCACCTCCTCTCCCGAATCTGCACTCTTAATGCTCAGACGTCTCATCCGCGACACAGAGTCAACTTCTTTCATTCGCACCAAGCGATCCATGGCAGTCCGGCTGGGTGGAGACGTGAGTTTGCCTTGGAGTGTCTCTATCACTTTCGAGGTGCTTCTCACTCTCTTTTCTGAATGCTGATATGCAGCTGACTTGCAAACCAAGTTCTGATCCTCGCCTTGGCTGGGACTCACAGGTTGTTCAAGAGCTTGCTCAGTTACCAGTCGTTTAGTGCTGGCTTCCTGGTGAGTGGCTTGGCATTCATCAGGGTGTAAAGATCGTCCTCCGGCTCTGACAAAGAGAGCACTCTCTGTCCAGCCACACTTTCGTCTGCCTTCATAAGAATCCTCTTTTTTTTCTTCTTTGTTACTTACTGTGCTCCTCACTGATGATGACTCAAAGTCCTGAGCACCGTTTGAAGGGCTAGTGCCTGGGTGGGGCACAACATAGTCATCTGGAAGGAGAGACTCCACTGCTATATCTATACCTAAAATTCTTGCAGCTCTTGCCTGCAATGACTCATTCACAGGGATTTCCACTGCATTTGCATCTGAAGAGTGATCAGAGTTGTTAGCACCAGATTCTGGGGCCACATCAAGTCCCACTGACCTCAAATCTGGCTCAGAGCACCTTTGGTTCCTCTTTGTTAGTGACAAGTGTGCTACTGACCCTCTCTCTAATACCCTGTCATTTGTGGGAGTTGCACCTTTGCTCAGTTTAACAAAGTCTAGGTAATTTTGGTCTTCACTCATCTCCTGCAAGACAGGGTTATTGAAAGGATTACTGTGACATGAACTACTTGGGCTACTGGACAACACTCTTTTGACAGGGCCCACATGAACTGGCTGTTTGCTCGTTCTGCTCTTGGCTTCCCCCATCCCCATTTCTGTTATCAGACTTTCATCTGCTGGCCTGACTCCTTCACTGCTCCCTCCTGGCTTTGGGGAGCCTTGAGGGCCAACGCATCTTGGCTCGCCACCATGCTCTGTCCCCATGCTCCAACTTTCAGACTTACTTTTAACCCTTCCTGACCTAAATACAGGCACCTCTGGCACAACCATTTCTAATTTGCCACCATGTTTTGGCTCCTGGCTTGATTTCTCATTTCTGGACTCCCTCCTCTGCATAAAGGCACCTGCCTGCAGAGGAGCTGCAGCACTTTCCAAATCTTCACTGCTTGTGCTCTCCTCCTGCCCTTGCAGCTCCTTGTTGAAACTTTCTAGCTCACTTATTGCATCCCAGGGACGGCGACTTACAGGTTTCAGCAGGAACTGCCCAAACAGCTCCTTACTATTGCAGGGAGCCCCTGGTTCTCCCTTAACTACATCTCCCTTGGAAAGAAGGCCATTTTCCTTCTCTTGGACAGGCACAGGCTGGCTCTGGTGGGCTTTTGGGGAGGGAGCCTGAAGGACTGAGGTGGCAGTCCTGGAAAATGCACTGTTGCTAGACTGGCTGAGGTGTGTCTGGCCCGTCATACCGTAACCGCTCTGCCTGCAGCCTCTCTCGTCAGAAGGTGACCTTGTCTGTTTTGCCCCCATCGTGGATGCTGTACATCCCAGGAGTTTTGGAGATAGCAGTTTGCTACTATCAGGCTGCCCAGGCTTTGTACCATGGAAAAATTGTGGGCTCTCAGGTTCTTCAGAGAAACTGGTCTGTGTCTGCTGGTCTTTGTACTGATCGCCTGGCCAGGAGCCAGAATATTTGAGCTCTCTATGTTTTGTAGGCTGAATAAATCTGAGGTCATTCATTTGTTTGAACTCTTCTGGTCTCCACAGCTCTTGTTTTTGTAACTCATTTTTATTGGTCATGCTTCCTGTAAGCGCTTGTAACTCCAAGTCTGTTGAAGACATACTTAAGAGACTTTGTTCTTGCAAAGCCCCATTGTTATCAAACCCATTCTTATCAGGGCTCTGAGTTATGTTGTTGTTCCTATCTGTATCTGGCAGATTGGATTCTGATTTAACTGGGATAGAGACCAAACAAAATATAGTTTCATTCATTTTTTTCTTTGAACTCTTTTTGCTCTGCATCCCAGTTCCAGGTTCAAACTTTTTCACTTTTGTAACAGTCTCACAGGTGTTCTCCATATGTGAATTTCTGAGAGAAAGTTTGCCTTTTGTGTACTCTGTGCTGGCTTCATTACGGGGGCTGTGATTAGTTGCACTACAATTGTCTCTTTGGTCCGGCAAGGCACAATTTTCCTGATCTCGGATGGATGGTGCCAACCATCTGTTGCTATGGGTGGAGCTGTCAGAAGTTCTTTCTCCTTTTGCAGAACTGGACAAGTTTGATGCATCCACAAAGGCACTGTTGTACTGTACTTCAAGATTTCTCTCTTGCAAAGCACCAGAACTGAGACTACATGCATTTTCAGTGTGTTTAGAGTTGCCCTGCAGACCTTCCGGTGGTGCAATTTTAATATGTCGTATCCGAGGATCATCAAAAGGAATATACTGAATGGAACGCAGGTGGTCAGCAGGGCGCCTTGCATGGCTTTGCTTCCCATGAGGAAAATGGTTGTCTTTGCAAGGGTCACCCCCTACTTCAAAAGTGTTCATGGCTGGTCGTTGGCAGGGGACAACCCGCTCTGCAGGACCCTGTGGATCACTGCTGGCGCACGTGTTGGTGTTAGGCACTTCACTGGGGGAACGTGGGGTCACGTGTTGGTGAGGTGGGGATTTGTAAGAAGGAGGAGGTATGTACACTGGGGGCTCCAAAACAGAGTCCGGAATGCAAGCATCTTGCCTTGGCTCACTGACTTTGGCTAAGTAGGAGATAGGTTCCTCTTTCTGGTAGTGGTCGTGGAAACCCACAGTTTCTGCAGGTGCCCTAGTCTGCTGCTGCAGTTCGTAGGATGGAGGCAGGAGAGGTCTCCCATACTTGGGCTTCACCAGGGGAAGGAAATGGCCTCCCATTCCGTGGTGCTTGGCTGGTTCCCCACTCAGTCTGTTTGGGGGATACGAGGGGGTTTTAGTTACGCTGAGTGAGTTGTTACTGTTGGTCAGGGAGGGCATTTCCACGCACCTCATGCTCTCAGGCGAAAGGACCCTTGGCAACGACTGTGATTTCCCCCTGCTGTGGGTGCTGAGTACATTGTCTCCCAGGGTCAGTGAATACAGCTCTTGAAGCAGCTTCTCCCTGTCACCCTCGGACATTTGCCTCCCTACCTTTTTTGGCTGGTTCCAGCTTTCCACTTCCAGACTTTGCCATTTGCAGTTGCTGGGCACTTCACAGCTTTCCTGCAAGCCGCTTCTTCTGACATACCCTGCACCTGTCCCCACCTTCAGCTGATTCTCCTTGGGGTGCCGGGGTGCCCCTGGGGCTGCAGCCAGGCCTTTCATCTCCACACTGGCCTTCTGGGAATAGCCCAGTAGCACACTGAAGTCCTGTCCTCGTCTTCTCCAGTAGGCAAGATCTTTATCAGTCTTGGGCTGGGGAGACCATGCTAAATGAGGCCTGTCATAAACCCTGAAAAAAAATGCAGTGTCAGAGGCAATGTGCAGAGGTTCTTTCTCGCATGGATAAGACCATTAGAAGTCAAATGATGAGTTATGCCAATGGGGTTTGTGTACTCTATTTGCAATCAGATGACGATTTTAATGAGAGGATTTAAAAGTCAGTCATTAACATGGGTAAAAGAAGGGACAGAAGCTCTTTTGACATGTTGTTAGCTATGCAAAGATGTTAGAGAGACAAATGCACACAATTACCTGCTGTGCAAACATGCACAGCCCTCCTTGATGGACATCAGAAAATTCCCTGTCCACAGCCGGGGGCTTGGAACTAGATGATCTTGAAGGCCCCTTCCAACCCAGGCCAGCCCCTGATTCTAAGATGCCATTCTAAAACCAGAAGTGGCTGTCTTGAACTACTTCTGCACCCTGCTAAATCAAAATCTACAGATGTCAACGAGACTACTCTGGTATTCAAGTTTAATAGGATTCCAAGAAGCAGAGGTAGGGAGAACAGATAGATGGCTATTTCGTAAGATATCATAATATATATTCTGTAAGAAACATGATTTGCATCCTGGTATAAGTGCTGAAATTAAACATGTCATTTCCAGAATTGATTCTTGTTCATCTTTCTAAGGGAAAAAATTTCTTCAGGGTGCTTTGGATTAAATGACACATGTCACAACAATGGTGATGTATCAACACAGTTCTGAATAAGATGGAACCAATATTTAAAATGTAAAATACTTCAAAAGAAGTATAAAATTCTTAAATAAAAGTATCTATTAGTGAAATATGAAAGACATTAGACATTTTATTGTAGATTAGAAATTCAGAACACAGATTTACATGAACAGAATAGATCCTTTGTCTGTTCTGAACAGAATGTAAACTGTTTTATACATTCCTGCAGAATAAAATTGGTACCCTTCTATATAAATAATTAATTTTCTACTTGAATTGCATTCTGCTATTCTTGTACCTAAGGTGTCCAACAATATAACTGCCTTTACACTATGTGACTGCCACCAGCATAAGACTGGAAAGAAAAATCAAAATTGACAGAAATAGGACAAGTATGTAGATAGAACCCAAGAATTTCTCTCTTCCCTCCACCCCAAGGTATATAAACAGTGTCATCTGGCTCTTTTTTACTAAAAACAATGATCTATTTAAATAGGAGTTTGTGAAGACATAATACAAGTCAAAATTCAGAATGAAAATTAAGCCATCCAGATCCACAGCAATTTTCTGTTATGTATATTAACTTCATCCTATGAGTCTAAAAGTTTAAAACCAGACTGGGATAAGAAGCATCTTGTTCATATTAGTTCAACTGGATTAAGATTGAGCTTCTGAACAAAATGTTCTGCCTCCGAAGCACGAAATACAGTTCGATTGCTGAACCCCAAGAAGGAACAGACGTCTCCATGAATCAGTGAAATATAACAGGACACCTCCTATATCAGAATCTGATTGTAGCAACAACCAACAACATTTCCATGTGGAAACATACAGCTGAACAAATGCTGTCTTCTACTTTTTCATCTCATCCCCCTATTGTTGCGGCACCATTTGTCTGTGTTTACAAAATGAGGTGAGAAACAGGGTCCAGCAAGAGTGAGGAAGGGAATGGACAGGTCGCTCTTTCTGATTGATTTTATCCATCATTGTAAAAGGGTCAACAGAAATTGCAGGAAGTACAGTCGTAGATTCCAAGAGCAGAAGAGACCATGACAATTATTTAGTTTGACATCTTGCTCAGCACAGGCCATCAGATTTCTTTGAAATTATTCCTACTTAAGTGGTAGTATCTCTTAGAAAAGCACCTAAAAATCCTGATTTTTAAATTTCCAGTAATGTTGCAAAGCTTACTTCACCATTTAAAAAAAACCCCACAAAGTAAACCCAAATTCTTATCAACAGAAAGGTTGCTTCTCCATTTATTAATAGCTGCTTAAAAGATTAAACTTATTTTTAAAGTAATGACCTTCAGAACATGATACAATCCACCATGTAACCTGTACTATGTCATCATTGCAACATGAGTGTAAAAAAGACATTTAAAAGGAGGCATTTAGAGCATTTTAAACCTGGTCCTTTCTAAGATCTACTCATAAGACAGTATCAGTCTCTCTAGGTCCTGGCTAAGCCCCTAGAAGTGGTTACACAGCCAGCCTCTATCAGGGACCCTGTAAACCTCTGAAGAAGATGACAGTGCACTGTGCAGTGGGAAGAGGATGCTCCAAGGACCTCCAGTACAGCTCCATCCTGAAGTCTCCTCTGCTCTCAGTGATGGAGAGCAGCTCCTGCACACCTGCATGCAGGCATGGCAGGCAGGAGGCAGTGGGGCAGCACAGCACAACCTCACTGCTTGTGGCCACAACTACAGCAGAGTGCCTCCTTCTAGGACATGTGGCACTTCTGGGTCTTGCAGTCAACGAGGTGGTGGAAGGGGAAGCTTCCAAGAGTCACTCCAAGTTCAGATTGCTTAACTACTGCCTCAGCAATGCTAGATCTCTGAATGGTGAGTGCCAGTCATGGTGCAGTCTTTGGTGTCCATGACATATTACCAAAGAGAAGACCTCACAGCCCCTCTGTGCAGCAGCTCGTCTCTGACTGTGCCACTACACAATTCTGTGTCTCTCCACGACGTGCTGGTACTGACGCACAAAGAAATGCACACGCAGACGCAGCAGCTTGCAAGTCCCTGACAGCTTGGGGAGGTGCCAAGGATGGAGCAGTCTCATGGGACTAACCGTGGAGATTTAAGTGCCAGGGGCAGAGGAGTCCCAAAGGACCAAGGAGGTGGATTTTAACATTATGAACTCTTTTCTAACAGGCCTGCTTGTAACAAGTATCACATTTGCTCTCATAAAGTGCTTTGAATTGATTCTATATAAAGTTAATTTAATTAAAACTGTTCAAAACCCCCAAAACTATTTCTAGCTTTATGTGAATTTTTCTGCCTTTACAAGAAATGAGGCCATCAGTCCACCCTGTACTGGCTGCATGACTGCATTTCACTGGGCTGTCTTGCTCGGAGCAGTGGGTTGAAGCTGCCCATTTCCCCTAGGGTGACGCTGGACCAGCAGGACCTCACATGATGCAGATAATGGGGCCAAAAGTGAAGCAGTGTGGCACAGGCTTCGAAGTCCAAACCCTGCAGAATGAGGCCACTGCAGGGCTATGTAGGGAGTGTCTGTCCCTGTTGCTGGCTGCCAGCATGCAAGCAGAAGGTGTTGGGCTCTCAGTAGCTCATCCTGTGTGAGCTGCAGGCACTGGCACAGACTTTGTGCCCCACAAAGAGCACTGTTAAGAAAGTCAGAAAGGTGGAAAAATTTTCAGAGGGCTGTTCTGGACACTGGCAGCTTCAGTTCTATTTTGAGATCCTACCCTCACATACACTCTTCTGAGACCCAGCACTGGAAAACACCAGTATACTTTTCTAATTGTTCCAGCAGGTGATCTCATTAATGATGGTATCTGTTTATCGCTAAATTTGCTAGCTACTAACATAGTTCCTCCCACACAAACAGCTAAGCAAAGTGCCTCTTCTCTCTACTTAGAAGAGAATCAGAAGGGAGTTCTCCTGTGAAGAGAGAACTCTCATCTATACCCATACGATCAGCTTTCCTATTTTCTTTGACTTGTCTCCTCTTCCAAACCTTTACCGTGTGGCCTCCAAATGCTCAGTTAAGCAAGGACAGCCAGGACAGCCCTCCCACCATCTGCTCCCTCACACTTTGCCTGAAGAACAACAGGATAGAGCCAAACACCATTTCCCCATTCCACCGGGGCATCACTCTCCCCTCACAAGCAGCAGAAGCAGCGGCCAGGAAGCCTCCCCCTTCCTTAGCAAGGTTTGACTAGCAGAACAACCTTAATAAGCAGAGACAACAGCATCATCCCCTGCCATCACAAAACACCCTGAGCCCTGCAAACCTGCCTGCAAAGGCAGCCACAAGGCTGGTAACATCACTCACTTCCATGATGTACGGGAGCTGATTAGCTTTTCTACATCAGTTGTGTAAACAAGAGTATGGTGTAGGTAATTCCCTGGAAGAGGAGCCTGAGCCATGCTCTGAGTTGTTGTGGAGCTGTCACCATCCTTGAAGGACACACACAGCCTGTTCAGGCCCTCTCCCACTCTGTGCTGACTGGGAAAGCACCACCAGGAAATGGTGGCAGAAAGCCTGCGATGCCCACAGAGTATCTTGCTGGGTGGTCATCTCCTTTTCAGGCCCAAATTGTCCCCAGATCTCTGCAGTGTGCAGTCCTTTCCCACCTCGGGAACCAGAAGCCGATTTCCCACAGCAGCCCAGAACCCAGGCAGCAATATCAAAACGTCGGGCAGAGTTCACCATGGCCTGCCTGTCACAGGCCCGGGACGCCCAAACCGGGCCGTCACAGGTATCTTCTCTTCAGTTTTAGAGCAGCTCACATGCACACAGCAGCCTTGGATCTGGAGAGGGACTGTCACCTGGGGCTCAGGAGCTGACACGCAGGTGCTGCAGTGCTGCAGCTGCGACTTCCCTGGATCTGGCCCAGAGAGCTCCCTCCTCCCTTCCTGGACCAGCCAGGCCACAGCTGTGTCATGCTCCGCACTGGAGGCACTCCACACTCCCAGGCATGGCAAGGAAGGGATGATACAAAGGTTTTCCCAGCTGCTAGTGCCTTGTGAGAGTTCCCAGTAGGCTCACTGGGAATCAGAGTTTGCTGTAACAATAATAGCAAGAAAATATTCCTGTTTTTATGAAAGTGTGACAAAGGGTTGTGTTCCCTATTTTATATGGAAAAGCCACTTTTAAAAACCAGGATATAATATTTAACTATGCTGTAGACTGGCAGGTCCCACCTCTTGCATTTGGAAAGAGATGTTTAAACTGTTAGAGAGCATTATTTTGTATTTAGCCAAGGCCAGCAATTACAGGTATCTCTGCCATATCCAAGATGTGGGGCAGATGTGTGAGCCCCTGCAGATGCATCCAGAGGAGCAGGAAGCAGGGAGGCAGCAGCCCTCTCAAACCCCTGTGCATCCACACAGGCTCTGACTGACAGGGTGCAGAAGCAGCACTGCTGTGGTAGCTTCCAGCCTTGCACAGCCAGATCTCCACACCAGTATTTCTCCACACCATAAACTCAGCGCCAGCTTCCTCAGCACCACTGCACGCTCTCTTCCCCTACTTCAAAACTTTTTTCCCTTTCATTCTTTTTCAGTATCTTTCCTCACTTTCTTTGCTGTCCAGTCTACTTCATCCAAAACACACTAGGAAGGATCCTCCCAATTACCTTTGCATCTGTGTTCTGTCCTTACTTCTCTAGAATGGATGGTTCTACCTGGAGACCTTCACCAGGACTTGCTGCCCTATGAGTGCTTTAGAGGGCTCACATGTCCTAGCTGGCAACCAGCAGCCCTTCCTACTCCAGGCAAACAGACTTGCAAGGGGAAGAGATGTGAAGGGAAAGAGCAGACAAGCCCAGCAGTAAGGGCTTTGCCACATGTTACTGAAGGTCTTTGTAAGAGGACACGTTCCCAAGGTGACAGTGTTTTGTCCTGCTTTCAGTTTCAAGCCCACTCGGCAGGAGGAAGGGGCTTTTCCTTGTAAACCATCGTCATACTTGGGCTGGCTTCCAGTCCTGCTCGAGCCCCTTTCCTTTGTTCATCTGCAGCACTCAAATAGCTGCAGAACAATGGCTGAGCATCGGTGTGTACACACAGCTCTTCCTGCCCAGCCGGCCCCAGCCCCGGTGTGCACGTACTCAGAGTCGAGCAAGCCATGGTTGTACAAGCACGTTTTATGGAGTGACAACAAGAGCTTCCACTGGCTTGGAGCTGTTTTAAAATAGAAGTGCACAGGCACCTTCTCATGCTTACTCCACATGAGCAGCCTTAGGAGACCAAGCAAGTCCTCAGTGCATGTAGGAACACCCACCAAGAGCCGCATGTGGCTGCAGCCACAGCAAAACCTGGGGTGTGTATGTGGCTGGGTGCAGTTTTTTAAAACTGAGGAAAAGTAAGACCTTTTTCCCGCTTTTTTCTGCTGTGTTGGGACTAAGCTTTCCTAAGTCCATCAGAAAGGCCTTTCTGATACAGACCACATTAGTAAAACATGTTTTCCCACACTCAGCCACTTCCCATTATCCCACTATTCCCAAAGGCCTTTCTCTAGCAGAAGGTGAATGGATGTGTCACTGGATGTGGACATCCAGTGAACAGAAATGGTTACTAGGATGGGAGCAGGAAAGGATGACAGGAAAATGGTGTTAAGGGTTAGAGTCGTGATTAGTTATCTGTCAACAACAAAAGAAAGAGAAAGCAAAGCCATGGCATGATGCTGAAACTTACCCCCCTTCTGAAGTATGAAAAGTGGACAAACCCTGAAGGTCATGGTGGTAACCAGGACCTGCTTGTCTCCCTTGGCTCCCATGGCTGCTTTCAGTGCTGCTCGAGCTGGTTTTCACCAGAGGTTTCTTGCTGTAGGCCCCAGCTCTGGATTCTGCTTCAATCCCATTCAGTGTTGTTCTCTGAGCAGATCTGTTCCCCGTGATTTCATGCCGGTATCCATCATACCTGTTCTCATATGAAACAGGGGGATTTTTTGACAATTTGTATCCATGAGAAATCAGAAGGTCTTCGACACTGAACATGTTGTGCTGGTTTCACTCACAGCTGTGCCATCAGAAAGCTCTTTCCAGTTGGACCCATCACTACAAAAGAAAACCAAAAACAAGCAGAAGGCCACTTTAGACAAGGAAAGATATCTTTGATCAGCTGGTAGGCTACTGAAGCTAAGAGTCTCATCCCCTGGACTCAGTTTTCCACCCTTTTAATAAAATAGATGAAGCAAAGTTCATGCAGATGCTGATGATTCATGTGCTGTCCTTCCCTAGACAATACACCTCCTTGCACTCAGCCAAGCAGCAGATGCTGCGCTGCTGCTGCTGACTCAGTCCCTTTCACTCAAGAATTCACTGGTGATTGCAGCTTTCAGATTTCACTAATGCAATCTCAAAATAAAAACTTTGCACTGGAGGTAAGCCCACAACTTGAGCAGGCATTTCATTAGAAAACTGTTTTTCTCCACTCATGGAGAAGTGTGCTCTGTATTATGTTTTAAGCTGCTGCGGGAGGAGGGGGTAGATTACAGAGCACTAAGCCTCTCCCTACAGCTCTGCATATTCCAATTAAAAAAATGTTCACATGAACAAGGACAAAATATGCATAAGAACAAAACCGAATTATGCAACCACATGAGAAACCCAGGTAACATCATGCAATACCCCAGCTCAACAGTCCTTTTTACAGATTACTTTTTTTTCCTCCCTGCATTGGCCTGCTGCAATCCTCAGCTAGAATAACACAAAACCTAAGATTTCAAGTATGCTGTTTTTACAGCACACTTCCACTGTCTAACACGACTGGAAACAACACGTGATGCCCATGTGTATTGTGCCTCAAGGAGTTCTAAGACACAGGATGGTAAAAATTTTTCTTCCCCAGTGACAGCCCTCAGTTCTGCACTGACTAGAGCAAAGAGCCAGCAAACTGAATTAGTTGGCTGAAAGCAGCCTGTATTGTCTATACCACGCTCACAGCTTATTATGGTAATTATTGAATACCCATCCTTCCAGAGTTTTAACATGTGTGGAAGGTAACGTTCTGTTCCGAAGGCTGTACAAAACAATGGACCCATCCTGACACATTCCTCCCTGTTTGAACAGTGTTACCAAAAGAAAGAAATTTTAAAAGGGTGGATAAAAAGGTAAACCACACAGATGTAAAATATAAAACACAAGATTATTTTCCCTGCATGAAGAGTTCATTTAACATGTCTAGTGAGTACTGTGTGTCCTTAGTAGTAGCAGGTCCACCTGAGGATCATGAGCCCTGCACTGGCAGCTGCTTAAAAGGAGACTGTATCTGCAAAGATCATGATAAGCAAGTGCATTTTATACACTGGTCTCTAATGCTCTTCTGGGCCATGAAGAAAGGGAGAAGTCTGTTCACTATTGTTCACAAGGATTTACTTGAAATGGAGCAACTACTGAGACGGCTGCTGTGCGTTTATTAGTACTAAATCTCAGGGCTACACATACACAGAAATGGATGGATTGGCTTACTATACAAACCAGTTTCTGTGCTGCAGCACTCTATGTGTTATGGCCGCTTTTTGCCTATCCAGCACCCCATCCGTTTTCTGTCCCGCCTTGTCTCCTGGATGCTGTGCCAGCTGTGGAGCCGGTCTGGCCAGCTGCTCTGGGCCAGCCTGGTGTGCAGCTCCCGGGCATGCAGGGACCATCCAGCCGCCTCTGCGCTGCGCTGCCCACAGTGGCCACGGCACTCGCCCACGGAGAGCTCACAGCGTAGCAAAACAGGCACAATTTTTATGCAGAGCCACAATTTAACCTGGAACGCTGCAGAAGTGGCTTTCCAGCCTGAGAACCTCCTGAACACCTAAACCGGTTTCTCCCTAGAGCTTAATGAATCTCCTCCCTTCTCACACATGTAACACACCCTTTAAAAATAGAGAAATAAGCTCTGTGCTGAAGATATTAGCCCTTGCTAGAACAGAACTCCAAATTCCCAGTAAGAGCTCTGAGTAGGTGAGCCAGCAGTAAGTACAAGCAGGCAGAAAGCTGGGAGGAGTGGGACCCTTCCCTCATGGAAGGAAGGGAAGGCTTTGTGGGTTATTTTTGAATGCTGACCTAAAAAGCTGATTTTCCATCCACCCCCTGCCCAGGCTGTGCAAAGAGCCAGGTATGAGCAGAGCAAAGGGAACAGCTGGCTGCTAGAGCTGTTCAGCTTCTAACAAGAGAAAGATCCAATGTGACTGCCATAAACAGCAGAAAGCCCATCGAAGCGCTCACAGGTGCAAGGAAGAAATGTGTTTTTTCTGCTATTATGGGGCTGGCTTGGAGCAGAGCGTAACCCCCTCTCTGCCGCCCACTGCAGCCATCAGAGAGGCAAACGTGAGTGGGCAAGAAACCTCCAGCCCATGGGGTTTACTCTGATCCTTCTTTTGGCACCAGTGGTGAGGAGCAACAAGTGGAAGTGTGCCATGAGGAACTGGTATGACTCTCTCCTCCTGCTCTGAAACTCACCATGTGTAGAAGGGGAAACCCCATGGTGTTCTGTGTGGTGGCGAGGCCCATCTGGGAGAAGGATGCTATCACTATGCCCATCACAACACCACAGTGGGAGCAACCAAGGGGGAGAAGCCTGCTCCATGCTCATGGCACAAGCTCCAAGGAGCCAGTAGCAGTGGTGGCAGGTGGCCACTAGCTGGGACATTGCCAGGACACAGCCTCAAAAGGCTGTGCAGAAGTCATGCGGAAGTAGCATCTCCTGCATCAGACCTGATCGGGGACAGGGAAGCCGGAGGTCCTGCCTGATCAAAGCCTGCATGACATCAACCATGTCAGCACCCATCGTCTGCAAGGATGCTGGCCAGCTTTCTGAATCTGGCTAGAGTTCCGGGACACTCACCCCACCCTCCCTTAGATAAATAAACCTAAAAAACTAAAATCAAAGGAATTGGATTGGCAGGAGTAACGAAACCATTGCTCCAGCATTGTCACGTAAATAATCTGTCAGACTGGACAACAGAGTAAAGGCTGTGCAGAGCTTCTAATTTGAGGGAATATCAACAACGCTGCAAAACAGTTTGTTTTTCCAGCCTCATTTGTTTTGTTTGCCAGTGACATCAGTGCTTTCTGATAGGGTTTGCTTCCTGAGGATGCCTGCTATCTTGCCAGCGTTTCCGACTTGTCCCCGGCAGCCGGTACAACTCTGCATTACACTGGAAACAGTGGCCAAGCTTTTCTCTGGAAACTTCTCAACAGCACACTCAGATGCAAAGAAACAAGCGTGAACAGCGGAAATCAGCATCAGCCCCCATGTAGACAGACACAATGGAGACCCACAGCCTGGGCAAGCAGGACACAATGGGATCACCAGATGGAAATGTCATCAGAGCACCTCACCTTGGGGTGCTCCGTCCATGAGCACGGATCTCACCTCCGGCCTGAGAAAAGCCCAAAGCACTCCTGAAAAACACCATGAAGAAATTTGGTGCTAGTTTCCTCTGAGCTGCTTCTGGAACACATTCTCAGTGGGGGAAACACACTGTTTTCTATTTATGATCTGCCTTTGTCTGTAGTTCCCAAGCAGGAGCTCCCAAGCCTTGTAATTTGGGGGGGTACCACCACCATCTGTATGATGGCCAGTACCAGTGATGATGAATGCCAGCACTTCCAGCAGTGGCACAAGCAAGCCTTACCTCCACTCTCTGAAATGACTTTCATGGCATTGAATCCTCCCTTCACGGTGCTCTGAGCAGCCCCTTGGCAGGCTCCTTCCTTTAGCCCAAGTTCCAGAGAGTGTCCCAGCACAGCAGCCACATTTTGGGTAGGAGACCAGAAGTGACAGGATTTGGCCCTGGCTGCCCTCTGTAATATCTCTCCTGCCCTCTGCTACTTGAAATAAAGGGGAAGGTGTCAACCCTTTAACTGGCTGAATACAACACCTGAAGTCCTTCTTGTGCATGATTTGCCCTGCCCAACTCTATTTATAACTGCAGAGCTATTTATAACAATAATGTAAAAGATTTCATACAACTTTCAAGAAAAGAAAACATAGAAGGAAAATGATTCATACTGCAAAATGAAGCATACAGCATTAAGAATTACCAAAGTCAAGGCACGCTGCATGGACACACAATTTGCTGCAATCTCTAATTACATGACTTGAGGCTACTGAATTCTGCAGGACTCCTGCCTCGATTGGTGTGCAGGCTAGGTGATGCTAGTTCTTCCTGGGCTGTCTCTGCAGCAGCTATTCAAACACTGCTCTGAAGATACAGTTACTAACAGGCATCTGAATTACAAAGCGTATTATCTAGATGGGTCACACTTTAAACTAGCTTATCTTCACTCATGTCTGGGTGACATTATTCCCATTTCATATCAGACATGCACCAGACAGAAGTATTTATGCAGACAGACTAAAGTGAAAACAACCCTCTCCACTCTAGGCATCCAGTCTGAAGCGTTACAACCTGATTTTTTGAAGGACTTAGCTTCAAAAGTGAACTAGGTACTTTCAAAGCAACTGCTGCAAGAACCTAGTGCCTCTGCACATCAATACAAGTGTGGCAAATAGCTGTCCACACAATGAAGACATGGGATGAGCCAAAAAACCTGGTTGCAGTAATTTGTGTACTGTGCTTTCCTCCATTCCTCTGCCCATCTAATCCAACACCAACACTTTTGTCCAGGAAGCCCCACATCGTCCCTGCTAACTCCTCACCACCATGCACCCCAGTGACTTCATTTCCCCCCTCCCACACTCACCAATCCTTCTTGCCATCCTCCCCCTCTCCTCCAGCATCCCTTCCCTGCCCTCCTGTCTCCTGGTCCCACCAGTTCAGCCACTCTTCCCACACAGCCCATCACTGTGGCAGTCAGCCCGTCCTTCCTCCTGCACCCCTCACAGCTCCTGCTGGCCAGTCCTCAGTTTGCATCTGTCACCCCAATTTCTTCCTTCCCCTCCTGATGAACACCTGAATACTGTCTCATCTACACTTCCAGCAGAAGCACCTCTGTGCCTGCTCTCTGCTCCCAGATTTGAGACCCCATCTCACCTATCCCTGGAAGAAGCAGGAGCTGTCATTACAGGGATGATCCCACTGAGCAGCACAGCCCTGGGCCGGCGCTCCACAGGCATGCTCTGCTGGCACACCCCTCGGAGCAGCTAGGGCACGAGCACAGGGCTGGGTCACAAGTGGGCTGCTCAGCACCAGAGGCTGGGGCATGCCGATGGAGGGGGGAGAAAAGTCTTCAGGAAACAGAATAGCTTGAAACAAAGATGAGTCTGCCAAGAACACGCACAGATGTCTCCAAGCCTTGTCACCACAGATCCTGTTCCTGAACATGATGGCACCGCAGCTCTCAATCAAAAAGCTGGAGGATTTATTTTCTTTCCCCTTTCTAATGTGGGCAAAACAACATTCCTTCTCTCCTCCCCCCTAGTTTTTCTTGGAAATGGTTGAATTGGTTTAGCTGACAATATTAAAATAAACTTAGCCTGAGAGAGAGACACAACCTGAAAGTCTCAGATCAAGTGATAAAAGCCTGACAGACTACAGCAATGGAAAACAGGTTCCTATGGTTGTTTTAATACTAGATGGTGCTACTTGCTCTGTCTAAATATAACCCTAAGCTACATCCCAGGAGAATATCTAAGGCTTTGGACACTTTAATTGCTCCTATTTTCTCACTCTGGTTTTGCATGTGTGCATATAAAACAGTCTATCAAAAGCACATTAAACAAGGCTTTTACCTTGCTAATTTCATTTTTGGGGGGACAATAAAGTCAGATGGGACTGTAACCAGCAGGCTGCAGTGCTGATGTGCATCCAGCCACCCCAGAGTGCCATGCCCCTGTCCTCTGCTACGGAAACAACCAGCACCACATCCACTGACTTGCAGACACACGCTCCATCAGGAAAGATAAAATGCATGTGCTTGAAGAGCCTTCAACAATAATGTTCACTACGATCAAATGTTAGATATTTAATGCAAAGATACTCTAGAACACAGGAGAAAGAGATTGGAGAATACTAATGCAAGTTGGACATATTCAACTCGGCGGGGCTTAATTAAGCACAGGCTAGGACTAAGGAAGGAGTAGGGAACTAGTCAGGGCTGCCTCCAAGCCATGAGTAAATACCTACTAGAAATTCTCAAAGGGTGAATGAAGGGCAAACATATTATCTAACTTCAAACAAAAGGGGGAAGGAGACAGATCTGGGGTATCATAGACCCAACAGCCTTGCTTTGATATCAAATCAGAAAAATTATTATTCAATCCACTTGTAAATACTTATAACAAGTGTTGATTTATCGTGGAGCAGGAGGGAGCAAGTGTGCTACCCAAGAAGAGTTTCCATCTCCCTGCTTGCCGCCTTGCACTCCGGCTGCATCCACTCCCACATGATAAAGTCATGAGAAAACAGAAAATACAGACTTGTCAAGAACAAATTACGCCTAATGTATTTAATTTTCTTCTTTGACTGAGCTGGGAGCATAGTGACTAGGGAGGAAAAAACAGTAGAAGTCACACGTTGGAATGAGGAAAGCTTTGATGAATGCATGTGATAGCCTTATATGCAAACCAGGTGAATACAACTGAGGTATAATTTACTGTGGGCAGGCATACAAATGCATCAAATCTGTACTCAAGGAACAGTGGTAAGTCCAAAGTCAACCTGAAAAGACATATAAGGGCTGTGCCTGGGGTCTTGCTCTATTTGGTATTTCCATTAATGACTTGTAAATTAGGAGGAAGATTACAATTACAAATCTCTAGGGAATGCTGTGAGCATTTTCCATGCACCATGTGAGGGATTAAAATTAGAATAAAATCTGAATAAATCAGAGACCCAGTCTGAAATGAATGACTGAGATTCAATACAGGCAGGTGTAAAAAAACACGTTGAAGAAGGAGGATGTCATGCAAAATACAAAATGGAGTGGTACAGCTAAAGAGTCTCTGGGGCTAGAGCCAGAGGAAGGACATCATTTGATTCAATGATTTTAGAGACCTTTTCCAACCTTAACAGTTCTATGGTTTCATGATAAGAGCAGTGCAGAGCTTGGTACACACAGGTGAATAATCTTGGAGATATATCAAGAGGAGCATCACACATCAGGCTCTTTACTCCTCTCAGCCCTATATCCAGTTTGGGCCCTACCTCAAGCAAGATGCTCACAGGAATGATAAAAAATTCAGCCAAGTGCAACCCCTAGAGAAGAGGGTACAAGAAGTGGGCTTGTTTAGTTGGAAGAAAAGTGTGGGGGAATGAGGGTGAGAGAATGAGAGACGATAACAAGTTTTAAATATGCCACGCTGCTAAAAGGCAGCAATAATCTTGTCCTACTGCCTGCGGATGTGGATAACCAAAGGGACTGACTCAGGAGGCAGCAAGCATGATTTAGATTAGATATTAGGAGGAACTGTCTAGTCATAATGATAGTTATCCACTGTTTATGCTGGCAGGCTGTGAATCAATACAGGTTTTCAGGAACAGACTAAATGAAAATCTATCAGAAATGGTGCAGATGAAGCAATCGTGCCTCAGAAACAAGGGATTTGGGATGGAAACTAAACTTTGTTATATTCTTCCTCCACCTTCTCCCCTCCAAAATTTATTGTTTTGTTGCACGCCCTACACATTTCCAAGACAATCGAAACTCTTAAGTACGATTCTCTCAGTGTTACAAATAGCCACCTCATCTCAAATACAAGGTGGCTTTCCCCTCTAACCCCAGCCCCCTGGCTACAACTCTCCCTGTAACCCTCTTTTCCTGCCATCTCTGCATTGCAGGGAAGAGTGAGGGGAGTGCTAAGGGGGAGCAGGTCTGGCACAGGGGTAGAAAAAGAAACTTTGCCTCTCCTCCAGGGATGGGAGGGATAGGGAGGCTGAGACACAAAACACACTATGGTTTGAGGGCTCCTGAGCAGAGAAGAGGCAGCAGATGAGCTGAGCAGAGGCATCGGAATGGGGTCCTGACCAAAGGACTCTTACCAGGTCACGGATACGCACCAGGCAAAGCTTCAACAAAGTTCCCATTACAGTCAGTGCTGCACTGAAGGCTTCAAAGCCGCTAGTGCTACATGCATAATCATCTCTGCAGACTACATGGGAGGAAGACATGCCAAAGACATTGCTGGAAGATAAGCAAACTTTATGTTGGCTCTGCATGTCTTCCCAGGCCAGTCCCTCCCATTCACCTCAAAGAAATTAAAAAGAAATATGTGAATTTTTGTGTTTAACTCTCATTACCTGTGGGCAGGAGAGCTCATGTTTTTTCTCTAGCACAGAGATTCACAGAAAGTGAAAATTACAGCTCACATCTTTACATTCTTTGAGCAAAAAGACCTCACTGAAATCCTGGAGGAACTGTGCCAGAGAACAAATTAATGATACAATGTGTCTCCAATAAAATTAGGAAGTGGGGAGGATGAGAGAGTAAGTCTTAAAAGAGTTTATTTAACTCTCAGAAGGTAGTTATTCCTGTCTTGTATCTCATCGGTGCAGAGGCATCTGCAAACCCACCACGGCACAAGAGAGAGAGCGCAGAGCATCTCCTGGGGCAGATCTCAACGAGTGACGGCTGCTCTCCAGGTGCTGCTGGTTGTTAGGAGGTTTCAGACTCTGCTTTCTTACATTCATCAAGAAAAAATGATAGAGAGAGAGGTGATTTTTTTAAAGTAATGTGGGTGTTTGAGTATCGAGTTCACACAATGCTGAAAAACACATCTGACTGTGCGTGGATGGGAGCTGGTACCTGAAATAAGCTTGATTTTTAAATTTGCCATGGACCAATCCAGCCCTGACTGAGCACTGATAACGCTGAGGCTCATAAGCATCCAAAGAGAAGTGAAGGCGTAACAGGGAGAGACGATACGTCCAAGCATGCACAGATACCACTGTTTGTGTTAGCTGGTTTTCAAAATGTCAACAGCTTGCTTTCACTGATGATAGACCAGCACATTGGTTCACTGAAACTGGTCCAGATTTTTTTCAGAGAAGGAGCAATTGTTAAAGAGCACTCACTGATTCTCTGTGCTCCAGATATAACCAGTCTTTACACCAATTGGCAGCGTATGGTGTATTTCCTCAAATGACAGCTTTTGTCTATCACAACAGGAGAACAAAATAGTACATTTATTACACAAAGCGTAATTAGTCAACTCTTTCCCTCCCAAAAAGGGATAGTTTTCAGGACCAGATGAATGTTTCCATGCTGTTTACAGTTTTGCATGGAGCAGTCCACCTTGGTGGAACAACGCACAGGGAATCACATTTGTTGCTCACATCTTAAAGTCAAGATATTATGCGCTAATCATCTCACCTAAAGTACCTATGGGCAAAGTCCTAATAAGCTACTCCCACATTAGGACTTCATGAATAATTATTATTGTTTGTATTTTTTTAATAGAAAAGCTCTCCATCTGTACAAGACAAAAGAAAAAAAGGAAAATAGATCTTAATAATAACTATATTAAATCTTTCAAAGCAAAATTTTTTTAATAAGGAAACTATCACATGGCTGAACTTCTTTGAGGTGACAGTGACATGACTTATAGAGCCTGGGCTCTGTGATCAAAAGGATTACACACATTAGCATCCTACTAATCACAGCAGGACAGGCCAGCCCATCAGGCCAGGACTCACGGAGGAGGGATCCATAAACAAACACTTTATCCTGCTCCCAAATGTAGCTGGGAGCAAAAGCATTCCAAGGTTGGTGTGGTCTTCTCTTCTTTCAAAGAGATAAGGATTGTGTCTTCTGGAGTAAATAAATTCTCAGCATAGTCTTACACATCTGTTTGTTTACTCATTTTCGGACACTACCATCCTCTCCGGCATGTTATCCCTTTTATATTACCCTTGCACGTATAATCAAATGCCCTCTCTTCTGGATTGACCCTCCGCTTCTTCCTGTATTACAGACGCCTTTGATCTTTCTTTCTGGGATCTGTGTGTCCTGACTGGTAGTCTCAGCAGGATTTCCCCCCGACCCCTCGCTCCACCAGAAAATAAATGCCAAAGTAGCAGTTTTATGCATTAGCGTAGAAAAAAAACTAGACAGATGCTTGAGAAGGCTACACACAAGCAATGCTGTGCTGCTGAGGCACTGTGTGTGCTGGGCAGGGCTGCCCACCAGAAAGGTGAGCCCAGGCTGGTGAAGGGTGACCCAGTTCCTGAGCACAGGTTCCAGCTTCCCCGGGACCAGCAAGGGGAGTAGTCATCATCACAAGGAGGAAGATGGACCATCCCGAAATTTCAGAAACGGCTGTTGATTTTTCCCCCTTCATCATGCTTTTAGTGACTTGTAGGGAGCCATCAGCACTTTCAAAACGCAGAACCCAGCCTTTAATTTTTTTTCCTTTTTTCGACTATCTCAGATTTTTTCCCTTGCCTCACCATTTGAGACAGTCCAAGTTATGGCTGACAAATTCCATTAATATCCTAACTGTAATACACTTGGGTAAAGAGGCTCCTGAGGCTTTTTGTTCCCTGCAGGCACCGCCAGTACCAGAAGAACTGAGGGTTATTTCTAGGTAGATGTGAAAAGATGCCATCAGTTCACACAGAGACCTTAACAATCACATCAAGACTGCTGAAAGGCTGACCAGCCCCTTCCTCCACAGCTGGAATTGGTGAGTAAGTTTCCCCAGCAAGCCCAAGTCCACTAGCCCTTGCAACAAAGCACAATAACAAGGGTGCAGAAAGTAAGATAACCCTTTCTACTCAAGGACTAGAAAACAACATCTGTTAAAAAACAAATAAACTGGTGTAATGGCTTCAGCAAGAGACCCAGAGGATTTTAGAGATGCAGCTCGTGGCTTGGTCAACACATTGTGAACAGCAAATTACAAGAGAACAATTGTTTCATACCAAGCTCTCCCACCCCTGAACTCCCTCAAGGTTAATTAGGATGGCCTCTGGCCAAATTAATTAGAAGAGAAGATTTGGGCAGGACTTTGCTATGTACTTGTAACTAGTTCCAAGGTGACCAAGAAGTTCAGAAATGCCTCACCTTCCAAACAGAGCTTGGCAAAAAACAAGCTCACATGTGCCATGTCATTCCTCTGACAATCAGGACAAACACTTAAAAGTAATGTTTCCCCAACTAACAGCTAACGTAGAAGAACTTTCTGCATCCTTCCCACTGAACAATATGCCCTTGTTTATTTTCTGTGTGCTTTTTAGGTCATAAGAGGCCAGTGAAGTTATGCATCTAAAGAACAATATAGTACTGTAATATGCCAGTTGATACACACAGCCTGGCAGACCCTGAAAGATCCATCTTTTCCAAAAGCTGGCAAATGCATGTTGCAGCATGGAGAAATACTGAACATCAGCCTAGGAAGGGAGGATGCAGAAGGGCCCAGCCTTTGAAATGACAGACTAAATTGGTCTTTTAGTTGGTATTCTAATGTGCCCTGGTGGCACAGCTTAGAGATGACCCTGCCTTGAGGGGCACAGCCATGCCCAGCTTCTCTGCCCCAAGGCAGCAGCCCACCTCAACTTCCTCCTGCTCCTGCTGCCCTAAGCATCCTTGGAAAAGGGAATAGCTGGCAGGACCACACTTCTTCCTCCAAGTGGTACCATGGTGAGTGGTAGAATTACACAGCATAGTAGGGCAGGGCATATCTAGCCTCTGTGATTACAAGCCAAGTGCTGGCACAAATTAAGGCTCTGCAAGTGGCTGCATCTCTGATCTGCAGAGCCCTTCTCTGTCATTAATCTGATATTGTTCAGTTTGAAGCCGGAAGGTTGCTATTTTCCATGTGTCCGTAACCCACAGAAAGCAGCAGCCATTCTGGGCAGAATCGGAACTTCTTAAGTAACAATGAGAAACTGCTTCAGCTCACGCAAAGAAGTGCAGTTGAATACTTTTCAGCAGGACACAATTCTCATTGTCACTAGCCAAGATTTAATGTCTTGACTCTGTGAATCAGACTGACTGCTTAGAACAGTTACATCGTGTGTTCACTTAAAGATGTGCACTGGAGAAACTTAACATGTAGAGTCCACGCCAATAAAAAGCCATTATTCTCAACTCTTGACAAAAAAAAAAAAAAGGAAAAAAACCCAAACAACCACCCATCCTTAACAGATGCAAGAGTCCTTTGGCACAGATCCAGTGGCAGACTAAGGCCATGATTTGCAATTCTGAGGCAATTATGAAATGACATAACAGCACAGATCTCCTTCTGACAGAACAGCTGGGTTTTTGTCTCCTTTGCAACAGGACATGGTTTAAAACAACCACCAGAAAGTGAAAAAACCCAAAAAGCCATTTGACTACTCTGTAAAATATCGGAGTACAGATAAACACCAAGGGGCCGATACTTGGTGTTTCAGACTCCGGTGCCACATCCCCTCGGGTCGGTGGGAGCCGGCACCGAGCCGCAGCCGGAGCCCCGGGCGCAGGGGAGCACAGCGACCGGCGGTGAATGAAGGGGAGCGGCTCCAGCGAGCGGCACCGACCAACTTCCCTGGGACCTCGGCTCAGGGCGAGCTCCCGGGGGGATGCCGGCAGAGCGCCCCGCCAGAGACGGCGGTCCCGGAGGGGAGCGAAGAACGAGCAGGTGCAAAGGATGGGAACCCGAGGGATGTGCCCCCCGCTGCCGCGAACCGCCGCCCGCTCCGGGACACCTCCGAGCGTCGCCGTCCTTCCCCTGCTCCCCGCCTTCTCCAGCTGCCCACCGCCCCCTCCCCGAGCCGCCGGCACTCA